>JAUIRK010001055.1:185000-785000 GCA_030549495.1 Nectonema munidae
GGGAAGTTAATAGTGATATGGCGAGTATTGTTAAGGTTATCTTATCAGATGTGAAAGATGTTTTCATAGACAAAATGTCTTTATTATTATCGAATTATAAAGCACTCGAAAAACCAGATAAATGTGTCAAAACTTATTCTAATATAGTTAGTAAGAGAGAGGGACGGGCTGAAAGTGTTGATCATATAGTTAATTCTATTAATATCAAAACTAACATTGTCAAGCCTAACAAAGCAAAAATTATCGAGTTAAAAAAGACATTGTTTCTAAGGTTAATCCTAAAGAAAACAATCTACAAGTATTAGATATAAAAGTAAAGAATGATGGAACAGCTTCCATTAAAGTTGATAATAAAATAAGGTCTATTATTATTAAACTAATACTATCAAAAATACTATCATCAATGCTATTAAAAATAGTTTTGATATTGTTCCCAAGAAAACATTAAAACCTAGGTTTTTTATCAAAGGTATTTCAAAAGATCTGAAGAGTAACGAACAACAACAACACGTTGTTTTTGTAAGTCATTCTGTTATCACTATTATATTTTCAATTAGGTAAGACATTTCTTTCGGACAATTTTTAATATATGTAGAGAATTTTGCAATTTATCTTGAATGAGGTTCTATATTTTAAAATATACAATTTATCTGAATATATTTGAAGCAGTGTATTAAATCCTTCTCAACTTCCTAAGAAATTTTCTAAATAATATAATTCTAAATTAAATTAGAATTTTTCCATTTTTAAAATTTTTTTACGTTTTTAAAATTTTAAATTATTTAAATATTATTTTTAAATTTGAAATTTAGACGTTTTTAAAATTTTAAAATCAATAATGTATTTATATAATAGTTATGGCTTATATAATATATATTTGAGTTATGGCATCGTCAAAAATTGTGATTCAGGAATGTAAATTTATATATTTACGTGACTATGTTTTTGTCATTTAAACTTAAAACAAAGACATTTTTGGAATTAGCGCAAAAAACTAAGCTGATATGTATAATATTTAGCATACGCAAAAAATTTTTTTTTTCAAATATATAGTACTACCAAAATTTTGGGTATATAGGAAATTCCTATGTTGAAATTTTGACCTAAAATATCTCGAGAAGTACAAATCGTGTGAAAACTGGAGATGGCTCATTCAAAAGAGCATTAAAAACTATCGATTTGGTATCTAAAATCTCGAAAAATATTTTATTCTGTAGGTTTTTTGGTTGATCGAACATTCAAAATTTTCAAATTTGGACGCCATTTTTCGGGAAAGTAAAATATTTGAGTAGACGAAGATAGGGGCGCTATCCTTAACAAAAAATAAAATCTGTAATTATGATATTAAATTTTGATTTTGTGATAATTGAATTATGCATTAATAAATTATTAAAAAGTAAATATATATATTATATATATACATAAAAAAAATTTCTCTGTATATATTTCAATTTGTGAATAAACTTTCTTTCTTTCTTCTTTCTTTCTTTCTTTACATATAGACCTTTATTTAAATTTTATAGAGTTCGCAACCCTATATAAAGAAAAAATGCCTAGTTAAAAGTATTAAAAAGGCTGGGTTTTCCAAAGGTCAATCAAAATTAAAGTTCACAAAAAATGAATGTCAGACAATTAGTGACTGGATAAAACGATAACCAAATCGAAAGACCATCTCTAGATGAAAATACCACTTCATCGCAATCATTTGAAAACACGTTTGAAGAAGTTTATGCGAAAAATTTTATATATAAATTTATATATACATTTTGGGATACTTTGACCTAAATTTGATTCATTTTGGTACTCATTTAAGACCATTGTTCCCTGCTTTGCAGAAGAATTAAGGCAGACGATCTGCTAGTGAGTTTATCTTAGTTGTTTGTTTTTTTTGAAGCGCATTTTGTCTGAACAAAGATCATTAATGCTCCATGTACAAAAGTGAAATCTTATAATTTTATGATGTTATAATAATGTGTATATTCCATGTAAAATTTGAATGAATGTTTTCAGAGACAGATTTTAGAAGTAAACCGCAGGTTTGTTACACACATATGTATTTTCAATTTCTAAATTCCAAAAATAAGTCCAAAAATGAAATCAGTATGCTCGATTTGATATAAAAAAATATTTCATCTAAAATTTGAAGGTATATTTTATTAGATATATTTCTCATTAATCAAAATTTTGATCGACATTTCCCAAAAAGTAACCATGATTTTGAAAAAATTAAAACTATAAAGTGTTGTGTTTAAAACTGTATATATTTATAAATTTTCAAACGAGTATATAATATAGAACTAAGGTTATACGCATAACTAGAGATACTGTCAGAATTTTGCTGAAAAAGTTTAACTTTTGATTTTGATTGACAGATTTAGAAATGAAAAGGTCATTCAACAGTCATGAAAATGGTATCAAAAGATGCAGCTATCAATTTTAGGAAATGTCACGAAGTATGATAGCAAAAGATGTAGTCAATTTGGTACAAGAGAAATTTTAGTTGAGGGGGGGGGGGCTAAAATAGCCCCCTTGTCACTGATAGGGTTAAAAACTTAATCAGGGTGATTAAGATTTTTCAATATAAGCCTATTTTTTGTACCCCCCCCCCCCCCCCCCATTTACTTCGCTCTGGCTACGCCACTGTCTCATAATTTTAAACTTTTATCTGAAGAAAACAACATACATGGAAAGCAAAATAAACTATCCCTGGATGGAGAATAAAGAAACCACTCACGATCGACAACCTCCCCATTTGGTAAAACGCATGGAAATGCACTAAAATTGAAACCGGTTCACCCCAGAATATTCGCGTTTGGTTTCTTGATATTCATTAGCTTTATTTCGGAAGTGGTCTATACCAGTACTAATGAGTACATCACGCATTTTCTCTGTTATGTTTTCCAACAAAGCAACATCATTTGGTACAACTTGAATTGTTTGTAAACTCTGAATGTCTGTACTGGTTGAAGTTTTTACATCATCATCCTCATCATCAAAATCATGGCTATAACTTTTGTCCTACTCAGTTTCAGTTTGAGAAAAAAAAAGGATAATCGTTTTTAGGCTTTCACTTCTGTTTCAGCCCTTCGTTAGAATCACACTCAGCCCCTTCGGGTCCAAATGGACCCCACGCAAAAAATATAGTAATTCATTCCCAATACTTTATCATTTTGAGATGAAAACAAAAAATTTATTTAAAATGAAGAGAGTGTGTTAATCAACAATTTATATATGTTATATTATAATGTTTTTTACAGATATGTCGTAGACATTTTACACATATAGATTCACACTTGTTTTCAGATTTCTCGCATAAATAACATCTACCTCTTTTTCGTTTGATTTAGCGATTTTCTTCATTTGGAAAAGTAGAAGAGGGAGTGTTCTTCACTTTCTCAACTAATATGCCTTGGAAGAATTACTTTTCAATATGTTCCTTAGCTAGCTGCTTACTAAGTGAATCTAGAAATAACCTTCTTTTGTAGGGACAATTTTTTTGCCAGTTCGAATTAATTTCGGTGAAAAGAATGTAAGCATTAAATGCTGAAATATCAAGAATATTGTAAAAAACCGATACTGGCCAACAATTTGTTCGACGACTCACTGTGTAAAATGATACCACCTGATCGAACGTATAGACACCTCCTTTGGTTTTGTTGTAGTCATCAATAATTCTTGGTATTTTTTCTGTATCCAAAACCTCATTTGAACGATGAAAAGTACTCTAGAGAATTACGGCCTTGTTTCTTTTAGACTAATAAGAAACTAAAATTGTGTCTTCAGTGAACAAAAACTTCGAACTGTATTTTTGCCGTTTCTAAAAACAAAAAAACTAATGAAAAAATCAATGTAAACATTACCTTGTGTGATCTAAAATTTTCAGGCAATGACACCTTGTTTTTTCTCATAGTTTCAATGGAAGTCAAATTTTTTTTCAAGAGTTTTGGTGCAAGAGAAAAAGAACAAAAAAAGTTGTCAAATGTTACATTGTAGCCTCTTAATCCTTCGCATAGCTCTAAAATGACTGATTCAGAAATATTTTTTTGAGACAAAAAATTTTTTACAAAGATAAGGTATCAATTGTAAAAAGAGATGGCATCACAAAGTGTCCAAAATTGAATCCCGTATTTTGCTGGCTTGTTTGGAAGGTATTGCTTGAATAGAGCTCTACCACGAAAAGCTTTTAGCTGTTCATCAACAGTTATGAAAAAGTTCAAGTTATATAGTCTTTCGGATATTGAACTCCATTCGTTCCACAACTCTCTGAATGGGGCAAACTCGTCTTCATTTTTTCTGCTTCTTCTTGTAGAAAAATCATCAAACCTAAGACTTGAACATATACTTTCAAAGCGATGCCTTGACATTATAGCTGCGAAAATTGGCCTTCCATTCTCACAACTCCAAAGATTTTTTGAAGCCTCATTTTTGGATTCCCAGTAAGTTTAAAACTCCTAAAAAACATTCAGCTCAATATCATCTAAATCAAACCACTTTTCTCCATAAATATCTTGCCCTTTTTAGTTGGTATTTTCAATAATGATTCTTTTAATTTTTTGAGGAAAAAAAACAAGCAACGAAAATATTTCATAATTGATTCTTGAAATAGCGTAACGTGTAGGTCCAGGTACACTTTGAACAATGTTAGCCGTTAGGAGGCCTTCCACACAATGACAAAGGCAGAGTACTCCATTCAATTTTATTATCTTTGGATACTTCCACTGAGTTCTCCTCTTCAGTAAGGCTTTCAGCACTTTCTGATGAACTTGATTCCACATATGAAATGTTATCTTCACTTTCAGAAGCACAATCAGATACTGATGTGTTTGATTCATTGTCATTGTAAATGATTTTTGATTTAGGAATGTGACAAACAATTCTTGGGTTCGACATTTTATTTATGTAAAACTATTTTATATAATAAAACAAATATGGCTTCAAGGCAACAAAAAACCTAAATAAAACATTCTCAAAACAAAATTGTTATGTTAAAGATATATCTTTTTTTAAAGAGTTCCCAACAAGAGGATGATTAATATTTCCGCTGTGCCATTCAATTATCTAAGTGTATCAAACTCACTTCAAGAGAAGATAGTGTATTTTTTATATGCATTGTTTTATGTGTGATGTATATAAAATTACAAACATAATACTCGTCTTTTATATATCTAATGTTCTATGTCAATACTTCATGGGTTTTAGAAGGCGAAGGAAGGAGTGGTTTGGTCATTTATAAGTCATACATAATATAAAAAAGGTGTGATATATCATCAGAGGTAAATGAGAAAATCAGTAGAATAATTTATAGAAATTTCTGTTTTCAGTAATAATTCTCAAAAATTATCAGATATAATGAAGATCTTAAATTTATGACCTATAACTATAACTTTCAATTTTCGTCTCTTAAAAATTATATATACATTTTTAAAATTATTTTATTGTGTTTTGAAAGCCATATTTGTTTTAGGGACCAAATGGACCCTAAGGGGCTGTATGTTAATTTTTTTACAACATACAAAATAATAGCCGAAGAAAAAAATAAAATATGTAAAAATTTAAAGAGCAGTATAATAGTAAAAGTCACAAAAAATAAATTATGAACATAGCCTGGTTGCTAATATATGAGCAACTAATTTTTCATATGGGTCCAAATGGACCCGAAGGAGTAATAAGGGTTAATTTACGAATTTTGGCCAGAAGGAAGTCTTCTTTTTTCTTTTTCTTCTTCGATTCTTGGGCTCTTTTCCAGCCACTTTTATGTTTTGACATGAAAAACAATGTAAAGAATTTAGGTATTTCTGAAGGAAAATAAAAACTCAATATATCAAATATTTTTAAAAATGAAAACGATTTTCCACTTTCTTATATTCAAAACTAAAAAACAGGGCAGCGCTATTTTATTTAAGGATAAGTTTATCAAACAAATTTAATAAAAATTTAAATATAAATAAAATATAATAAATTAAAATCAATTATTTTTTTTAATTCAAATTTTTTATATTTTTTTCAATTAATTATTAAATTTTTAATTTTCTTAAATTTTTTTTATATTTATTATCTCAAATTCTCAAATAGAATTTGAAAATAGAATGAAAATCAATGAGATTATATCTCAAATTTTAGATCCTTTAAATTTTCTGAACTGACTAAAAACAAACTATAAAAAAATTAAAAAAAAAATTAATTTTTTTTCACATAACTGATCCTAAGAAAAAGTGGCCTATGATTTTTTCGTAGCCTTAAGGCACATTCCTAGTTTGCCTAATGGTTAAACCGGCTCTGGGCTTAAGTGTTGCATGGATGTGGGCAGTTGAAGAGGTGGTGTATCTTGTGTATGTGTTGATTGCAAAGTAGATAGGGCGGATTCGTATGTGTTTTTGGAATGAAGATACACTCACGAACTAACGGTGATTTGTTAGCTCGAAGTTTTTCAAGTGTGTGCCTTGTTTTGATGGTCAGTGTTTGCTCTAACGTTTAATTAGGTTTACGTGTAGAACAGTGCCTGCGCTAAAGCAAAATTTCAAGGGGGGGGGGGGGGGCTGAAATGGGCCAAAGAAACACATTTGCAAAAAAATTATTTCCTATATTACTTTATATCCTATATTACTTTGCTGAAAAGCATGAAGTACTTCTGTATAAAAACCTATAGAAATCTCATATTATACATACACATACACCAGCATTTATATAAGATTATTGTGTATAATTTTTGCTTATTTATTTTTCCTTTAAAAAGTGCATGGGCAAAACCAAAAATTTTAGGGGGGGGGGGGCAAAGATTAATACAGGGGGGGGGGCACGTGCCCCAAAATTATATAGGTAGCGCGGGCACTGGTGTAGAAAGATAGATTCTTACGTTATCTTCTTTATTTTGCAAGTGTTATATAGAATGATGTTATTATCTATAACATCATAGAGTTCTGTAGACTGGTAAAAATGATTTAGTGGGTGTTGTTGGTTAGCAGCCTTTCCTCTCAAGTTAGATGCGTCACTACGTATGACATCAATTTGTTTAGAAAATGAAATCTTGCATGAGTTGACTATTGAGATGACAAAAAGAAACTTTCTAATGATGTTACGTGAATTACAACTAAACTTGAAATGTAATTTATCATATGACTGGTACGCGTACATCTTGATCACTTTTAACCCTTTGAGGACCAGTGGGTCACCAGTGATCCAAGAAATGAAAATCGCCTGCTTTGAATATATAAAATTCCATTGAAAAAGAAAGCAGACGAATCTCCTCTTCAAAATGTTGGTCCTCAAAGAGAACAATGAACGGTAATCTTCGATGTGTATCAAGTTATGTAGAGTGGTAGATAAAATAAGATTTCATGTATACGACAAACACGCATATGCCTTATGTCATTCATGTAGCATTGATAATTGTAGATGTATACGTATTTACGTGGCAACTGTTTTACTTAGAATGAAAGTTTCATCACATTATTTATAACATTAGTGTAATAATTTAAACAATTGAAATTAATAGCACAAAACATAAAGCATGATTTGTGAATACAAAAAAGCACTTAATAACAGGATAGTATACTCAGAACACATTCTAAGTCTAACATATAACGGCAAGTGATTTTGGGTTACCAACCGCTTCTGAGAGTAATGAACATTTCCATTTCTAATCCTCTGAATATTCAAACTAGTCACATTTAGATTATAAAATTGGGTATTTAAATAATTTCAAAAAAACTTTAAAACTTTTTTGAGATATAGTTGATCACAAATGTAAAAGATATAGAAAAATCTTTACAAAAATAGGATCATGGCTTGGATATAAAAAGATTATAATTCAGATATAGCTGCTTTTACCTATGCTTTATTCAATATTCATTAAACGCATTGAATGCTTTAAAAGGTAGTAGAATATGACAATAAAATAATAAAAACTGTCAAAAATCAAATTTTAGCACGAATCCCATAGTGAATGGCCAACTAGAAAAGCACTCCAACCTGATTCCTACAAATGATGAAAGCCAAGGCGATCAATAAAGGAAGTCAATCATTTGCTTTCATCATAATGCAGACATTTTCGATGGCCCTCAGATTAGAAGCTCTGAGTAAGAATGATGATATAATGATGAGTTAAACTGAGCGGAATGGATGGCAATTTTTCAAAGGTATATTATACATGTTTTTTGTTCAAGAACTGATTCTGGACGCAAAAATGCCTTTTCTTATATCGCATCGGCATTATTTTCCTGATAACTCTGGAGACTGGAGTGAAAAAAAGGTCAAATGACTTAAACTTAGTAAAAAAAGACATGCTAACGGAAAAAAAGTCAAAACACAGGCGTGTGTAATGTAAATGGTGATATGTTATGAATGTTAAAGTAATAAGAAAATAAATAATCTTCTATCTTCCTATTGAAAGAATCAACTTAACCTTTCAGGCATTCGTTTTCCATTCTCTGCTTTCTCTCTCAAGGAGTTTTTTTTTAAATAATTTAAGCAAACGATGGGAAACACATGTCCCATTGTGTCTGAAACGTTTAATGTCAATTCATTTTCTTTAGCGTATATCGTGTAATTCCATTTACCTTGCATAATGCATTTTTCCCAATCGTTTTTTCCCGAAGCAAATCATTGAATTATTGATAGGGAACAAGATAAAAGAGAAAATAGGTCAAATGCTGATCAATAGCAATTAAAATGTGCTAAATCATCTTTCAAGGCACTTTACATAATTGAAGCAATTAAAATCAACATATTGAAAATATTACTTTCATTTATCAGGTCTTTAAATTTAAAAATAACATTATTTTAACTTCAAAGATGGATCTAGAGTTTAACGAAAGCGTTTGTGAGGACATGAAAACTACTAGTGCTTATATATCCGCTAACTCGATTCCCATTAACGTTTTGTTGTTTCTTTCTTCTCTCAGTGGCATCTTGTTTAACACGATCTTGTATTTCTCTCTCAAGAATTTGGCAATGAGTAGTCACTCTTCTTACAAAATGTTAAACATTTGTTCTCAAGCTTTGATATTCTTTTCGTGTTTTACATTGATAAGGTCTCTTTTAAACTTACACTCGAGTCTCTTTTATAAACCTTACGTTAGACAGAGCTGCATAATTGCACAATTAAATATATATATTCTGAATCTAACTACCCCAGTTCTTCTGTTTGATGCGTTTACCTATTTCGTGTTTTACTTTCTTAGAGTTTACAATGAGGTGAGTAATAAGCAACTTCTTGTGAAGTATCTTGACTTTTTTGAGAGAAGATACACGCGAATTTTAGTATACATTATTTTCTTTATTCTCAACATTAAAGTTTTCTTTTTTGTAAAGGTTGCGAAATACAAATGCCCCATTGGAAAAATGTGCGTCATTAAGCTATCCAAACATGGCCTTCTTGTTTTAAAAATATTCTTGATTAAATCCTTCCTGATAATCGCCACATTGTGTTTTGGAATGTATCCCATACTTTTAATCATAAAAGTAATAAGTTCTTTAGCCAGAACGAAAATTATTTTTAGAAGTGTTCATCCTGAGTGTGAAATAACTATTCAAAACCAGCTGCCCCTTTTCCTTGTAAGAGCAAAGCTAAGAAGCAGACAATTCATCATCTCCTTCTTTTCCATGCTCATCTCCTATATTATTCTTTGCATAGACGTATTACTGTTTTATGCATCTCTCACCAAAACTTCTTTTAATCTAAGCCACATTAGATACGAATATCCTATCATTTATGGGTACTACATGCATTTTATGTTTCTTGTACCAATCCTCGATAAAAATGTCCGGAAAATGTTTCTCTCTTACCTAAAGTGCTTTATAAGAACACCGCACTCACGCTAATGTCTCTTCCTAGCAAGCAACAATCAACGAACAGGTGCGTAAGTAAAATGATGCTTTACCTCTGGTTTTCACATTTGTGTCATATCTTTCGATTGCTCGCTGTATATTTATTTAAAATTTTTGATTAATAAATTTCTTTTTCAAATACAGAACAATTTTTGAGATAACTGGCTGGGCGGCTTTTTGTAATTTTTAGGTGTTTAAATCAATATAAATATTTTTGAATACTTTTTAAATTCACTTTAAAATATACCAAGAAATTTCATAGATGAACATTTAGTTTATCGACACGGATAAATGTCAAAGCGAGGTTTTTGTAGAATGATTTCTTGTTAAACGTCGTCTCTGAGTTTGATAACTTATTAAATAGAAACTTTTAATTAAGTAAATAAATAACTGTCAAAAATATGGAATTAGAAAAATACTCACATTAACTTTCTTAAAGTAATATCCCCTTTTTTTGGATATTTATACCTAGGAAAATTTTTGTCTTGTATACCAAAAATCATTTATGCTATACAATAGGTGTTGGGCAATGTACCACCTAACTTCAATTGCTTCATAAAAAAGAATACACTTCTAATGGGAACTAAAATATTTAAATAAACTACGTTATCATTCTATTACCCATATAAACAAGCATATTCTCACGCTACAAAGCCAGAGATGAAATTTCCTACTACTGCGAAAAGCTGAAGAAATCCCTATTACGTAAGAAAATAAATATAAAAATGTGAATAATCCCAAACTTTGTTCAACATTATATAATAATGATGTACGCATAAAGGATATTTAAATAGATTTTGTGGTTCATGCACAGCCACTTGCCTGAAAAACGTTTATAGTGAATATGGAGAGTATGATAAACATTAATAAAAGTGCTCCCAACATTACTATAAGTGCTCCGATAGTGACCCATTTGAAGAAAATTTTTATAATTTCTCCAACTATGCTATCTACCCTAATTTGACATCTATCTTTGATAAAGTAACCCCGTTTGCTTGCAATGAAGCCCTCACTCAACGATAATTTAATTTTTAATATCAGAGCGAATATATTAGACAGTAAACTTTTGTTTTATCAGAACTTGGATTCATTTAAAAGAGATGGCTTCAACCAAACGTGGCTTTTGATTCCACACTTTTTTCAATGATGAAATTCGTGCAGAAAAATATATCTGGACCCCATCAAAAAACAACATGTAAATTTTTTTCTTGTTTTCATCTCAATTATTTGAAAATAAAAAATACCATCAGATGTTTTATTTTTGAAATTTTAGTTGTTTTTATACTCCTTGTTGAATTAGTAGATGGCGTTAGTGAAGATTTTTCAATATAAATTTTCATTATCAAAAGATTATACACTAACTGGTATGTTTTTCAATAAAGATAATAGATATTATAAAGCTATAACAATAAATTCTTTGTATTTCCTAAAAAATTTTTACATTATTTTCTAAACTTTCATGAAAATCAGAAAGCTATGAAACATTTGCAATACTCAACAAGGATCATGACGTCAACTTTGAGAGAGAAATAAAAGGAGTATCTCCAAACTGAAATCAAGGTAGATTTTTAGTGAAATATATTTCACAAATGTTGGCAAGAAAAGAAGGGTGGGTAAGAAACTAAAATTAAGTTGACGTCAAGTCTGAACGACCTTTTATATAAAAGTAAGCAATATAAAATGTATAACTATCAGAAAACAAGCTTTTATTACAAAAAATGAAAGGTTATAAACAAAAAATTCAAAAAAATTAAAAAGTACATAAAAAATTGTGTACAAAAGAAGCAAATTCATATTTCCAATAATAAAAAAACCAATTTTTATGCTCTTACGTATTTTGCAAAATTTCATTATTAGAGAACAAAATTATAAAAACATTATTTATGTTTGTAATACGTACACAAGTGAATATTAATACAATATATCACTTACTGACATTGAGTACAAAAATATTTCCTATGATTTTTACATATGTGTCTGCTACAAGAACTACATTTTCTTGTACCTCTACTCTTAGAGTGACCGACTTCCAAATAACAATAGCCTCTTGATGTTGAAGCTAGATCAGTTATTTCAAGCTGTTCGAAGCCATAAAAATATAAAAGATTTCGAATTTGAAATGGAGTGTTAGAATTGTTAGAGGGCATCATCATAGAATTCTCACAAAACTTCAAAGACAAATCTCTGATAAAATATTTTCTGACTCCTTTTTTAGTGCTTGGGAATTTGTTAGTACAATTACTTATAGATATTACCCAACTATTGTGAAACGCAATATCTAAGTGGTTTGCAAAAACTGCAACTGTCAATTTTCTAGACGTTCTATAAGATGTGTATGATCTAAGCATCTGATTTGTTTTGTCTACCCCACTTTTGTATTGATTGTATAACACTATTGTTTCTGGTTTGCGTTTCCTTCCAATCAAATTTATTTCCCCCATATGTTGGCTTGAAATAACGTAAACAACTTTGAAATTACGATGAGCATGTCTAGGGAGGGGGACATAAGCCGGCAAGGAAGCATATTTGGTATAAATAAATTTTGATTCAGTTTCATTTAAGCCCAGCTGTTGTAAATGTTTAGGTCTAAAAATATGGGGGATAAAAGTACGATTAAATCTAACAGTTCCACATATACTTAATTTTTTTGAAGTAGCCCATTGACACAACTCATGAGATGTGAAAAATCTATCAGCAAATATTCCACATCCTTCAGGTAAATCACTATCCGTTATCAATAATTTAACTATATTTGCTCCAGAAAAAAAAGTTCTATCAGTTAAACCTGAAACATAAACTTGAAACTTTAAAATATATAAAGATTTAGCATCTGTACAATGGTAAATATTTATGCCATAATGACGAGGCTTAGAAGGGTCGTATATTTTTATTCTACAACGTCCTCTAAATTTTACAAGTTGTTCGTCTACTGTGACGTAATTATACGGTACAAAAAAATATAGAACAATTACGATAAAACGTATCTTGCAAATAGCTAATTGCAGATATCTTATCCTTTGTTCTCGGTCATTCTTCACATCAAAACTTATAAGAATAATAACCAAGAAGAACATATTTCTTGAAGTAGAAGCTCGAAGAAATGGTTCTCCTGTTTTTTATGAAAATAAATATTTAAAATTTATTTGTTGATTCTTTGATGGCTCCATGTAGAAGCAACGAAAATAAGTGAAAAGGGTTTGGTGTTTCGCTACTATGAATTTTAAATAAGTTAATCAAGTTAAAAAAAATTAAAAAAAAAACTTACCTGAAATTTTCATCTAGTTTAACTTTTGTACAATGAAAAATATGAGAAATTACTTCTTCATTAAAAAAAAGTTTCAAAATTTGAAGAGAATTAGTGAGAAATTTTGCGAGACCAACGGGTCCAAACGGTCTTTGACTTAAGTTTCTTGTGTTTTGAACTAAAGGACGACCTTGGTTTGGTCTAGCTGGATTCCCTGAATACTCAGTGCCATCAGGGGCAACTAACTTATTAGTGAAAGATTTTTCACTTTTAGTTGTATAAGACAAATCAGAAGATATTGATGTTGCTTTTTCAGAAACAGAAGACGAATCCGAAGAACTCATATTTAGAAGAAAAAATGAATTAGTTTTAAAAGGCGTTTGTTTGAGAATTTATTGCTTTGCAAGAAATGTATGAACGTGAGAACTTTGGTAAAGTTGGTCAGCTGCTTATACTGGACCACAACAGTAAGTTGATAGGTAGGATTTTTCAAAGGAATTTCAGGGAAGTTATTTATTCTTTATTCATACAGATTTTATTGTATATATTGATTTGTATTGATTACAAAGATAAATACGCAGTAGTACAATCCACGTAATCAATAATGAACACAATCGTTTTGATGTGACGGCTAACGTAATCGTAAAAGTTTACAAGACAGTCGAGTTAAATAGATGAAATCCTAATAAGTTTTGATATCAAAATAACTTATCTCCATATATAAAGGATATATTTATAAAAATATGTGTGAAATAGAAGATTTTTCTGACTTATAAATATTTTTATAATTTTTTTGAAATTTCTTAACCCCAATAACTTTTTTTATAAATTAATGAAAAATATTTTTTATTTATATATATTTCTTGAATGCCGTTTTTCTTGGAAATAGATCATAGAAAGTAATATTATTTGAATTACAAAAGAATAAACAGAAGATATTTGTTAATCTGGCCATAATTAAATTTCAATAGGACATTTGAAAAAAGGTCTTATTTAAAAATAAAAAAAAGAACAAAATCAATCTATGGAGTTTTTTGCCAACTAGTGGTCCTTTACGCTAGGTTTATTTTACAGGTCTTGCAAGAGTTAAACATCATAATAATATGAAAATCCAAATACAAATTTTAATAACTATAATTCTCGTATCGAAGTTTAAGCCAAATTTAACATTATATTATAAGTAATAATATCTTGAAAAATTTAAAGAAAGTTGAAATCAAAAACAATTTAAAATATGAGGAAAGATGTGAATTGCTAAATATCAAAAAGGATGATAATATCACACTTGTTAAATATGATAAAACCAATCGATTTGTTCTTTTAGATTCTAACTTCTATTTTGATTCAATTAAAAAGATCTTAACTTAAGATGATGCATATGTTGATGTTGTCAAATCTTTTAATCTTAAATCAATTGAGGACAAGTGCAATGATTTCATTCATAAATTTAAATTCCTTAAAAATATTGAATAATAGTAACGTTACAAAATTATTTTCCCTTATTCTAATCTGTCCTCTATATATATACTTCCTAAAAAGCACAAAGATCTAGACAACTTTCAATTTACAACAATTTGTAATGATATTAATTACCCAACAGAAACACTCTCATGGCTAACTTACTTCATACATTTCAGTTTGTACTTAGCTATATTTTGAATTCTGTTGTGTTTAAAAAAAATTTTTTGCAAAAGTTGCCAACTAATTTGAAAGAGTATAATCTTGTTAGTTTTGATATCATTAATACGTTCAATACGATAACATGTTGCGATTGATATTGTTATAGGAAAGTTTATTAGAGACAAACCAAACTAAAATTTTCCAATTTTGATACAATCTTTTGAATGTCATATTACATAATAACATACTTTTTTATAATAATAGATTTTATTTACAAAAGATTTATTTACCTATGGGTGATAGAATCTTCCTATTAATAGCCATTCTTTTTATAGATTACTATGAAGAGTCTTTCATCTATTCAAAAATTGACTTACCTAATACCTATCTGGTACAGATATATAGCCGATTGCATTTCATTGTTTCACAAGAAGACGGACATTTACTGCTTTTTACAATTTCTTAATTCATTAAATTCAGGTATTAAATACACATATGAGACATTTCATGATAAATAATTGGCTTTTTTGAACATTTATTTCAAAATTGAGAGTAATTATTGTATAAATACTTCGTTATTAAGGAAAAAAACAATAAAAACATTATAATAATAAAATTAGAATTGATTTTTCAATGAAATTGATTATCCAATCAATTTCATTGAAAAAAATATTTGCGAGTTCAAAAATAAAAATATTGACAAAAACGTTCTTGAAGATGTAAAATATATATTTCATGAACCTAATAAGTATATGAAGAATAAAAAAGTTTTAGTAAAAATTCCTTATATCAATGAAAAACAAACCAAGTGATTAGAAAAAATATAAAAAACACAAGGTGTAGATATTTTACTTATTAATACAAAAAATAAATCAATCCTCGACTTCCTTAGACTTAAACATACTTATCCTAAAGCACATAGATGTGATGAGAGGTGCAAAATTATCAAAAAAGCTAGTTGTAATCCAAGGAATGTTGTTTACAAAATTAATTGCAACCTATGTAACCAAATTTATATTGTAGAATCTGATAGGCCGATCATTTTCAGACTAAGGGAGCATATATAAGATATCAAACACATTAGAAAAATTACACCTCTAGGTTTACATTTCAATAAATTCCACATTGATTCAGCTTTCAATAATAAAATTCTCATCCTTGTAATTTTGAATTTTGTAAAAATTATAAAGAAAGAATATTAAAAGAAGAAATATGTATTAAAGATAATAATCCAATATTAACACTCATTTCGGATGTGTAGATCTTGATTTATTTTTGTATCTTGTTAGTATTAATAATTAATGTATTACTTATATATTTCTAATTTCCGTATAGTTTCCCATAGTAAGAATAGGAGCCAGCCCGGGCTTCCGCTGCTCCACCAAGTATATAAGGCAGCCACGCACAGGCCTATTTCTCTTTTTTCTCTCTCACTTCGTCACGCTACTCCCCACCCACCACTCCCTTGATGCTACGAAAGCCTCGCATTGGCTTTCCAGTCCCCGATGAAGCTGCTTGGGTCAAGAGGGAAACACGAAAGACATCCAAACGTTCACTGGATCCCAGATGACGTCTAGAAGATCTCGACACCTCCCAAAAAAAAAAAAAAAAAAAAAAAAAGGGGGATTCCTTTTCAAACATATTCGTGCATATGTCTTCTTGTTATTTCTTGTGTGTGTTTTCCCCCTTGCCCATCTTTTAATAAATTCTGACAAGAAAACAAAGCAGCTCCAATCCAGGAGGACTGCAAAAAAAACAAGAAGACATATGCACGAATATGTTTGAAAAGGAATCCCCTTTTTTTTTTTTTTTTTTTTTTTTTTTTGGGAGGTGTCGAGATCTTCTAGACGTCATCTGGGATCCAGTGAACGTTTGGATGTCTTTCGTGTTTCCCTCTTGACCCAAGCAGCTTCATCGGGGACTGGAAAGCCAATGCGAGGCTTTCGTAGCATCAAGGGAGTGGTGGGTGGGGAGTAGCGTGACGAAGTGAGAGAAAAAAGAGAAATAGGCCTGTGCGTGGCTGCCTTATATACTTGGTGGAGCAGCGAAGCCCGGGCTGGCTCGCTATTGGACGGGCAGTTAGCAGCTTCTCCTGTTAACAAGGGGGCGTAGCCCGTCCTTTTGCCAAGCTTTCTTGACCAATGAGAAGAATCTTCTGCTGTCGTCTTGGCGCCAAGTGGGCAGTCGATAGGGTCTATCTTCATGGCATTGTGGTTCCTTTGCAAGCGCTCTGTGGGGGAGAACTTCTTCATCCTGTCTTCAGTGATCCACTTGAAGGCTAATAGGATATGGTTGAAGAAGTCTCTCCAAACTTTGGAATCCAAAGTAATCTGGCAGTCCCAGATATTGAGGGCGTGGCTTTTGGCGGAAGACTGGCGGCGGGACGGCTCGTCCGCCGGGTTGTCTTCGGACTTTACATATTCAATTGAGGAGCGCAGGGCATCTTTCCAGTCACTGGAGTCTTCTAGCCAGAGAAGCAGGATGCCTTGACGCCAGGAGCTGCTGCCCAGTTTGCGGATGGCTCCAATTGCGGCCATTGAGTCCGAAAGAATCTTCCGGGATGGCCATGTGAAGTGAGCAAATATGATGGCGAGGAGTTCCAAATCTGCGATGTTCCATCCAGGGGCTTGCAGGGGGAAGCACCATGAGCCCTCCTTTGTGTGGAAGCCTAGAGCCATCAGGGATGCGTCTACGTGAACTTCACCATTGAGTTGTCTGGACTTGGCTAAGCTCCAGGGAACCAAGATGGTGTCCATTACGTAGGGAAAAGCCAGCTGAACCAGCTGACCGTAGGAGGCGAGATCTTCCCAGTGATATAGGTTGGAGATGATCCTGAACTTTCCTGGGAGTGTTGCTGCGTAATAGTTCAGGATACCCATGATCTTCTGCCTCCATTTGATGGGGACCTCCGGACAATTTTGCGCCAACAAAAAGGCGCAGAGTGCCCGGAGGAGGGCCTCTTTCTTGGCATCTGGGACACCCATCGTCCTGTTGCCGAGATCGAGGCGGGCCCCGAGAAACTCGAGGGCTTGTGTGGGCTGGAGAATGGACTTGTCCGAGTTTATGCGGATCCCGCATTCCTCTTGCAAAAAGGAGGTGAACTGGCTGGTGATCCGGCCAGCCAGGTCTCGGGAGTCGGCTAGGAGGAGAAAATCGTCCAAATAGACGATGATCTTGACCCTGAGCCCAAGGGAGGGGGGAAGTCTGGCCTTGAAAGTGCCTACCAGGCGACGCATCGTATTTTGGAGGATTGCTGGGCTAAAGCAAGCTCCCATAGGGAGCCTGGTGAATTGCCAAACTCGACCACCAAGTTTGATGCAAAAGCAGTTTCTCCAGGCTGTTTGGATACGGATTCCGTAAAAGGCGTCAGAGAGGTCCAGTCTGGTGGCCCAGTTGAGGTTTTCGGGAATGAACCTTAATTGGTAGGGGGCTGTTAGGCGAATTGGCGGCGTTGAAAAAAGATCCTTGGTGAAGCCGAAGTCTGCGACGAGTCGGGTCTTTCCGTTGGCCTTGGGCACTAGGAAACAAGGAGAAATAATCCTTGGTTTCTGGCCAACTCCAAAATGCCGTGGCTGACTAGTTTAGGCAGTACCTGCTGGACTAAGAAGTCCCTTTGGCCCACGGGGGCCTCGAGAATCTCGAGAAGGAGTGGAAGGGCAGGTTGGAGGACAGTTTGGGCTTGTATCCACGCCGAAGTATGTTCAGAATGCCTCGGTGCTTGAGGTCCCTAGGGGGCCTAAACAGGGGGGCCGAGACCCGAAATGAGGCATTGGCAGGTAGTTCCAAGAGCCTTGCTGAGGCCGAGTAGGACTTGAGGAGGTTTTTGCAAGAGGCAATGTCTATAATGGATTGGATCTGGTCCTCATCCGGATCCGGACATGGGTTGTCCTCTGGATCGAAAGACATAACCTGCGAGAAGATGTTCTTCCAGAACCTGGGGGGGAACAGAGCTTTGTTGGCCTCATAAAATTCCAATAGGGCGCCCGGGTGAGCGGGGACAAAGAAACTTTGCCCGCCCGTCTGTACCGTGATGGAGCCATCAGATTGGAAGGTGAAGGTGGGAAGTGCCGCCGGATCGGAGGGGCCTGGTAGAAGGATGTTAAGTGGCGGCAGCGTGGAAGGATCGACTGAATCCTCCGACACCAGTACTGGCTGACCGTCCACAATTTTGATTCTTGTCTGGATCAACCTGGGCGGATGGGTCGCCGCAGGTTGAGGGGGAGACAGAGGGACGGGTGGCGGTATCCGCGTGAGCGTAGGCTGTCCCTTAGAAATTTCGATGAAAGACTGGACCAGTCTAGGTGGAGTTGATGTGCGAGGCGGGATTTCCGGGATAGGGAGGGGAAGCCCAACAGGCAGCCCCAGTTCCTGGAGAAAGCCGCCTTCGGGGACTCTAAACGAAGGACCTTCGGTTGGAGAGGATAGCAGGCTATCAATAGGGAGTAACTCAGGGGAGGGAGGCTCGGGGCTAGGAGGAATGAAAGGGCCGTAACCGTGTGGGTGCTCAGTAGGTGAGACCAATGGGAATGCTCCGTCAGGAGGGAGACTCCCCGCCAGAAGGGGCGGGGGAGATCTCAGAACGCGTTGTGGTCCTGGCTGATCCAGCGGGTCGTACCCATGGGGAAAATGAACTGACCGCCTCCCAGGCGCCCAGGCCTCCGCAGGGAGGTCCGAACCGGGTGGTGGGGGCATGGACTCAGCCACAGGAGGTGGCGAGACCAGCCTTATGTGCCTGGAACCCAGGAGTGGCGAGGTGGCGCTAGGTGGCCCATAACCAATGGGGAAGTCGGTACCCGACCTGCCTATGCGCCAATCAGGCGGGAGAGTGGTCATGGGAGAGCCTGGATCAGACTCCGGGGAAGGAGATGGGGAAGGCTGTGGACCACAGCAGTAGAAGGAGGTGAGGCGGTACCTCCTTGAACCCGTTTTCCTATTTCTTACGGGCGGTTTGGGTCGTGGGCCGAAAACGGCCGCGACCGCGGGAGGATGGACCCTCGCGAGTATTAGAGGCGGGCTTAGCAAGATCCATGCCAGTAATACCGGCGATGGATAAGAGCGAGGGGGCCTGATGGTGGACATTAGTCCACGTAGAGTGGGCCGCAATGACATGTGTTCTTAACATGCCATTGAGCTCTGAAAGGTCATCCAAAGACAGGCTGCCAAAAAATGGGCGTAGCTTCTCAAGATAAAACAACATGACTTCATCTTTAATATTTAAGTCTTTGGACTTAGTTAGTTCAAGGATAACCCGAACCCTACGGTCCGCTAGGACATCAGGGGGGGGGGGGGGGTGGAATATACACTCGGGTCAACGTGATCTGCTGTGGCATACCCTGCGGGCAGGGAGCCCGGGAGCAGACCGGGCATATATACTGACGAGCGTGGGACACCCTGGACCGATGTGAAGGTCGGCACCGAGGGGAGCAAGGGGGATGACACTGCCGAAGCTAAAGAACTTACGGCAGGAGCAACAACGGTTTGAGCCGAAGAAGGAAGCGAAGGAGAGGAGGATATGGACTGGTCTGTTCCCGTCGACACGGCGCGAGGAGGCACTATCTGCCCCTCTAAAGCCGTGAAGCGGGATTCCATTCGCCGCAGCTGCGACGTTATGGACAGGAGAGTATTGCTGAAATCAGGCACATTAACGGAGCAAGAGGGGAGAGCTTTGCCGTCATCTTTGTGCGATTGCGATGCTGGATGGTGAGACGCGGGGGTCTTAGACATAATTACGAGTAGCGTGACGAAGTGAGAGAGAAAAAAGGTCTCACCTACTGAGCACCCACACGGTTACGGCCCTTTCATTCCTCCTAGCCCCGAGCCTCCCTCCCCTAAGTTACTCCCTATTGATAGCCTGCTATCCTCTCCAACCGAAGGTCCTTCGTTTAGAGTCCCCGAGGGCGGCTTTCTCCAGGAACTGGGGCTGCCTGTTGGGCTTCCCCTCCCTATCCCGGAAATCCCGCCTCGCACATCAACTCCACCTAGACTGGTCCAGTCTTTCATCGAAATTTCTAAGGGAAAGTTTTTTTTTTTGCAGTCCTCCTGGATTGGAGCTGCTTTGTTTTCTTGTCAGAATTTATTAAAAGATGGGCAAGGGGGAAAACACACACAAGAAATAACAAGAAGACATATGCACGAATATGTTTGAAAAGGAATCCCTTTTTTTTTTTTTTTTTTTTTTTTTTTTTTTTTTTTTGGGAGGTGTCGAGATCTTCTAGACGTCATCTGGGATCCAGTGAACGTTTGGATGTCTTTCGTGTTTCCCTCTTGACCCAAGCAGCTTCATCGGGGACTGGAAAGCCAATGCGAGGCTTTCGTAGCATCAAGGGAGTGGTGGGTGGGGAGTAGCGTGACGAAGTGAGAGAGAAAAAAGAGAAATAGGCCTGTGCGTGGCTGCCTTATATACTTGGTGGAGCAGCGGAAGCCCGGGCTGGCTCGCTATTGGACGGGCAGTTAGCAGCTTCTCCTGTTAACAAGGGGGCGTAGCCCGTCCTTTTGCCAAGCTTTCTTGACCAATGAGAAGAATCTTCTGCTGTCGTCTTGGCGCCAAGTGGGCAGTCGATAGGGTCTATCTTCATGGCATTGTGGTTCCTTTGCACAGGCTCTGTGGGGGAGAACTTCTTCATCCTGTCTTCAGTGATCCACTTGAAGGCTAATAGGATATGGTTGAAGAAGTCTCTCCAAACTTTGGAATCCAAAGTAATCTGGCAGTCCCAGATATTAAGGGCGTGGCTTTTGGCGGAAGACTGGCGGCGGGACGGCTCGTCCGCCGGGTTGTCTTCGGACTTTACATATTCAATTGAGGAGCGCAGGGCATCTTTCCAGTCACTGGAGGCTTCCAGCCAGAGAAGCAGGATGCCTTGACGCCAGGAGCTGCTGCCCAGTTTGCGGATGGCTCCAATTGCGGCCATTGAGTCCGAAAGAATCTTCCGGGATGGCCATGTGAAGTGAGCAAGTATGATGGCGAGGAGTTCCAAATCTGCGATGTTCCATCCAGGGGCTTGCAGGGGGAAGCACCATGAGCCCTCCTTTGTGTGGAAGCTTTTCTCTTCTTTTTTCTCTCTCACTTCGTCACGCTACTCGTAATTATGTCTAAGACCCCCGCGTCTCACCATCCAGCATCGCAATCGCACAAAGATGACGGCAAAGCTCTCCCCTCTTGCTCCGTTAATGTGCCTGATTTCAGCAATACTCTCTTGTCCATAACGTCGCAGCTGCGGCGAATGGAATCCCGCTTCACGGCTTTGGAGGGGCAGATAGTGCCTCCTCGCGCCGTGTCGACGGGAACAGACCAGTCCATATCCTCCTCTCCTTCGCTTCCTTCTTCGGCTCAAACCGTTGTTGCTCCTGCCGTAAGTTCTTTAGCTTCGGCAGTGTCATCCCCCTTGCTCCCCTCGGTGCCGACCTTCACATCGGTCCAGGGTGTCCCACGCTCGTCAGTATATATGCCCGGTCTGCTCCCTGGCTCCCTGCCCGCAGGGTATGCCACAGCAGATCACGTTGACCCGAGTGTATATTCCACCCCCCCTGATGTCCTAGCGGACCGTAGGGTTCGGGTTATCCTTGAACTAACTAAGTCCAAAGACTTAAATATTAAAGATGAAGTCATGTTGTTTTATCTTGAGAAGCTACGCCCATTTTTTGGCAGCCTGTCTTTGGATGACCTTTCAGAGCTCAATGGCATGTTAAGGACACATGTCATTGCGGCCCACTCTACGTGGACTAATGTCCACCATCAGGCCCCCTCGCTCTTATCCATCGCCGATATTACTGGCATGGATCTTGCTAAGCCCGCCTCTAATACTCGCGAGGGTCCATCCTCCCGCGGTCGCGGCCGTTTTCGGCTCACGACCCAAACCGCCCGTAAGAAATAGGAAAACGGGTTCAAGGAGGTACCGCCTCACCTCCTTCTACTGCTGTGGTCCACAGCCTTCCCCATCTCCTTCCCCGGAGTCTGATCCAGGCTCTCCCATGACCACTCTCCCGCCTGATTGGCGCATAGGCAGGTCGGGTACTGACTTCCCCATTGGTTATGGGCCACCTAGCGCCACCTCGCCACCCCTGGGTTCCAGGCACATAAGGCTGGTCTCGCCACCTCCTGTGGCTGAGTCCATGCCCCCACCACCCGGTTCGGACCTCCCTGCGGAGGCCTGGGCGCCTGGGAGGCGGTCAGTTCATTTTCCCCATGGTTACGACCCGCTGGATCAGCCAGGACCACAACGCGTTCTGAGATCTCCCCCGCCCCTTCTGGCGGGGAGTCTCCCTCCTGACGGAGCACTCCCATTGGTCTCACCTACTGAGCACCCACACGGTTACGGCCCTTTCATTCCTCCTAGCCCCGAGCCTCCCTCCCCTGAGTTACTCCCTATTGATAGCCTGCTATCCTCTCCAACCGAAGGTCCTTCGTTTAGAGTCCCCGAGGGCGGCTTTCTCCAGGAACTGGGGCTGCCTGTTGGGCTTCCCCTCCCTATCCCGGAAATCCCGCCTCGCACATCAACTCCACCTAGACTGGTCCAGTCTTTCATCGAAATTTCTAAGGGACAGCCTACGCTCACGCGGATACCGCCACCCGTCCCTCTGTCTCCCCCTCAACCTGCGGCGACCCATCCGCCCAGGTTGATCCAGACAAGAATCAAAATTGTGGACGGTCAGCCAGTACTGGTGTCGGAGGATTCAGTCGATCCTCCCACGCTGCCGCCACTTAACATCCTTCTACCAGGCCCCTCCGATCCGGCGGCACTTCCCACCTTCACCTTCCAATCTGATGGCTCCATCACGGTACAGACGGGCGGGTAAAGTTTCTTTGTCCCCGCTCACCCGGGCGCCCTATTGGAATTTTATGAGGCCAACAAAGCTCTGTTCCCCCCCAGGTTCTGGAAGAACATCTTCTCGCAGGTTATGTCTTTCGATCCAGAGGACAACCCATGTCCGGATCCGGATGAGGACCAGATCCAATCCATTATAGACATTGCCTCTTGCAAAAACCTCCTCAAGTCCTACTCGGCCTCAGCAAGGCTCTTGGAACTACCTGCCAATGCCTCATTTCGGGTCTCGGCCCCCCTGTTTAGGCCCCCTAGGGACCTCAAGCATCGAGGCATTCTGAACATACTTCGGCGTGGATACAAGCCCAAACTGTCCTCCAACCTGCCCTTCCACTCCTTCTCGAGATTCTCGAGGCCCCCCGTGGGCCAAAGGGACTTCTTAGTCCAGCAGGTACTGCCTAAACTAGTCAGCCACGGCATTTTGGAGTTGGCCAGGAAACCAAGGATTATTTCTCCTTGTTTCCTAGTGCCCAAGGCCAACGGAAAGACCCGACTCGTCGCAGACTTCGGCTTCACCAAGGATCTTTTTTCAACGCCGCCAATTCGCCTAACAGCCCCCTACCAATTAAGGTTCATTCCCGAAAACCTCAACTGGGCCACCAGACTGGACCTCTCTGACGCCTTTTACGGAATCCGTATCCAAACAGCCTGGAGAAACTGCTTTTGCATCAAACTTGGTGGTCGAGTTTGGCAATTCACCAGGCTCCCTATGGGAGCTTGCTTTAGCCCAGCAATCCTCCAAAATACGATGCGTCGCCTGGTAGGCACTTTCAAGGCCAGACTTCCCCCCTCCCTTGGGCTCAGGGTCAAGATCATCGTCTATTTGGACGATTTTCTCCTCCTAGCCGACTCCCGAGACCTGGCTGGCCGGATCACCAGCCAGTTCACCTCTTTTTTGCAAGAGGAATGCGGGATCCGCATAAACTCGGACAAGTCCATTCTCCAGCCCACACAAGCCCTCGAGTTTCTCGGGGCCCGCCTCGATCTCGGCAACAGGACGATGGGTGTCCCAGATGCCAAGAAAGAGGCCCTCCTCCGGGCACTCTGCGCCTTTTTGTTGGCGCAAAATTGTCCGGAGGTCCCCATCAAATGGAGGCAGAAGATCATGGGTATCCTGAACTATTACGCAGCAACACTCCCAGGAAAGTTCAGGATCATCTCCAACCTATATCACTGGGAAGATCTCGCCTCCTACGGTCAGCTGGTTCAGCTGGCTTTTCCCTACGTAATGGACACCATCTTGGTTCCCTGGAGCTTAGCCAAGTCCAGACAACTCAATGGTGAAGTTCACGTAGACGCATCCCTGATGGCTCTAGGCTTCCACACAAAGGAGGGCTCATGGTGCTTCCCCCTGCAAGCCCCTGGATGGAACATCGCAGATTTGGAACTCCTCGCCATCATACTTGCTCACTTCACATGGCCATCCCGGAAGATTCTTTCGGACTCAATGGCCGCAATTGGAGCCATCCGCAAACTGGGCAGCAGCTCCTGGCGTCAAGGCATCCTGCTTCTCTGGCTAGAAGCCTCCAGTGACTGGAAAGATGCCCTGCGCTCCTCAATTGAATATGTAAAGTCCGAAGACAACCCGGCGGACGAGCCGTCCCGCCGCCAGTCTTCCGCCAAAAGCCACGCCCTTAATATCTGGGACTGCCAGATTACTTTGGATTCCAAAGTTTGGAGAGACTTCTTCAACCATATCCTATTAGCCTTCAAGTGGATCACTGAAGACAGGATGAAGAAGTTCTCCCCCACAGAGCCTGTGCAAAGGAACCACAATGCCATGAAGATAGACCCTATCGACTGCCCACTTGGCGCCAAGACGACAGCAGAAGATTCTTCTCATTGGTAAAGAAAGCTTGGCAAAAGGACGGGCTACGCCCCCTTGTTAACAGGAGAAGCTGTTAACTGCCCGTCCAATAGCGAGCCAGCCCGGGCTTCCGCTGCTCCACCAAGTATATAAGGCAGCCACGCACAGGCCTATTTCTCTTTTTTCTCTCTCACTTCGTCACGCTACTCCCCACCCACCACTCCCTTGATGCTACGAAAGCCTCGCATTGGCTTTCCAGTCCCCGATGAAGCTGCTTGGGTCAAGAGGGAAACACGAAAGACATCCAAACGTTCACTGGATCCCAGATGACGTCTAGAAGATCTCGACACCTCCCAAAAAAAAAAAAAAAAAAAAAAAAAAAGGATTCCTTTTCAAACATATTCGTGCATATGTCTTCTTGTTATTTCTTGTGTGTGTTTTCCCCCTTGCCCATCTTTTAATAAATTCTGACAAGAAAACAAAGCAGCTCCAATCCAGGAGTGGCAGATTTCTAATCAGATTTTGATGATCTGTTGATGACCATAGTGGACAGAAATTATCCTTAAAAGGCTTTTTTTTTCCTTTTTTCAAAGTTTTACTGCTCATTAATTTTTTAAAAGCATTAGTTGTTTCTTATGTAAAATTTAAAGCTCAACTCAAATATTTTATTCTATTTTTGATTAGATATATTTCCAAAGATATTCTTAGTATAACTAAAGGGACATTTACTGTCGAAATAACAACGAATATACCTTCATCAATATAAAAATGTTAATTTCTTAAAATATTACAATAATTTATAAGTAAAAAACAAAATGAAAACGTAAATTTATTAAATATTTGTCTAGAAATTTTAATATAATAAAATAAATTTATTATAATTTTATTAAGATGCTGGATTCGATAATTCAAGGTCTTGGGTTCGATCCCGCATCAAGCCTGCTTTCCTCATAGTTCGATACAAGCGGCGCAATTTTGCCTTCTCGATGAAAACACCCTATGGTACCTTTACCTTTATATCTAATCCCATAACTTAGATGTTTTCATTTGATGGTTGTTTATTGACAAAATATTTCTTGTTACCCTTGAAGAGTCAGAGATTTTAATGAGATAGAACTAGGTATCTAATAAAATTTAGGAGTCGGAGTCGGTTTTTTTTAAATAAAGAAAAAAACTATTTGAATTCTGTTGTGTTTAAAAACAATTTTTGAGAAAGTTGCCAACTAATTTGAAAGATTATAATCTTGTTAGTTTTGATATCATTAATACGTTCAATACGATACCTTAATGATGCGATTGATACTTCGCATTAAAAAATAATAGACAGCATAGAACTATTTTTTTCTTTATTTTAAAAAAACCTACTCCAACTCCTAAATTTTATTAGATACCTAAGGAGTGAGCACTCTTTAGTCGAAGTCGAAAGCGAAAAGTTGTTGTAAAAAGCTTTTATGTATTCGCAGTCAGAGTCGAATTTTTTAACTATACTTGGAATCATTTTTGTAAGTACTAGGAGTTGGAAATTTTCCCCGATTCTCCAATCCTAGTTACTATTCAAAGAAATCTAGCATTTTGAATTCTTAAACATTGATATCTGCTTTATCATCAAAAAAATAGTTGGTTTAATTTTTCTCATCGGTGACAGCAACACCCGATTCTTGAAAAAATTAAGATGGGAATCCATAAATGGATTTTCAGAAAAAGATTATACATCATGCTTTTTTTTGCAGAAATAAGAGAAAAGAGCTTCTCAGAGAAAAAGTTTTTTTATTAAATATTTTGGCTACCGAATAAATCCATTTTATTAAATTTAAAGGTATCTTAAAAATATACCTATTTTTCAGATCTTTCTTTTTCTATTTTTAAGAGTTTTTTCTTATGTTCATAGTTATAGGTGTGTTGTAGTATTCATGCTAATTTTTCGTAATATTTTCTTCAGATTATATAAAGTAGTCTTGATACCTTCTTTCTATAGTTTTGTTTTCATTTTTAAGCCTTTACAATTTAAAAATTAATTCTCTAAAATGACTATATTTTCTCTTGATTATGCACGATAGAATTATTAAAAACTAACATTTTGTTTTAATTTTTTAGTAGGTTTTATCAATTTTATCAGTCTATAATGTTTTCAAAAATATGTCTCTGACTAGATCTTTAATTTAATATATTTCATATCAATTAATTAATCTTTTTGATAATTAGAAATTCACTTCAGGTGTCAATTAAATCTTTTTAAAACTTGGAATTTATTTTTTCAATATCTATTTTGATTAAAAGAACTTCGCTTATAAAAACAACTTTTAATCTTATTTTTATACATTTATTTAATTTACTAACATAACATTTTATTCAGTAAATAAAGTAGTTGATCTTTTAAATATTTCCAAGTGATTTAAACAAGTTTTATCCTCTTTAACTCTTGTTTTACTTATCTTTTGCCAAAATTTTTTTCCCTCCAATTCAAGCCTAATTTATATCTTTTAAATCCTTTTCTGACAATTATCATGCTTTGAACGGGAGTGTCACGATTTCAAATCTTTAATCCTGCACTCGCACTTGGGATTAAAAACCACATTCATTTTATAATATCCTATATAAGACGATCTATTTGACCGAGATTTATGGGTGAAATTATTATATTCAAGGTTCTATTGTCTATATAGGTATACTCTTGTAGTAAAAACAATTGGCTCTTTAGCTAAAATTTGATCTTATATGTAGCACAGGAGAGCTTGACATTTGAGTAAAAATATAATTATATTCTATCGTTATATTCAAATGGTATGTGTAAGAGTTATTTTTTTTTGTTGTTTTCTAACCTTGCTTCGCTTTCGAATAGCAAATTACTTTAAAATGTATGTAAAAAATTTGCATACGTGTACATATCTCTTTTACATTTGCGCGTTTGACATAGTTAGATCTTATCTTAACAATTTTGTTATCATTGTAATGGACAATTGTGCCCTGTTTATCAGTGTAACAAACATAAAACCCCATTTCTTTCTCTATTGTCATACATTGTATTAGAAACTGGTAAGAACATTTTGCGTAATGTTCCGTCTACCTTATATCCTTTAGTTCTTTGAGAAGACGATAATAAGTAAAGAAATTTTCTAAATAAAGACAGCAACAAATTGGATTTGCAATAACCAATGATTTTTTTGTAAGCAAAATGAATATATATATTTTTTTGACAGCACTAAATACAAGAGAAAGAGATAAGAGAAGAACCTTTATTAGGCTTTAATAATAATATAGTAAAAAGTGAAGGTGCAAATATACTACTGAAGGTAGTGTAATAGAGCTCTTTAGGTTATTATCAACTGTTCCTTTAAGTTATCAATTAAGGGGAATTGCATCAAGGTAACAGCATCAACGTTAGTTGCAGAAATTATTTGAAGTACGTATCAGTGGCAAGGTTAATGAATATAGCATATGTTTATTCATGTATTAGCAGGGACTTTCTTTAAAGATTCGAAAGTTAATATTTCTTCGTTTAAACGAAAGTTTTTAGCCTTTATTAATGGTCTAATACAGTCTGAGTAATTCGGAATCCCCTTTGCAATATATGCAAAGAGTCCAATTACGTCCTGCAGTTCTTTCCCATTTTTGGAATTGACAACATGAAGACTGGTTTCACTCTTTTTGGATCTGGTGAAATTACTTCTTTATTTATGTGGTAGCCGAAAGATCTATGCAGGTACTGGAATAAATGCATTTTTCTTCGTTTAAAGTGAGCGTGTTATTTTTCTTCATACGACGGTTTTGATCCTCCATATTCGATTATCACTCCTATGTGTTGGTGTAGAAGACTGTTACCGACAATCATATCGCTTGCTAGATTTTTTATTACCTAAAACAGCACAGAGGCATACATTTGACCCAACACTTTCCAGTGATTTGAGCTTCTTTTCCTCAATCTGCGAGTCCAATTTTACCTGAACCCATTCTTTTTTGGGTACGACGTTTTCATCAATAAAATTTTCGCCTGCTCCGGTATCAATAAGCGCTTTTAAGGTAATGTTGGACCCAATTTGTTCATCAACCAAAATAGTAGAATTATATCGGTTAAATGCAGTTATAGAAACATGTAGTTCTTTAAATCTATCAGATGATTGACAAACTGTAACAAAATATTCATTTTTTATCACATTATGAGGTGTTGTGGAAGACTTCAATACCACGTTGTGGAAAATGAATAACTAATAGTGTTAAGAACTTTTCTGAGCGATGTGAAGGGAACGTGCTTGGTCAAGCGCGAACTATGCCGTGAGAATCTTATTTTCCAACAGTCTTTGCCTGATGTCGCTCGATTGAATTCCATTAATTAAAGGATCTTTGATTGCTTCTTGTCTGTGAGTTTCTACACTCACCTCCTTAAATTCACACTCTCTGCTTAGGTGTTTCAGCTGTTGCAATTACTCATCCAGGGATTCACCGTTTGATTGTTTACGAATTGAAGTAGGTGCAAAAAGCAAAAAGTTCATTTTTGCTTTTTGCAAAAACCGTTTCAAGAAGGTTTATAAGGGTAGTGTAATCAGTATACTCGCAGATGTATTTGAAGACTTTTGATGATATGTGCGCAGTGCGTTGTCTCAATTTCTTTGTTTTGAGATCTTAGGTTATAAATAATTTTTTTTTCAAATACATTCAATATTTAAAAATTTTGATCTGATATATACATAAATATTTATATGTGCAGAAACGTAAGAAGGGATCAACCGGTACTTTTGCTTTCTTGGAGTAAACTAAGACAGCTCTTTTTTTTCAAACTTAGAGTATGAATACAAGAAAACTTTTTTCAGGTTAAATGTGTCTTTTTCATGTCAAAAATATAGCTAATCATCCACAAGATTTTTCCCAATCGTATTGTAATTAGGAAAGAGATGTGAAATTAACTCAAAAGAAATTAAAATAAAAGTTTATCGAGAAAAGGGTAAAACACAAAGAATTCAATGCAGAATAAAATATGCTCAGCAAAAGTCATCGATTTAGTGCTGTAATCATTGATCAAAATAAAATATGTAAACATTTCCCTTTTTCTTACATCAGGTAAAACAATCAGCAAAAAATAAATTATATCTTTTTTCGTTGTTATATCCTTAATAGTGTTCATAAAATAAAATGGCATATATGATTGCATGCTATAGAATCTATTTTTAAATGACACAATCTAGAAGTCTCTAGTAAATTATAATCTACTATAAGAGATGTTACGAGATGGAAAAGTTTTTGATGAAATATTGCATACTTTTATATGTTTAATTGATTTCTCCAATTTTAATACTATAACGACTGATCAACAATTTTGTCGGCTCTTTTACTCTAAATCATCCCTAACAGATGAAAATATACCGATCTTAATGAAATTATTAGTATTTTTGCTTATTTTAATGTTTGATCTTATTTTTATCTACAAATTTTGATATCTGTAGTCATGGCATATGATAAAACACAATAAATGAACAAGCATTCCACGTTGAATGCTTTATAAAAGTTACTCAAATTTGATTCGTTCAAGATAATTAGTTCTTTTTATTTTTGAAAGTATATCAAAGTATTTTTATATTAAAAATAATTATGTATATCAAGAAAAAACCAACAAAAATCAATATAATTTTATTTGTAATCAAAATGACTGCTGTGTCTATTAAAGATAGCGAACTCATTCAAGTGTTATGAGTTTTTCTTAGAAACTATTTGCTTAAAAGTGTCTTAAGAACATAGAATAGTATTGTCTTCTCCTTTTTCTTCTTCCAACTCTTCATCGATCCAGGGTTTCTTTTCTAATCACTGCAAAATTGCTGTAATTTCTATAGAGATTTTTGGTAATTCGTCTAGGTATAAATTTTTAATTGTTTCAATTCACTTTCATTACTTTTCTGTGACAATTAATTTCGTCATTGTTTCTTTTACTAAAAATCATGGAGTCTAAAGGCAAAATGAGTGTAAAGATACCTTGGAGTGTTTTCACTGAAATTTTGTCCCTTCTGTCGAACTACGATCAAAGAAGGTTTGATGCTGAATTGAACCCAATATTGTGTGGTATCGAAATCAAGTATTTAGATAGCGCTTCCTATTCCCCTATCATCTGATCTATCATCAGCACGAATCAAATGATCTGTCAGAGAGGGTATATTCTACTACTTCACACTTCCCCAAAAATGCGTCGCTATGTGATTGGTCGTGATTTGTTGTGATGCGTTTTCTAGAAGAAAATGTTTATAACATCTTGAAGTTTTAATTTCGCATCCACCCATCTCTTTCACTATTTAAACTTTCGCTTGCTCAGCGAATCAGTTTTGGAATTTGCAAAGAAAGTCTTCAGAAGAAACAAATCGAGCCTTGATGATGTAAAATTGTGTGTAAGTAAGTACACCTTGTATATACACCTTGTTGTTAACTAAATCAAGAAATTTTCGCTTAAGTTAAACTTTTGCGATTTGCGAGTTGTTTTCTCGAGCAATCATATAATTTTCACAATTATCTTCATATCTTATCGTTATTATTCTCTGCAGAACTTTCAGTCGCGAGCTATATTTTCGCAAAATATCAACTTTTGTGGAATTTCGCAAAAATCAGTATATCTCTAGAATTTCATGATTTAAAGTATATGTCGCTGTGTTATCTCCAATAGATATATCTCCAATATCAATAGGGCAGTCAAAGATCAATAACGTGAAATCTCTTTAAATTTAGGCCTAAATAAAAACCTATTTTTGATGTTTTAAGGTAATTTTATTAAAAAAATTTTATGTCAATAAAGTCAATAAATTTTCTTTAAGTCAAAAAAACCTTAAGACAAAAGATCTTTTTTTCATTTGAAAACTTTTTTTTGGGTGAAAAAGAAATGTTTAATTTTCCTTCACAAGACCTTTTTACTATCATCTTCAATCTATTTGCTAAACTTGATACTCATTTTATATTTCTCAAATGAATGTTTTCTAACAATGATTGTCTTGTTAAAAGTCATCTTGTACTTAAATAACTTCTGTTTTGTTAAATGTCAGTGGGAGGATAAGAAAGATTTGAGGTTGATAACTACCGTTTTCAAAATTAGTTTTAATACGTTAACTAAAGTCTATTTTTAAAGAAAATTGTTTATTAATTTTTAGAGGCCAAAATATCTCTCCAAATTTTTACCCAAGTATACCTGATTTATATTGCCACATGGATCACAAGGGCCATCGTTGAGGAGCTTGCAGAAGAAAAATGTACCTTCATCAAAAGTATTTTGATTGGATGAAATATTTTTGATCATAGATCTAACTTTTATCTAAAATAATTGTGCATTATCGCTTGATGGGCGATGTTAAGAAAAAACTAAAAATTATTTCTAAATATTATTTTTTATATTAAAATTATATTTATGATTATGTAAAGGAATGAATCATAAACATTTATAAACTTTGCCTTATTATTCCCAATTTTTTAAAATTTTTAAAAAACAAATTGTTATAAAGGCATTTAATCATTTTCAAACAGTTTTGTTTCCAATATATGGCATAAATGTTCTCAAACTTACTTGCACAGCTATATGTTTTTATAATTTTTTCTTAAGTTAAGACACTTGGGGCAAATTGAAAATTTTCAGGGGGAGGGGGGCAAAAATAAAACTGGGGGGGGGGGGGGCACTTGCCCCAAAAATATATAAGTATTGTGGGCTCTGCTCAGGCATAGTCCTTGCTGCTTTGAATTATGTACTTTTCTCTCTATTGACATACTTTGTATTAGAAGGCGAGTATCTATTTTTGCGAAATGTGGCGAAAGCTTTTTATCCTTTAGTTCTTTGAGAAGACGATGATAAGTAAATAAACTTTCTGAATAAAGATATCACAACCTTGAATCTGCACAACAACTACTTATTTATCATTATGCTTGAACTTTTTTTGTTAACAAAATGAATATATTCTACTTTTTTTACTTTTTTAACATATAAGATATCCAAAATTACAGACATATTATTATTTGGCCTCAACAAATGTAAAATTAGACTTTTTAGCTTGCATCTTTCATTTATTTCTGGAAAACAGATATAATGCTAGTGACCGATATGGTCAAAGATTTTTAAAATATATTGCTCAATTTCTTAAAAATAACCTACTGCGATTACTACTTCGACTCCAAAATTTTATTAGATTCCGACTGCTATCCCTTTAAAATATATTTATGTTTGTAATAAGTAAATGTATATAAAACTAAGCTAAGATTGGAAAGCATGGACTGATTTGAATATTTAGATTAACGCAATACTTTTTTGAAACTTTTTCATTTGGTATCAAAAATGGTCACCATGCGATGCCCAGTTTTTAAGTGAAATCAATAGACGTTTAAAAGTGTCGTTTGCGTTGTCTTGTTTTTAACGGGTTATTTGGATGTGTTAAGAGGCTTCAGAGTAGAGAGGAAATTTGTATTTTGTTGGCAACGCGGCTTTCATAATTGTGTCATCAAAATAAAAGCATTCCATAAAGATATTGATGAATTGATAGGTCACATCTAAAATCAAAAAGAAGAAAATTATAGAAAAAGCTGAAAACTTAAATAAAATTAAAGAATGAACTTTTTTTGCACAAATACCTTGTAAAGGAACAAAGCTCAGTTCATGAGTAAAAAACTTAAGATAAATTTCGTTTTTGAATGATATTCCTTTGGCTTAGATAAAATGGACAACACTTCAAAAATGTTTTTGAAGACAATGTGAGATAAACACCAATCTACAATTACAACCCCTAGAACACTCATTAAATAAAGTATGTTGAAGAAAATAGATAAAAAATATTTTGCGTTGCATTGTAAAGGAGAAGCTTGTAAGCTTTTTTAGGACATCTTTCTCTGACTATCTAAAACCGGCATTCACAAACAACCTTGTCATCACACTTTTAACATTAATTATGGATTGAAAACTACCTAGTGAGTCAGTAAACAGCATATATGGGTGTGACATTTCACCATGTAGGGGACTTATAGACTTTCAACTGAAGAGATTCATCAAAATGTTGAAAAAGACGGTTTAGCCCGTATGTTGCTAACCATTGCTCCGTGGATAAATTGAGTGGTCCGCAGAAAACCATAAAATCCATTAGAATTTTTTTTTATAAATTAAAATTTTATACCATTTTGTCTTTACCCAATTTATTTTAGTTTTTAATATGACCTTCAATGTATATATCTAAATTTTTTTTATTAAAATGTAGGTTTGCTAAAATAATGAAGTTTTTATTTTTTGGTTTAGTGGTTCGCAAGAACTCTAGCTATAAGATTAGTGATCCGTGAGATTGCAAAGGTTTGCAACCGCTGGACGTTAAAAATGTTCAAAAACTTTATCAAATTTAACCTATTTTGTTACTATTTAATTTTTTGAGACATGTTCTCCTGTCCAGTTTAACCCATTTAAGACCAAGCAAAGCAGACGATATCTAAAAAAACGCAGACGATTTATATTCAAAGTCATTGAAAAAAGCAGACGAAGATGAAATTACTTATGTTCCAAAATAGGAACATTGGTCGTAAATGGGTTAAAGGTAGTGAAACTGTTTTTTATTTAAAATTTTTAGGATTTTTCCGGCTACGAAAAATTGTATTTTGACATGAAGAAAAAACTAATTCCTATGAAAATACGCCTACTTTATTGATTTTAATCTGGGTTAAAGTTAATGTAGAAAAAATGCTATTTTTCAAATTTTATATTCTTTTGATCCAAATTATCGATTTTTTCTCGCAAATTAAGATGCATAAATTAAATTTTTTTCAAATATGTATCCTAATTGCAAAAAATACATATTTTTTTTATCAGAATTTGACATTAACCCATTTACGACCAATGTTCCTATTTTGGAACATAAGTAATTTCATCTTCGTCTGCTTTTTTCAATGACTTTGAATATAAATCGTCTGCGTTTTTTTAGATATCGTCTGCTTTGCTTGGTCTTAAATGGGTTAAAAAAAACTCGACGTTTTTTTGATGGGGGACCTTTTTTTTATTAAATTTAAAGGGAAAAGATATATTTTTCTTTTCCAAAAAAAAAAAAAAACTTTTTAAAAAGTTTTTTTTATACCCTAACATATAATATTATTTAAATAAAAAAAAAGAAAAATATTTTTTTAAAAAAAAAAAAAATATAAAATAAATAAAACAAACAAAAAAAAAAAAAATGGAAAAGGTGATTTTTTTAAACAAAGGATCATTTAACATAATTTAAAGTCGGTTTGGCATAACCTACATCATGTCTTCCCACATCATGATATATAATAGAAATTGAACGCGTAATTCTATCATAATTTTAAATAAGATAAAAAAATATAAATTTTTCTTTAGAATGTTTTTTGAATGCATGCCAAGTAATTGCAATTTTTAAAGTTTAAATGATAAACTTTCATGATGTAGAATATTTGGAATATTTCAATCATTTGCTCAATTGACATTTTTTTAGTATTCGTGAAATGTAGTTTGCTCCTTATCTATCATGAAGATATTAAATACTAAAACACGACGTTGCCAAGGTTAAGAGAGAGAGACAACTAACGTTCAAAGTATGGAGCATCGATCTAGCATACTCCAGGCTCCTTAGAGCTACATTTGCACTCCATGGAATGATCAAACCGCCTTTAGCATGCCTTGCAATTGTAAACACTCAACGGTGAACCAATTTGGCAGTCAACCAGCTTACCTTGAATTCATATCCGGGCGCTGTATGTATCTTATTAGATAACACGAAATGTGATAAATGGTCTCTATCAATTATTATTATAGTTCAATCAAAATGAATGATAATAATACGCCAATCACTTCGCCAGATATATACTATGTACGTATTGTGTATGCATGTATGTATGTATGTATATGTGAAAGATGAGATATTGCCTAAGTCTTCGCATATTTCACTTATTAATCTTGAAATTTTCTTTTTTGATAATAAACTCGCAGTAAGTAGTCTTCATATGCATGCCATTTTTAGTTCGAAGATACGAAATCACGGATTATGTTATCCACCGTTTTTTCTTATCAAAAACTAAAATACATAACTATTTTATTTTTTGTAAAAAATTCCGTTTAATGTAATTGAAATTCGTTTAATGTTATCAATCTTTATGATCAGTTTCCTTTCGAAGAATTAAGAAAATAAAACTGTCATAAAAAAAAGTTTACTATCCTCTGCTGCATCATTATGTCTGGAAAGAAAGAACAGCTCTTTAATTGGAAAAAAATCTCTTGATTACTATTCAAATCTTAACTAACTCTTGGATGATCAAATTCATTTTTAAAAGTTGGCTTATCAATTGGGATATGAAAGTTGGACGTAAAATCATATTCTTTGGAAGTTTTTCCTCCTTTTTTTCTTCCTCCTTTTTAAGGAAGGATGAGAAGGTTTTTACAATAATTTTTTCTGGATTTGGTAATAATTAAAAAAATAGAAAAAATTATTAAAAAAATATTTTTTTTTTTTGTTGTGTAAAAAAAAAATTAAAAACTAAAAACTAAATCACAATATAAAATTTTTTTTTTAAAAAAAAAAATTAAAACACCCTTCTCTTTAAATTTTTAAATTTTTCTTTTTTTTTTTTTTTTTTTTTTTTTTTTTTTTTTTTTGGGGGGGGGGGGAAAAAAAAAAAAAAAAAAAAAAAAAAAAAAAAAAAAAAAAAAAAAAAAAAAAAAAAAATTTTTTTATTGTACTTTTCAGACATATTCTTCAAAAGTTCTTTATTTTGAAGAAGGTACTGACAAAAATCACAATTAAATTTCTTAAAGTTAGAATATACAATCAGAATTATTTTTACAGTTTCAATAGATAATTGATTTCTACAATCAGTCCATTGATTTTTCACTCTCTGCATTTGCATTATGTGCTTGGATTCCAAATACATATTGAGTTATTTCCAATATCTCTGAAACGTTCTCAAAGAATCGCAATTTTTTAAAAACTTTGTCCATTTTTCAATTGTTGCTTCCGTTGAAAATTGAAATTTTCTTTTTCTTCATTCAAAAATTTTTTCGAACACAGAAATTGATCAAATATTTTTGAATAATCTATTTAAATATTTTTTCCAATTAAAAATTCATACACTTGTCAATATTCTCCCATATTGCATCTTCGTTTGATGTCATCCATTGAAAAATTGAAAACTTTTGTAACGGATTTATTGAACAATTTTTAGTAGCATCAACATTCCAAATTTTTTTTAACATTTTATATGATAAATTTTTTTTTACATTTTTTAGTAAAAGTAAACCTTCTTTTATGCATAATAAAAATTTAATTTTTAAATGTAAACTTTAATAGCAATTTCTGATAAAAAAATATAAAAAAATTTTTTACTAAAGATAAAAAAATTTAGTCATTTTTAATTTAGATAAAAAAAGACAAAAATAAAAAAAAACCGAATTTGTCCAGCTAAATTCGGACGTCTCGTCACCCTATTTTAAATTAGTCCTTTTCCCATTTAAATTCGTCCTTTTTCATTTTAATTTGTTTCTGTTTTTATTATATTTTGAAGTTTTGGTATTATTTATCTTACTTGCACACCTGTTTCCACTTATTTCAAACTTAAAAATTAATTAATTTACATATAAGAATATAATTAAAATAAAAACGGCACACCTAAACTGAAAAAGGACTAATTTAAACTGAAAATAGTAATATATTTATGTGGTGCTACAAATGAGGATTTGGGATGATTAGCAATTGTGCCTGTTCAAAAGTCAATCTCATTATTTTTACCTGGACATATGCGAATCTTACTCCACCGCTATATTTGGCATTCATGTCAAGGAAAATACTGATTCATAAGACAAAGTTTTTGTGATTCACTCCAAATTTTGTTCCATTTGTTTACATGAATGAAAGTTTAGGAAATTTAAAAAGTTGAAATAAGGCGTGCCTCCCACTGAATTTATTTTGGCCCGTGAAACTCTTTTGAAATATATGAATGTATCCACTTTCTTATAGTTCTGACCCCATTGCAATCGGTTTTGCCCCCTGGCAACGGGGTTGGTTCTCGGTATCGCATGTAAACGAAGAATATTCCTGGAAATGTGTGAAGCTCGTGCTTATTGAGAAGCTGTCGATCTTTACGTGGATACTGACCATTTAGTGCTGTTGGAACTTGATAGGAAGCCCTTATTTTCTTAATTTAAATTAGTAAATATAAATACCATGATTTCTATAAAATATCCTAAAATCTTTAATAAACTATACGTATGGCTATGATTAGTCATCTGAGGTAGCGCCATCAAGCCTCTTCCAACTCTTATTCTGTTGGATGTTTTTTCTACCACAGATACTTTATACTGATTTTATTTTTGTTTTTTAACTTCGAGCGTTGTTAACATGTGCTTAGATTGCCTTGTATACTCACTGTGATAGTGTTTTTTTATCCTATCATTCAACTAACTCTACCTACCTTTTTTTATTTTTATTCAAAATTTAATGAGGATTTTTCTCCTATTTTTTCATATCTTTTTTCAATTCTGGTTATAAATATAGATTTACTAGAGTTCTACATTATTGTTAGGTGTGACAATAATCTGTTTGGTTTGATCCACCATGCTGACTCTTATCACTATCATTATGCCTTTTTTTCTCTAATTAAAAAAAATAAATAAATAAATTTAAAAGTTAGCACTACTTTCTATATCTTTTCAATTCATGAATGTTATTCCTTTGCTCTCTTCTCTTGAAGATGAAATGATACACTACGACGAATTATTTGTGATTACAGTTTTCCATAAAAATAGTTTGCTTTCTCGCGCGTTTCGCTTGTTAGCATGGAATCGCTTTCTGAATTTCCTTTTCCAAACCTTTTTTCTAGAACCTGTGTCAAAATGATCTTTAATAAATATCCTATTATTTTTTAAGTGGCATGGCAAAGATCAGGTATACGGTATTTATTACGCTTGTTTTTTCTTTTGTATATTCTTTGACTTTTTCAAAGGAAATATCCAAAGCAAACGATTTTCATTTATTGGCACATTGGTGGCAAACTGGTCCTCAAAGGGTGAAAATGTTTTTAAAACACCCAGTTGACGCATTCTATCTAATTATAAATGTTAAATGCAATATACCAATCTTCCTTATTTGTTTTTGTAATTTGAATGAAAGGAAATATTTTTTGTTTATTTAACAAGAAGTAAAAATGTGCAAATCCTCTGAAAACTTTTTATCCAGGGATTACCTACTAATATAAAATGGCAGTTTTAGTATTTCTATTTTTAATTTCTTGGCACTAAAATTTTCTATGCATTATGTTATATAGGTGCGCCATATATCGAGGTTTTTAGGGATTGCCCGGGCTTTACCATTGCTTAATAACGGAATCCCTGAGGATTTAGAAGGTGCCCAGTTTTTCATTAGCAAATTTTATGTCAAAAAAGAGTTTGAAAAAAAGTGACTCCAAATGTTACCTCTTTTTTACTATTAAAATCATCTGTTACCTTCAAAGTATTTTAATATTAATTAATTATTATTTTTGTAGGGAATAAAAAATTTTGTTCTTATCTTGCAACCCGATGTATATACAATATTCGCCAACAGTATCCAGATAAAAGAAAAATAATTATAAAGAGTCCAAACGAGTTTTTGAGGGGTGACACAGTCAACAATTTGTAGGACTCAGCCTCCAAGAACGAGAAAATATCACGATCAATTTTCTGCTCTAATTATCGTGGAAATATGGATTTTTGTAATTACGTTAGCACACGTACTGCTTCAAAATGTTTTGAGTGTTCATCATCATTGGAATAAACAAAGTTGATTAGTAGATATTTCTAATAAGATTCTTTCCAGCATATTTTTCATTTGTCCTACCTATATGTTAAACTCATCACTATTTATTTCTTGCTGCATATATTATTATATAAGGGAACGCGAAACAGCAATAATAGACGAAGCAGCAGCATCACTTACAATGTTTAGAGACGGCAAGTAAATTATCTTTCTCTGTCTATATATCTATGCAATCTTATTCTCTCTCTCTCGCCTTCTTGATTTTTCTTCAATATAATCAATAAATATTTTTTATTCTCCAAAAAGTAGGATTTTTGTCACCGTTATATGTTTCTCATGGCTAACTGCTGGCTTTAATTTAGTCGATTTCCTATCTTAAACTTCAAAACCTTTTTCATTTGTTTACAGTTTCTTTTATAAAGCGACTTTTTCCCTCTTCTTTAACCAGTCTTATGTTGTTGAGCAAGTGAGTTAGAGTTATTAATTAATTATTTTATTACCACTTCATGATATGTTTTATTGTTATTATTTTAGATCATTATTAACCTTGTTTTCATCTACTCTCCTCCATATATATCAAATAGTTCTAAACGCCAAAGTCTATATCATACCTCATATATTAAAAGCGTCAATCATATATTAATTGCTTCCAAGGAAATACAAGTTATGTGAAAAAATTGTATCTTTAGCAGTAATAAAAAAGTATAACATACTTTCACATCCTGTTTCATCTTCACTCACAATCCTTTTTTTATTTGGCAATTAATTCTTTAACAATTTTATCCCTTTTTCAAAAGTTCTTCCCACTTTGTTCAACGCTACCAAGTAAATCACAATCGATCAGCTCGTTCGTCGGTTAAAGAAATATTTAATATCTTTTGCTCCCTCTCTCTCTCTCTTTTCTCGACCTCATGTCTTTTTCACTTCAAAGAAATCAATTCGCTAAAATATTCCTCTTCTCTTAAATTTTATGGATTCTTTCCTGTTATTTTGGCTTAAAAATGAATAAGTCAATTGAAGACACAAACTTTTGGCTAGTTGATGTACCAGATTATCTTCAGCAAGGCCAAGTCTTTGACAAGTGGGATGAGGTATGCGTTATTTTTTTTTAACAATATAAGACTTACAAGAATGCTTCAATCGAATATAGAGAACAATGTTTTTGAAATAATTCAATATATATAAAAATGAATTTCAATTCCATATCAATAATTTTGTTTCTGTGTATCTTTAGGTATCAATTGATTCTTGATACATATTTTGAATGATGTCTCTTACAATGTCGAGGAAAGTATATATGCCTAATATATAGGATTAAAAGATGAATTCTAAAAAAAGGTAAAAAGTTAGCCATTCTTTATATTTAAAACAGGTATGTCCCAGCCAAATTTTGAAAAATACATCAATATCCGGGCCATTTACTCAAAGTAACGTACATCTTTCATTTAATTTCATTCTCTATCTTAGAAAAATTAAGTATTGAGAAAATTTACTTTTAAGAGATGAAATTGCAAACACAAATTTCCTTTTTTTATGGAAATAATCTGTTTTTCCAACAGTGCTGGAAAGTGCGTTACATTAAATTCACATAATGGTGTCTCAAAAAGTCGTAGTTTCACAGGAAAAGTTTTTATATGAGCGTAAAGATGCCGAACAAGTTGATCTTTGCCTTGTAAATTCTTGTCTCGCGTTTTGAGATGATCAGTAATTGGCTGATCTCTGATCCTAGACGATAAAACATGTTAAGTCTTATTCTTATTAATGTCGCCGTATTCGGCATCCATCCCAGTTAAAAAAGAGTCTTAACACTTAACTCTCATCACATCGACGTCAAATTGGAGGGAATCTCTTGGCACATAGCGCTTCTTCATGGCTTTCCCTTACTTTAGGGCACAGCATAGAAAGCATCCCTTTGTGCTCACCTGTCATAGCTGGAGCCCGATCTTTTGTAACTCGATATAGCTTGTTCTACTCGAGCCCTGCTCTCTACTAGCAAAAAACTCATCACATTTAATCGTGTAGAAATCAAAAGTGCTCGCTTTGTCTGGCAGTTGATTTTTTATGTGGGGTGAGAAGTCTTCGATTCGTCGCACAACTGTCTTTCTTGATGACCTAATTTGGTCAAATTCTTGACTTTTTCTGGGAACATTTTTTTACAACTCTAATTGCTACTTCATACCCGCTATTGTGTCGTTTTTTTGGGTTTTCTCGACACGCGAAAAACGCCGTTGTTCAGATAATATGCTAGAATCCAAAGCACAAAATCCAACGATGGGAATACTATGTGTGGGGCATATTCTAATATTTTTTAAAATATGAATTTTACTCCAATATATTTGATAAATGTATTCATTTTTTGTATAAGTTATATAAAAATAGTTTTTAACATGACTTCAAAGATGAACCTTTTGTCATGATGAAAGCGGTTAATATTACGATAGTGAAGGAGAAAAAGAAAATGAACAATCAATGGCTAAAACTCTAGCAAACACAACTGATTATTTCCTGTGTAAGGTAGACTTTGTGCTTAACAAATTTCAGACCTTTATTATGAATTTGTGACTGAATTAGTCCTTACAACCTAATTTGAATAATCCAGTGAAATTTCCTATAAAATCCATTATGTTCATTGAATTAATTAATATTCATGAAATTATTTTAATGTAATTGTAAGGCTAGGGCAGCATTTGTATGTAATCAAGATTTGTAAGCACTTAAACCAGCTAAAAACAGAATATAAAAATAGATTATAATTGAATGTTATGAAGTAATGAGTTGAATTAAGTTGTACAAAAGTTTAAATCTTGTTCGTTATTTCAACTATCTTAAATGTTGGAGCAGATAAATTTACGCTCCTTCAATTTCAGGTTTTAGTGTAACATTTCAAAGATAGCTTCACGTAGTTATTCAAATTTGTCAGTTAACCAATTGCCAAAAGTTTATTTTATCTTCTAATTCAGTTTTTCTGTATTCCATGTTAAAGAAATTTTAGTTATTAAAAATTTTTTTGTGGTTAGCACAGAAGTGCAAATATCTAAGGTTCCAATACCCAAGAAGAGAATAAAGCCTCAATCTTCATAAATTGCGTCACAAAGTTCACTAATACATTGCATGAAAATATTTTATAAAAGTAATATTTTTTGAAAATGAAAATTATGTCCTACTCATTTGGTACACTTGGAAGTCCTAGTAGAACATTTTTAATAAAGTAAAAAAAATTTTACTCCTTCATTTCTGCACATTAGGGTGGCAATAATATTATTTATTTTTAAAAGATAAGTTTTAAGCCTCTATAATTATTTGTTTTAATTTATAAAAGTATTTAAAAAATATAGGATTACACCTGGGATCGCAAACTTTTTTGCTTTCGACCCCTTCATAGAACATTTGTCTTCACATCGACCCCCACCCCACATAGAAATGTTTCATAAAAACATTAATCAATGCCCAACAATTAAGGGGAAAAATACAAACCAAATATGTTTTATCCTAAGCTATGTTCTAAAAGTAAAATGAGATTTATTACTACTATAAATTTAAAAAACAGCACAATTTGGTAAGTTTGTCCATCTTATCGACCCCCAGGTGTGGATATCGACCACTTTGCTGACCCCTGGTTTAAAGGTTGTTCACAGATCTTAGAATGTTGATTGACATTTCCGGGAATTGTTAAATCGATGAACGTTTATTTAATAGATTTTTTCAATGAAAAATTGTAAATATCATTTTTGGTATTATGAAAATATATTTTATACAAATATCATGATTTTAATTAAAAAAAAATTGAAAATAAAATTATTGATATTTATCACAGAAAGATAGGCATTTACTTTTTACTTTAATAAATTGTGATATGTGCTTTTCATAGCTTTTGCTTACCTTGTTTAGTGATAAACACATTAAAATTCTTAATAAGAGCTACTCTACGCTGCCTCATTTACAACTTTAAGGCTTGTGACAAATTTTGTCAATTTAAAACAAATGTCATCTTCCTACTTTTTCAAATTTTTTTTTTCTTCAAATTTTGTAGCGATAGATCATATATATCATTTTGTAATATCTTATGTAGATCATTTAGTGGCGCAAAATGTGCAAAAGCAGACCTAAACCACGCTGTAATGTATAATTTTACAAACGAATACATCAAATATTTTATTATTTTTTATTGCCTCGTTTTGTTCCAATGTTAAAAATTTAATTGTGATCTAAAAAAAATTGATCTTTAAACAACAAATCATCTTTGTCATTCATTTTGTTATGTGTTAACCCAACTTCGCTTTACAGACATATGGTAATTTCCTCCAGATCAAACTTTAAACTTGCTAATGTGAAAAAAAATTTCCATAGCATTTTTAGTAATTCTATTATGTAAATTTTAAGTTTTTACATGGCTTTCTATAGCTATGTAGTTGCACATTCGAATCACGCAAATACAAAATAATTCACTAAAAAATAAAAATTTTATTTTGACTTCTGAAAATAAATAGTGTTTTCAAGTTAAGGACAAAAGCTTTTGTTACAGTTTTGATTTGCAAAGCATGCAAAAAGCAAAAAAAGGACCCTCACGGAATTATCGCATATTAGTTTAGAGTGTAATTTGCAAGTTTGAATATAGCATTTCGAACATTTTCTGTTTCTTTGTTTTTTCATGGGTAAGCATAAAAAACAAAATCCTCTGGTGGAAGAAGATGGAGTTGGTTGGGAAAAGCCATGAAAGTTGAGGAGGGATTTAGTTTTCAAGTTTGTTTGAGCTAGATTAGATCTTACTCTCATTGATTCTTCCGATAAAAGTAGATAGAGCCTTTTTATGAAATTTTTTCTTCCTCTGCTTTTTATAGAAGGAAAATCTTGAGGGGGTTGAACTTGGATATGATAAAGGAGTTCAGGCAAGCCAAGTCCAAATAATTGCCGAATATTGCCATCGGCCACCTTCTACAAGGCTTGTAGCTACGATATTGCTTGAGCATCCTGTTGCCAACATCTACTCCACTTTTATGTTTGTTATATTCAATCATTGATTCAGGTTTGCTCGCAATACAAGTTATTTCAACTTTTTTTTGGTGGTGTGACGATAAAATGTAAACAACTTTGAAGTTTCGTTTCGCATGTCGTTTCGGAATGTATGCCGAGAGGAAGCATCTTTCGAATAAACTAGACGAGTTTCACACTCATTTAGCTTGAGAGTTTTCAGGTAGTTCGGCTGTAAAATTTTCGGGATAAATCTTTTTGTAGACATAACAGTTACAGTGTAGTTTTTGGTAAGGGCCCACCTGGCTATTTCATGAGAAGTGAAAAACCTATCCGTATAAATACCAATACCCTCGCCAAATTTGAATCCGAAAGAAGTCGTTTTTTACTATGGAAATAACGGAAAAATAACTTTGGTCTTCTAAACCGCAAATATATCTTTCAGGTTTCATGTAATAAAAGTTTTTGAATCGTTTATTTGATAAATTTTAATACCATAATGCCCTGGTTTTTTCGGATCGTAAATTTTGGAGTTGAAATTTCTTCTGAAACTAACCAATTGCTCATCAATAGTCACAGCAGTAACGGGAGTCCAATATTCAGCAGAAACTTGTGTAAATATCTCATTGCAGCAAGTTTGTTATTGGGGCTTCTAATGCCTTTCGTCAAAAGAAAGAAAATAATGCATTAGAAAAACATTTCTCTTCCAAGAGAAGCTTTCTGGAAAGGTGAACCACATGTTTCACTGGAAAGTGTGAAAATTTCAACTTTTTGGTCCAAACAGTCACCAATGTGTAACAAGCAAACAAAATAAGAAAGTAAGTGGTGCACCTCAAATTTGTCAAAACAATGCTTTAAATTTTTATGTTTAGGGTTTACTTTTCTAAAAAAGGACACGTACACCCATATACCCACAACACTTCACATACACACATCCACACACGCATGAAAAATCAAGAGAAAAGTGAGCATACATACACCCATGAACCCACGCAAGACACATGCACACATACCCATAAAAAAGCAGGTGGAAAAATGAGCACACCCATCCAAACAAAACACCTCTATCTCCACATACACACACACACACACTAACATACCCCCTTCTTCCACACTCACTTATAGACATACATACATACATACATACATACATACATACATACATACATACATACATACATACATACATACATACATACATACATACATACATACATACATACATACATACATACATACATACATACATACACACACACACACACACACACACAAACACACACACACACACACACACACACACACACACACACACACACACACACACACACACACACACACACACACACACACACACACACACACACACACACACACACACACACACACACACACACACACACACACACACACACACACACACACACACACACACACACACACACACACACACACACACACACACACACACACACACACACACACACACACACACACACACACACACACACACACACACACACACACACACACACACACACACACACACACACACACACACACACACACACACACACACACACACACACACACACACACACACACACACACACACACACACACACACACACACACACACACACACACACACACACACACACACACACACACACACACACACACACACACACACACACACACACACACACACACACACACACACACACACACACACACACACACACACACACACACACACACACACACACACACACACACACACACACACACACACACACACACACACACACACACACACACACACACACACACACACACACACACACACACACACACACACACACACACACACACACACACACACACACACACACACACACACACACACACACACACACACACACACACACACACACACACACACACACACACACACACACACACACACACACACACACACACACACACACACACACACACACACACACACACACACACACACACACACACACACACACACACACACACGTGCGAATAAATATACGTCCACAAATACAAGAATCCTAAAAATTTTATAAATTAATCTTACCCAAAATTAGTTTCCATTTTCAACTTGTATAATGATAAATATGATGAATCACTTCCTAAGTAAAAATCAATTTTAATATTTTCAAGATGTCTGTTTCTCTACGTGCCAATCCTTTCCACTAAGAGAGATAGAAGTATTTCTTATTTTCTGTTTGAGCCCTTCCCCTTGTACTGGTAAAGGGCTTCCAACTATAACTGATATTGCCAGCACAGGCTAAATTTTCATCCGTTTCACTTTCTTGAAGCGAATTTGATTCGATAATTTAATCGAAAAAACACTCACTTGACTCTTCAACAAAACTACCCGAAGACGAAAATTCCATGGGATCAAACTTGGAATGAGTACTGGAAGCATTGAGTATTGAAGGGGTGAAACGCGAAGAAAAATAGAGCGAGTAACGAAAGCGGAAAAATGCAAAGAAACTAGAACAGTATTATAGGATGGAATGGAATGGAATATTCGATCAGATGTCAGAGTTCAATATGATTTATGCACACATGGTATACCGCTCAATGAAAACGTAATATTTTAAGGTTTTTCTTTCCGAAGAAGAGTGATGAATCATCCTTCGTGTAAACAATAAAATTGTTTTTATTATTATATCTTGCTGTGAAAATTTGATGTGAAGAACAAGTGATTTATTGCGATATCGTGTTTATTCTCAACATAATACCGATAGAAAAATCACATTAGACAGCACAATGTCTTTTTGCCGGTTTTTCCTTCCGAGGTTTCAAAAACATTTGAATGTCTTCAATTTCCATGTAGCTCTGTTGCGTTGACGTCAGTGGCAATGAAATGGCGACCCCTGTGTGTGGCGCCCGGGGCAATTGCCCCCACTGCCCTCCCCCTTGATACGGCCCTGTTTACCAGCGTTTCCGAACCTATATTTCTTCTTCGCTCACACCGTGAAAAGATTTTTTCTAGACCACGAATAAATATAGGAATGAAAAACAAAGTTTTCCTTAAGTACTTTCTTGTAAATTTTCTACGTGTATTTTTAATGTTTACATTTTTCGGGGCTCGTCCATTTGTTATATTCATCACTAAAATTTTATTTTTTCAACGCCTACCTCTTTTTGCCAAATTTGGCCTATCTCGGTACAGCTTGGGAAACAATAAATTTCAAAAAGTTATTACAAATAATAAATTGCAAATTATACAATGCTATTAGAAAATATACACTTTAAAAAAATAAAAGAGAGAACATCTCCAATAACGAGATTTTATTAAAGAAAAATTCAGGGAATTGAAGAATTCCACAGTATGAACTAATATATCCAGTATTAAAAATTTTCATTATAAAAAGTAAGATATTCATAGTTATTTAAACATCAATAAAACTTTTAAAGACAGATTGTACGCTTGGTTTAACCCAATTCACATAAAATTATTGATCATATTGCTGTTGATTTTCATCCCTAATCAGATGAAAATATGATAGAATATAAATGCCATACTTCTACGAAGTGTGATACCAAGGCTAGCCAAATGAAGTGGGGTTTAAGTTATGAGCTCGATGCGATTGTAAAAGATATTTATTTGCTTCATCAAGTACACACAACGTCTCTCGCTGGAAAAGGCTAAAGCTGGGTAAATTGCTTTGCCAATCGATTTATATATATTATGTATAGCAATGGTTTACCTTTTTTATTTTCGGGTCAGTCAGTATATTTAGAATTGTAGGAAGGGATGAACCAACTTTTATTGTGAATTCAAAAAATTAAAATTTCAAGAATTATTTTTCGTTCATGCAATATTTGAATGCAGCGATCTCACCTTCATGATGTACCCATTCCAATTTTCAATGCTTCTTGTTATCACAAAAAGTAGAATAAAATTTATGCGTTTTTTTAATTAAAAAAAACAATTTTTAGAATTGCTTTACAAAGTCTTACTCCTTTATTTGGTGTGCAGACATAAAATATAGTTCACTCGGCACTGATGTATTTTAAAAAATTTAATGACTTAGGATCTTTTTTAAAAAAAATTCCTAAAATTGTCCACTCAAAATACATAAGAAAAATGGGATCCGTGTCTCAGCGTTTTTTAAAGATGAACATGAATACGCAGTGTTTTATTCCCGTTTGCTTTGTTTCTTATATACCCAACGGGCATGAATGAATATCGCTTCTTAAAATTTTTTTAGCGTATTTGTTGATAAGCCACCATTACTTTGCTACTTTTTCTAGCGTTTGAAATTGATTTGACTCAAGTTACATAATGATAAAATGTAAAGAGCGTTTGTCAGAGACATAAGACTTTTTTTCTTCAAAAATTTATTTTGTCTGAAGTTGTGAAAGAAAAAAACTTGAAGGGAATGAGGCGGAAGCATGTGGCAATGTATCTTTAAATACGCTCTAGCATTCGTGTGTTTTTATGAACATCTTGAAATTAAATCTTTAAAAACTGGTTTCACTTCAAAATTCCATGTTAACACGCTTCATGCAGAATACGCGACCAGAAACTCACGAATCCTAAAAGAGTTTACCCTTTGACTAGCTGAATTTTAAAGGCTAATTCTCTGCCTTCTTTTTCAATCAAATTTTATACATTTAAAGCATATTATTTTGATTTCATAGGACACTAGTGTCCAACTGGTCATCAAGGGGTTAAAGATAGGGCTGAATTATTTTTATCCTTCTAAATGGAGTTTCTGATTTCACGATAAATTCATCTTCTCTGGAAATGAGAAATTAGATTGTGAATTCTCAACATTCGAAAATATAATAAACGTGAATAGAATATAGAAATAGTTGCAATCATTCTGATTGTGTTTAACTTTCAATCATACTGAAGGAAAATAAAATAAAGAATCTCTTGTCTATTTTCTCGAGAATCAAAAAGCTTAAAAACCCTCGAAGTCTCGGTAAACGAGAAATTTCGAGAGATATAGTGAAATAGCTGTTAAATGATAACTCAACTTAGTACAAATATGTGAAAATTCAAATAGCTGTAATGATTGTTATTATTTTTGTAAAAAATACTTTATAATATGCTTGTGCATTAACTCTATTTTATTTTATTCCATTTTAAAAGTCAAAGTATGACAAATTTGACATGTGAAATTTTTGAGTATTTCAACAGCCCTTTCGGATTTTTAAAGCGGGATTGACCTCACTAATAGGACCAATAAAACAAAATTACGTAAAGTGCGTTTTTTTTAGAAAACTAAAAAATCGTATCCTTGCTAACTTTCAAATGAGGCAAAAGCAGTGTTTTCTAACCGTGTTTCTAACTAGTGTATTCTTCCGCAAAAACGTTTGTATCGCTTGTGTAAAGGATTTTAACGAAGAATCATAAAGGAGCAATATGAATTCGGTGCAGGACATTTCGTAGCTAAGACGTTTGTATCCCCCACACATTTCCCAACACATTTCGTACCTAGATTTGGAAGTTTTGTACCCATTTTTTTAATATAATTTTTGGGTTACGAAATATCTTGGGTAGAAATGTCTTGAACTTGTGTATGAATTGCATTCAGCACCATTAATATTTTTGATAAGGTGCACTACTATTCTTTTGATCCTTTCATGTTTTTCTTTCCAAAATGAATCTTGTGCTTTTTTTTGAATGAAATTTTAGTTGAAACACGATTTTTATTTCGTTGCTCACTCATCTTCACTTGTTGTGTCTAAAAGGTTTGAACTAGTTCAAAGAATATACCGAAGAAGACTCTTATTGAGGCTGCCTCTTTTTGATAAGAGTACCGGCTGAGATAATATTATGCATCAGAGGCTATAATTCTGAAAGAATTGTGAAATAACTTGTATATCCTTATCATTACTTGTTTGACAATGAAAAACATTCAACAAAATAAATATAGATAATGCAAATAATATGAATTTTTTAAATACCGTGTAATGAGGGCGTGAGTAAGGAGGGGTGGGTTAGATATTGCGTTTCGATAAGTCAAGGTTTTGGGTTCGATCCCGCATCAAGGCTACTTTCCTCAAAGTTCGATAGATGTGGCGCAACTGTGCCTTTTCGATGGAAACACTCCACCGTACCTACCCTTACATAAGTTAATGATTTAATAATGGCTTTTTATTGAATCTAAAAATCGGGGGTGAAATAATCGCTAAAAAATAAAGCTATTTGATATATCATCTTTGAAGCTTTTTCCCAAATAAAGATAACTGCTTTCAAAATACACGATTTCACAAATTTCTTTGCGTATTCTGGATGTTTTCTTTAGGGTGTTATTGGAATTGTGATGCTTTCATCGACACTTTACCCAAGACATCATGCCCCAAAGCACATTTTGTTTTCTCAATGCAGCATTATTTTATTTAAATAGATATAGTACCTAAGAGAAATTATAATAGATTGCTGTTAGAAAAGATAACATAATGAGATGCAAATTTGCTAAAGTATAAACAAATTTGATAAATAATTCATACTTCCAAAAATGTAATTATGAAAAATTAATTATCATCTCAAGTCTTTTCTGACAAAGTTTAGAGAACCACCTCTTAAACCTCGCAGAACGCGCCGAGCCGTTTGCAACCCACTCGTTGGGGTACCCAGCTCTAGCAGAAACAGGTATGTCCTTTATTCTTAAAGTTATGTTGTTTTTATTGAGATTGTTATCAAACAGGAAATGTTTAATGTTTTTATTTGTGTTAGTTGCATGATTTTTATAATAAAAAAATTCTTGATGTAATCAACCGTATTTTTCTTTTTGTCCGGCATTTAATGAGTTTGATCTGAGACTCAGGCACTAAACATCTCTATATTTTTTTCATTAGGATAGTGCACAGATAGACTTTGGAGTTGAGTTGAAAGTTGACGAAATGGGCTTTTTCTTAGTGATTACTTTTGAAGAAAAGGTCTTTAAATAATTTTACTTTTTTTTAGACTTTGTGGATATTCTTTTATGTTTATTTAATTTTTATTAGGATATCCAAGTTTATGATATGAGCAATATTACTGATATCCGAAAAGCTTCAACTCCCAAAGTAAGATTTGCATTTTTATTAAACTGATGAAATGAAACTAAGCATTTATTATTATATATGCATAAATTCTCTTTTAACGAAAGAAGAAAATTATCTTATTTCTAGTATTACATACCTGGATTTTCCCATCTTTTGAATTTATCACCAATCAATAATTATATAGTTTATTCTTGAGCTTTTTAGTAGCATAGATATAGGTCATTTTTTTTTCAAAAACTCCATTACAATAAAATAATGTATTATAATTATGGTGATCAAAACTATAATTTGATCAATGTATATCAACAGTGGCGTATTCGAGGAGAAGGTGCATTGGGCTGTAGAAGTGTTCTTCAGAAAAAGGAATATGCAAGGGGAAAATCAAAGAAATGCCAAATGTGATCCGTCCATTTCAAAGTCTCCATCACAGAAGAAGTACTAAAGGAAAGGTAGATTGCAAGAAAAGATACACAAGAACAAGATAACGCTGTAACAGAGGATAAATAAATCAATAATTATGGCATACACACACAACAAGAAATCAACTCAGGCGGTAGTTTTAAAGCCCGTTTTGATAAAGTTGTAAAAGTACGCGGTTAGAGTAAATAAATTGATTTAAAAACGGGTTAATGCTCTTCACGGCATTAACACGTATCCGATACAGTTGTTTCATTAGGAATCCGATACAGATTGAAAAAGTAAGAGAAAAAGGAGGATTCGTGAAATTGAAGCGGGAAGAATTAAGTTAGTGAGAGTCGCTGATAAAACGAGTATCGTTATAAAAATTGTCGTCGAAAAAGTAAGGATGAAATATGGCTAGAGATTTAAAGTAGCAGACACAGTGGCACACATGCTGATATTGTCGAAACTCGAAAGCCATGTCAGTTTTTGAGTGTGTCTTTGAATAAAGTAGTAATTAGAGGTATACCAAGTCACTTTCCAATATTTCAAGTTGGGAAAGATATAACAGGCTCGTAGCCAGAAAACAATTTAGGAGGGCTTAAAAACAAAATGTTAGCCACAGAGTTCCAAAATCTCTATTTTTCCTATTCATCCTAAAAAGTTCTTTATTTTCAATAAAATTTATTTCTTCAACAAAGTTAATATTTCAGTAAAACTTTTAAGCTTTTAAAATAATTTCTGTGCTTTTCAATGAAAAAACTCTTTGCAATAAAGTTTAGAAAATAAGTTTTTCTTTAGGATATAATGAGATGACCAAATTAATTTTACATGTAGCACTTCTGGCTTGTTTAAATAAATTTTAAAACTATTTGTTTCATATTCAATTCAAAAATTATTTATTCTTTGATAACAATAAAGCAAAATTTTGAAAAAACTTGAATGAAGTAAAAATTAACCTTATTGATTGACACAAATTATAAAGATGCAATTGATTTAATTAAAAAATTTTCAAAATCAGATATAGGAATATTATGATAAGCTAAATCTTGATTAAAAAGCGCTTAGATGCATAAAAATGCACTATATTGACTTTTGCCTTCTATTACACACTATATGCTTTATCTTGACCATTTTGTGAAGCGTAACGTTATTTGTGAGTTATTATTTATACTTATATTAAAAGGAAAAATTTTATAAATATATTTTTGAAAGGATGGCTGATTTTCTAAAGATATTTTGTAAAATAATAAAATTAATTCCAAAGCTAATAAATGTCCTAGAAAAGTTAAAATGTAATTTATACGATTTTTAAGTGCTATTTAAAAAATGTTACGCAATGAATGTTTGTATGATAGAATAAAGGATCTACAGTTAAGTATTATACATATTAATTTTTGTAAGATCACATCTTCTCTTTTTTCTGTTTTCACTACCTACTAACAGCGTTTATTTTTTAAATGATCATTGTTACATACTCGGTGTGCAATTAGAACCATATGTGCTCTTTTCTCCCAAGCTATTCTAATGTGTTCTTAGTGCTACGAGAAGTCCTTGTTGATGTGATAAATTATATTTAAGATGATACCTTTTTTGAGTGTTTCCATATATACCATATCGTTGTAACAATCTAACAATGAAAACTGGCTAGGGAGTATTATTATTTTATTTGAGATTAAGATTCATATTAAAATATAACGAGTAATAGGAAAAGTGGAGCAAGAAACCTTATTCCTTATTCTAACTCTTACTCCTTAAAAAAATTGACTATTCTCTTTCTCCTAACTCTCACTTCTACTCCTCTGCCCTGTATCAGATAATAGTTTTGTCAGTTTATTGATTCTACTTTTTCATTATAAAGATGAAAAGAATTTATTTACTAATGAATACTACTGATAAAAGAAAACGTAGCAATTCAATGCTTTAATATACGCTTAAAAACTTACTTCAAAGACTCTCCTATGTTGCCGATATAAAGTGAATTTTTTATGAAAAGTTTATTTAAATGACATCGCTTTATAACGCCTGCAAAAATTGATTACGAACAAGTAAAAAAGATATAATTGTTATCTGCTAAGAGCAATTTGTGAACGCAATCCGATTATAAATGAGAATGAATTGCGTTTGTTTATTATTGGAATAAGATAACACGATCTTTATTGCTGCAATTTTAAGAAAAAACTTTTTTGATAAAGCACGAAATCTCATAATCACTATATACCAATCGAGTAATTCACTCAGCGGTATAAGAAATTGAATTTTGCCTATTTCTTGGACGTGTCTTTGAAGTATCATCTTTGATAACAATTTTTTTACTCATGCCGTTCAATAATAAAAACTGCCAAAATTCAAGTGATTTGGAGTTACGCGCAAACTGTTAACAAAAATCGTATTTTTGACACTTTTGTTGTGAAACCATTTTTACTTTTAAGTAAAACCATTTTTCTCAAAAAAAATTTTAATAGATGTGGAATCAGTTTTTGATACACTATTTTTTATACAAATTTTCACTTTTTGGAGTTTAAGGTCAATTTTTGCTTTTTTGTTTTTTTACTCTATACGTTGGTTGATGCGTGTTTTTTTTTTAGGAATTCTGTTTCTTGTTGGAGTTTTCTGAATTTTTTATCTTAATAAAAAAGAATTTGAAAAATATATTTTTCCTATTTTTTATGCTCAGATATGTAGGATTGGTTATAATTTAATATGAAATTTTAAATTTAAGTGTAAACTTTTTGTCGTAAAAACTTATGTAAAATACATCATAAAATACTGATGTAAAAGGTTTGACCAATTTTTACCAAAATATTCGTAATTTTTAAGAAATAGAATCACTATACATTTGCTGGCGTATTTATAAGACGCCTCTGAAATAGTCGCTTTATATTATATATACATGATATCTTTATTCAATTAGTTAACTTACGATAACAATTATTGAATGTTTTTCCGTTGAATGACTGTATTCTTCTTTGTAAAATAGGTTTCTAAGAATTTTATCGCATGTAGAAATCTATTGTACATATAGATTATAGATCTATCTAAATTCAACACAGTTTAAAGCTTTAAACATTTTGCCTACATTTTAATTTTTTGTTCTACAAGAGTCGAGGAGCAATTTATTAAAAATATATGCTTCTTCTTTTGATTTATTTTTAAAATATAATGTTTATCTCATTATATAATTTCGTAACTCAATGAGTAAAATATAAAAGGCCAACTTTGAACAGTAACTAAAACTTACTAATTAATTAAGGGAAGTTATGGTCTAATGATTAGACTAACTAAGAAAAGAACAAGCGTTAATTAAACATACCAACCAAAATACTCAATTTAACGAGTATTTATCTAAACTCAGTCACTTTTGCTCTCGTTGAGTATACAATTGCAAATCTCTTTATGATTGTTCTTGTATAATTGTTGATTTTATGTATGCCAAATGCAATACTTGTGTTCTTCATTTCAGAAAAGTGACTATGAAGAAGCAATGGAAATAGAGAGTAAATATTGTTATAGTCAGTCTTGCTTTCATCGTGATGATTTATTCAATATGTTAAAAATATAACTTTGAATTATTTTTTCTCAAAAAGCAAATAACCACACTGTGAATCATACTTTATCATTTTCCCTTACCGAGAAGTGTCGAGATCCATTCATATTAAGTTATTGATAGAGAAGGATCATTTTGGTATTTACCAACGCCAAACTTCTTCCACTAACATTTATTTTCAAAAATGAAGTTGTTATTTCCGAAAACTCAAACTGCATTTCTGTTTGCCAAGAAGTCCAAAATATATGGATAGGATATATATCACCCCCGCCTCTTTTATCGTCTTTTTGACATATCCCTATAAAGGAAAGATTAATAAAATTGAAGCTATGAATTTTTATATACGGTAAAGTATTTTTTCCCTTTCTAGACGTATTAACTTCTCAAAGAGTTGAAAGTTTGTTATCATCGTGTGAGACTTAAGTAAGACTCTTGAAAAAATGTGAAGTAAAACACGTTTATTCTATGTAATTTTTTTCCAAATATTAGCGATGCGATTATTTCTTCTTTTGGCGTTAAATTGTCATTTTTGTCCTTTTTTTCTTTTATTTCTTTGTGAATTATGCCTGGAATTTTTTGCTGTACTTTTTTGTCTCCAAAGATGTATCCACTTTTCTTGTATTTTTATTTAAAGTATAACCGTTATTTTTATCACAGTAATTTTTTGTATTTTACTAGGATTTTAAAACATACGCGGAATTAGAAGCAAAGGGTAAAGGAATGCTTGAAGATAGAATTTTCACCATTATTCACACATTGGATATGGTTAATTTAACCTACATTAATCTAGCCGCACCTTCTCCAGAAATTCAGAAAGTAAGTTTAACTTCTTCAAATTTATGCATATCCTCTTCTTGAATTGATACAATTTTTTGAAGTTTGTGAATAGATTTCTATTTATTAAACTCTTTAAATTTTTTTCGTAATTTTTATGTAAATATTTAGTGCACATAAAATAATAATACAATCAGCTTCCTTAGTTAAAAAGTTTTCTGAACTATTTCAAAATTGTTTATTTCACTTTTAAGTTTTAACATTTTTCCATTAGAACTGGCTTTCTTCTCTAACCTTGGTTTCATCTAATCCCAAAGTCTCCCATCTTTCTCTAATCAATTGTCTTAGAAGGCAGTAAGCTTTTCCTTAAACTCTCTTACCTTGCTCCTTAAAATGAATTTTTTTTAACAATAAATATGTGTCAAATTTTGCGTAAAACTAGTATTTGATTTCTTAAGACTCGAAAATTAAGATGGCTCAATTAAATGCTTCATTGACAGGATATTTCAGTTTTGAGTAAAAAAAGTCTCCAACAATAAACCTTTTGCGCATGATTGGCAGATATAGATTTGCTGCGTCATCAGATGACCGTTATATTATCAGTTTAATTACTTGGAAACTTTAACGTTGACTGATATACTAGCTCGTGTATCCCATATTATATAGCAATTTTCTTGTAAAAACCGTACGTTTTCAAAATAATTTTTTTTCGATTAAAAATAAACTTAAAATAATTCGGTGCTACGAAATACTACAAATTAAAGTGCTACTAATACCGGGACTTTACCACTCTTTTTGAGATTTAAGTTTTTCAGTGTTTAGGTGTCTAATGTTAATATGTATGTATTCGTATCTATTTATGCATGTGAGTGTGTATATGTTTAAATGTATTTTTGTGTCAGGCGTGTACTTAATATAAATAAATATAAAACTTATCCAGCTCATTTTTCCAATTTTTATGTCACACGCATAAACTAGTGCGTTGATGCATCCCCTAAAAGTGTTATCCATCCAAGATTCTTATTTCACTCAATTAATAAGTATGTCCTATCGCTATTTAAACACAAAACATCTTCCAATCGGATTAAAGTGTAGGAGAGATTCCTTAGTGCTTGACGCCTTATTGCGGAGCAAAGATTTTGCGAAGATATTTAATTTTATATACTCTTTTTTAAAAAAATTCTTTAAGTTTTTTTAGTATAGATTTCAATATTCTAATAACTTTTTATATTCTCTTTTCATTTCATTTTTAGTCACACAAAACTCAGCTTTATGCTCAATTCCAATGGCAATATTCCTATTAAAAAGTATGCCTTTTTATTTCCTATTAATATCCATTCTTTTCCTTTTTAATCTCTGGACATTGAGGAGAGTTTTATTTGGCTTTTAATAAAATTCGGGTTGGCTTATATTTGTGTCGACATGTGAATCTTTTTTTACTTTTACTGTATCCTTTATTTGATAATAATCCAATGCGGTCTCTATCTTTCTAAGTCTAAACATTCATACGTGTCCTTTAAACATACGCTCTTTTTGCTCTCTTCTGAATGATTAGTCTGATCTTTATCTCTACTCTTTACTCTCCACCTTAATCCCGCTCTATTTTCGCTTTAATTCTTTTAATTTAAGGTATATATTATTAACAATTACATAAAAAATTCAAAAAAGAGAAAAAAATTAACAAGATATTACAAAACCCATATGGGCAGATTTAATTTTAAATGATTGGCTTGATTTATGGTCGCTAGCCATTTGGCATGTCAACGCACAGAGCTGTACAAAAATCTTTTTAATTCTTTTTAGGCGATGATAATCAAGATAAAATATACCTCTACTCTTATAATCAAATACTAAATTTTTCAAGGAAATAAAGCTAATACGATTAACTGATATATAATAAGTATAAATTAAGTGAAATTACTCCAAACCAAAAGGTTTATAAATGTCTTTTTCTTTCTGATAACATGATAAGCATAATTATTACTAGAAGTAGTAAGCGTACACTAAGATTTAATACCTTTTTTAGTTGATTAGTAGTGCTTTTTTAATAAACACTATAAATGAATAAGTTATTAATTTTTGATTTTCACTAGAGTAATATCTTTACCCAATTTTGTGTTTTTGTTTAAATTTTCTTGTTTTAGTATCACAAAGACATTTTGTTCCAGCAAATCTGACAAGCCTATGCAAAAATGTCTAAAGGAGCTTTCTATTATTGATGATAATAAGGTTTTTTTTATTTTAACATAATTGTATTTTAATTTTTTATTCCCGATTATTCCACAATTCAATTAATTATATGGAAGCTGAAAATATATTATGCAAAAAATGCAGCGTATTTAGGATTTGAAAACAAATAGAAAACTTGAATGAAAACTGTTTGAATTAGCACCTCATGAGAGCTACCCAGAAATTGCTTGATGTTTGCACCTCGTAAAAGCTTACGCTAGTTATTTCCGCCAGCCTTTTCATTCCATTCTTGAAAAGCTTGAAAAGATCTAATCAACATATGCGAAATATTTGGCTTCAAAGCCTAAATACCTATTACGCTATCTTTTTTGTTAAAATTTTTTTTTCTTAATTAAACTTAAGTTGCGCTATTTTCACAAAGAGTTTTTTTAAATTATTCCTCATATTTTTATTATGGTATATTTGAGATGATCAAAAGCGCAGAGAAAATAAAACTTATTCTGTTTTTCATAAATTAATATTTTAAAATTTCAAATGATGTATTGAAGAAGAAGAAGAAATTTATTAAAGAAAAAAAAACATAATATCAGATGAAATAGATCAAAATGAAATCTTTTAATGTGGCCTGCCATTGGGAGAGAAAAATGAAGCTTCGTTGCCTCATCGTGATTTCTTCATACCCAGATGGATAGACATGAAAAAAACATAATAATTTACAAGAACGAAAAAAATAAAAAAATAACCAACTAATAAACATTAATTTTAAATGAAATATTAAAAATATAAAAGAGCTTTAACGGATTCTTTAAAGTTTCTAGGGTTTCTGAAGTCAAGATTAGGAATGGAGGAATTGACAAGAGAGAATGTTCTTAGGAGAATTGAACGAAAGAGAGACTTTTGAACTATTTGAGGAATGTGAAGAAGATGACTGGAGCGAGTGAGGTATAGATGTATTGAGTCATTTCGAATGAAAAGCTGGTTGAAAAATCCACATTTGATACAGGATAAATGATGTATTTTACTGAAATTACGCAAATGGTCCACTTGTCAAATGAAAATTTGACCAAGTTATAATTGAATAAAAGTAAAAAGTAGGTTCTATTTTTTGTCTCTTTAGTAAAAATACATATTAAAATTTCGAATAAAGAAATATTATCGTTTTCTTAAGATATTTTATCGAAAGAAATAATACCAAAGGTATCTAGTTTTTGTAAAAAGTTAACCAAAAATTATTAAACTAATAGTTGTTGAAATACGTTTTTTTCCTTTAATATAATTATATATATATATTAAAAATAGATATGTGGAAGTTGAGATGAACAAAATTAAAATTTCAATTTAAAAGAACAAGTTCTTTAGTTTTAGATCCATTTGTGGAGAAATGGCAGAAAACAATATCCAAATATAGCAATAATTCTAAGTGATGATGAAATTATATACACGCTGATATACTTTTGTTGTTATTATTTTTTTTATATCAGTACTTCATTTATAGCTGATAACATGATGATCTCACTTGATAGACTTATAAAAACATATTGTAAAATATATTATACCACATCATAAATAAGGTTGCTATTATATAAGAGTGAATAACAAAATCGTATAAATTTATACCAAACTTTTGTCACATATATCAAATTTCAGTACGCATTATTTTTTCTTTCACAAGCAAGAATTTCATCTTTGGTTTAACTTCTTATTTTTATTTCTGTTCTGCACATCTCAAATCTTCACTTGATTTTCTTCAATGGTTTTCAAGCACCTCTCGGTGGCGATTGAAAGTTTCGATGAGATTGAAGGTTTCCAAAGTGACACTCCTATTGACCTTGTTATTTTACCTCCAGACGAAAATGAAAACGTAACAGATGAAGAAGATGTGGATGATAATGTTTTAGAAGGAATTTTTCCTGTTGAGCCTTGTGGAAGAATTGAAATGAATGTTCAAGAAGAAGAAAACGCTATGTAGTCACTGCTAATTGTTGTAGTAAAAAAGTTTGTTTTCGCAATCAGAAAGTTATGAAACCTCTAGAATCTCGATAAAGCAACTCTTGTGTCAGAGACTAATTTATAGACTTCTTTTGTTTTTGACTAAAGAGTACCGAATGAAATAGCTGAATTATCTTGTGTTTGCGCTGGTCAAAAAATGAAATTGTTTTTATCGACTGGAAAGACATTGGTATGTTTTTTGGTTTTTTAAATTTTATCAGGGTATACTTCGTTACCAAAAGAAGATGATAATTCGAGTACTCAAATTGATCCTTCCTCTTGCAAGCAAAGTACTATCACGGAATCATTATCGTAAAATAAATTTCACTTTTCATTTAGCTGAAAATGCAAAAATTAACCTATAAGATAAAATGATTAATGTATCAGGTTTTGAATGATAGGTTTAGACAAAATATAATTTTTCACAATAAAATTTGTATTGATGAATCAATTGTACCCTATTTTGGATCTTATAAGGTACAAACTAGGGTGCGTGCGTTCTACGGTATATCCTTATTCAATTTAATTGTATCATGGGAAAGATAGCAAATAATCACAGCAGGGTTCTTTAGGTTCCAGAATATTGAAAAATTTATTTCTTCTGTAGGAGTTCTATTTTGACAATTATTCTTCTTCACATAAACTTTTATAAGAGACAAAAAATATTATAGCTATAGGCACAGTACGTAAAAAGCGCATGAATAAATGTCCTTCACTCAATGAAGAAGAAAATGGCTATAGCTTCGCACGATTATATAGATCCAATGGTAAGCTTTTTTTCCTGCGTTGGAGGGACAATGCTTGCGTTACGTTAGATTCTACCTTTTGTTCACAGTACCCAATAGATAGTGTAATGAGATACACAAAGGAAGCTAGAAAGAGGATGAGAGTTGATTGCCCCCAAATCGTCAAAAAGTATAACTCTGCAATGAGGGGTGTATACATATTTGACAAGACCAAAGATAAAATCGAAAAAATGGTGATGGAGTTTGGCAGTGAACGCTATAATTGTTGCAGTATTAGCCGCTTGGAAACTTTATGAACAAGTGCATAAAAGAGAGATTACTTCAATTTTCGAAGAGAAGTGGCTTTGAATTGAAAGGTATAACGTTGTAAAGAAAATGTGGTCCCGCCTCACATTACTCATTAGAGTCTAGAAATGTTAATGGACACTGCCTTATTGCTGTTTCTAGAGATCAACAAAGAAAATGTGTAGTCTGTAAAAAATAATTTACTTCCTTGTTTTGCTTGTGAAAAGAACATTCATCAAGATTGTTTTCCTTTTTACCATGCAGATTTCTAACGTTACTTTTTATTTCTTGATTGAATAAAAAGATTTTTTTATACAACATTTACACTTATTTCAGATACTGGTCCACACATCTGGACCCTCCTTTTTTTAAGCAGAATTTTTTTTTCAAAAAGTTAATATTTTATATCAAAAATAAAAATTTTTACATTCTTGAATTTTTCCTTAAATAAAATTGGGCTTGGTAAAGATTCCTTTCTAAAAATATCAATATGGCAATATCTACACTGGAAATCATTCGTTTTCAATCTAAGTATGATTTCTAAATGTGCCAAAAATAGTGTAAGTTTTATGTTTCGTTTAACACTATCATGCAACAAAAATGTTATGCACCACGTTTTTTTGACAAACTCTGCATTTATCGCATCATTTTAAAGCTTTTCTACAGTTATGACTTATGAGTTACTAATCTTTCGATCTATACTGTTTCTGAAACGATACTACACTCAGCATTCACCTTTTTGTGATAAATTCATACAAATTTCCCTTTGTTCAATTAAGTTCAAGATGAACGCTCTACGCGTTATTGTAGATGTAGAATCATTTACTTGTTTCTTTATGATCCATGAATTTAGCAAAGCTAAATCAGGTAAATTGAAAAAAACAGTGATTGGAGGCTGCCTTTTGTTCAGCATTCGGAACACATTTGGTCTGTTATATCGGTATCAAATCGCTTGTAATAAATAATGGTTTTTACATAAGAAAAAGGACAGGTATGTTGGACTTGGCTCTTTATACACTGCGAGATAGAGAGAGGTAACATCCTTTGTAAATTTTAGTTTTTCATTTGTTATATTTATGTTACTTTGGCATGTACTATTTTGACTATTTACGCGATGAATTTTTTTTAAAATAATAACAAAAAGTAAAAATTTATAATTTAGTGTTTGAAAGCATTAATCAAGAAAAATAGAATAAAAAATAGCATACCTATGTAAATAATTATAGAAGATAAGATTTTCTGCAAAAAAATAAAGAAAATTTCATCGTGTAAATAGTCAAAAAATTATAAATATTACCTGTCAAAGAAATATAATATAAGAAATGAAAATTTTAATTTAAGAAAGGTGAAGTAAACAGAATTCCAAAAAGACAAAATAGAATTGCAAAAGGACAAAATAGAACTAAAATGGGATAAATAAAGATGTAGTGATGAGAAGAAATAGATTCGCGCTCGTTAAATAAAAAAATCGAGAAAATGAACAGATGTAAAAATTTAGTAGTTGTAATTGTGATTCCACCAATTTTATTCCTTTCATAAGTTAAGATTGACATTGCTCTGTCTTCTATCAATATTTTGTCTGCATATCCTCTTAGTATTATTTCTCCTCTTTATTTTTCATAATTATCTTACACATTTAAGAAAATTTTGTATTTGTTATTTATTATGCTTAACCTCACCACAGTATATATAATTAATTTAGGGTGGTATTTCCATTAACTATCATTCCACTGGACAGGCGGCGATCACTCTATAACAAATAAAACATTAAATGTCGTAGATGAAGACAAATGCATGTTTACTTCAACGCCTCATAATACTTTTATTTGCGATATTCAAGATTTAAACGTGTTTAAGCTTAAAACAAGTGCTTATTTTCTTAACACATTTTTTTCAACAGTGTAGATTCATTCCTCCTTAGTTTTAATTACAATTTCACAAATGAAACATGTGAATTTACTTACACCACGATATTTGTATTATTGATGATGGCTATGATGTGTATACATATATTTTGTTCGTTAATCAATATCGAACCTTTTTAAGTATACTTATGTTCATACTTATTCAAATTCACTAATTTTCTCTTAAACTAAGTCTAAACAAAACAACAGTTTGACAAAAATGGAAGTTTTTGAGTAAACTTGTGAAATACTTTTTGTTTTAAAATGTTCACTTGGCTAATTAAAAACATTACCTAAATCATTACTTCCCAACCCTTTTGACTTTTGACCCTACAAGATACTTCCTATATCTCCTTGGCTATTCATTTTTAGGTTTTAAATGAAACACAATAAGGAGCTTATATTATTTTTTCTGTTATGCTATCTTAGGGGGCGTAAGTAAGGGTTAGGGTTAGGTACTGGGTTTCGATAACTCAAGGTCTTGGGTTCGATCCCGCATCAAGCCAACTTTCTCATAGTTCGATACAAGCGGCGCAATTGTGCCTTCTCGATGAAAACACCCCACGGTACCGAATTTAACTTTTATTTGCTCCAATTTAAAAATATCTTAATTTGTTTATAAGCAAAATATGAAAATAATGTCAATCTTAAAACGCGCAATCATATTTCTATGGATACAACTAAAAGTCTTAGATTCGAAGTATTATTTTCTTTTAAATAAAATCGTTTTAAACGACTTCCTCTTGTTCTACAATCACAAAGTTATGCTTCTTCTTCTTTTTGATGAAACGTTGTTTTTAACGCTAAGACATTGATGATTCATTTTCTCTCTTTTAGCTGACAGAAATTATGCCTTCCAAGTTTGCGTTTTCTAAGTATTACGAATTTTATCTCACGTTACTTCCTAGAAATGACATTAAAGAAATATTCGCAAATATGTAAGAGGCAAATATTTTATTATTTCAATCATAATATTTTTCCTTTTTAACTGTTTCACACCTTATTTCATTGTAGGTTTATCAATCACTCATATTATTGGCAATAATACTCTTCTCTATCTCTAAACCAATTTAAGCCTTCGCGAGAAATTCGAAAGATCCATCCCCCAAGACCCAGCCCTATTTTTTTAACACGGCTCTAGAAAAATACCTGATTTCAAATCGTAACCATGTCCGGTTACAACCTTCCCATAGAATTTTTATTTTAAAAAACCACAGAACACTGTGTTTTAATTGCCATTCAAGGATAACTTCTTCAAAGGAATATTTTAATCAAATGTCTTGCTGTCGCTTTAACAATGATTAGTGCTTCACCTGTTTTAGTCAATGCTAATTTCAACGTCAGTCGCGTGTAAATTTGAAACTCACTTCACTCTTTTTACATCCTTTTTTTGTTCTTACAAAAAGAAACAATGCACATAAAAAGGGCTCATACGGGAGTATTCCACCAGTCAATGGAAGAAAATTTGTACAAAAATATGATTAAACTGTATTCTAGCTTATTCTTGAAGCGGCAGTTAATTTCTATGTTTGCTAATAGCTTTCCTTCATTATTTTATTTAATGATTAATTTTTTTATTCTGTAATTACATATAACTTGAAACTAAATTTTCAAATATGTCCTCCATCTTCTAAATTTCTAAATATGTGCTTTTTTCGTTCAAATCATACATCTGGATGAAAAACTTAGGAACGAATGAGGCATCAAAAGTAAAAATAAGATGCTCCATTGTTAGGTTATACAATTTTGTATTAGAAGTAAAAGAATTTTTATTAGGAACATGAGATAGATATGAAAATGTAAATAGACTTTTTCAAACGTCGGAGGTGTCGTTGGAAAGAGGAGGAGGCATTGTAGTATTCTCATATTTCTCTCCTATTCCTAATATCAATTCTTTTGCCAATGTCTTTATTGAACCGTACCATATTGGGTAAATAACTTTACACCTTCACTTTTAATCACTTTTCCTGTCAAGTTTTACACATTTCTTATCTTGTAATCAAAAATTTTTAGCACAAAATTCTCCTTATTTTTTATTTGCAGAAACAACGGAAAATCCTTTTTAACAGTTGAAGACATAAAGTCTTTTTTGAATGAAGTATGCCTTACACTTATTTTTTTGCATAACTAATGTTTTTTTAAGTATCAGAGAGATGCGCGCTTGAATGAAATCCTTTTTCCTTTTTACAATGAAAAAAAAGTCAAGCAAATCATAGAAAAATTTGAATTAGACCCTGATCTAAAATCGAAAGGTTTTTATTCCATTTTTTACGTTGCTCTTTTCTTCCTTTAAATTAACTTTTGCTTAAATAGTTTTCAAATACAGTGAAAAAATTCCTTTTATTTTATTTCATTTTATTTTAGATTAAAGTTCTTCTAATACTTAGATGTTTTACTTCAGCTCACTTCACTAGAATGGCCGATATTTTTTTTACTATGGTTGGCCATAGTGTCGAAATCGACACTATTAGTTTTTTCCACTTTAAATCACAAAATGTTTACAAAGGTATTTAAATTATTTTAAATTTTATTTATTACACATCTTACAAAGAGCATATATAACTCTTGAATTGCTTACTGAACAACTACCACAAACTGCTTGAAGACAATCTTTACAAATGGTAACGCTTGTGTTGTTGCATTCTTTATTTGAGCATTTTCTTCTTTTTCTCTTCTCAGAAACAGGCAAATTTGCATTAGAATTTTTCTTTGCTGCATTTTCTCGAAGATATAGCCATCTTCTTGATGCAGACAAAGTGGTGTATTTTCTTAACATCAAATCCACAATATCAACGCCAATTTTATTATGATTATAGAAGTCGATTACAGTTGGTTTTTTTTCTGATCCCTTGAAACTGTTGGAGAGTCATGCATTAAAGATAAAAGGCAGACAGATCTTTTTTCTTTGCATTGGTAATTCACAAACATGCATCCAACCTTATCGTTGTAATAAAACTTACTTTCAAATTTTTTACCTTTTTCATAACACATCATTTCTTTTGTTACACCTTTACTATTTGCTCTCAATGTTCCAACAAAGGAGATTTTATGGGTACTGAGTTTTTGAACTAACGCGACGCTTGAAAAAAAGTTATCTTTCGTTATGTTGTAACCTTTGTTTTTTATTTCAGAAGTCAACCTCATAACAACATCTTCTTCTTTCTCTTGTGCTCCTAAATAAGGCAAAATTTTGTAAACATATTTACTTTCTACTTCCACGAGAAGCCAGAACTTGATGCCAAATTTATCGGGTTTATTAGGCATATAAACAATGAAGGGGCAACGATTTTTCAATGGAAGTAGTTGCTCGTCGATTGTCAGGCTGAAATTGAGAATAAAGGAATTCATACAATTTTGAACAAAAATATCGAAAATTTCTCTAACATGCGTGAATTTATCTGTACTTACTCTCTCATTTCTTGAAGACTTATCGTCAAATCGGAGTGACTGAAGAATAAATTTAAAATCATTTCTTGACATAGTTAATCTGAATAAATTAGGCCCATATTTTTCATTCCAAAGAAAGTCAAGGCTATGACGATCGCCATAAAGACCTCGTGTATATTGTAAAGCAATAAATGCTTCAAGCTTTTCAAAGCTTAGTGACCAAATAGTATTGGTTTTTTTAGCATACAACTCTGTATTTATTTCTTTTTATTATTCGAAGCATTGGTTCACTTATAAAAAGCTTCCATGCCATGTAAGGTGATATCGAAGCTTGTCTTTTGACCAGAGGAGGTAAACCTGGTTTAGCAGAAAACACATTATGCTTTCTAACACGTCCTCGCTGAGAAAAAAACAACTCTCTCCAAACAGAACCATCTTTTGTGACTACAGTGCAGCCTTGATCATCCAAATCTTCACTTTCAAGACTAGATAATGATCCTTCTGATTTTATGAATGAATAAGAACTTTGACTCTCTAAAGAGCAATCTTCGCTGGTTGATGCATCTTGAAAAGCTATATTCTCAGACATTTTTTGTAATCAATGTAAAACAACGAAATAAAAGCAAAAAAAGTATGAAGAAATGTGACGTATTTTTACTTCAACAGAAGATAAGCAAAATGTATGAAGCAAAAAGTATGCGTATCTGTAAAAAATATTAGATAATTCATCATGTGAAAGTGCATTTCAAGATTACACATATGTTCATAGCAATAAAAGAACTTCTGCCATTCTATGTTCCTAGTCATTTGCTCCCTATTTTTCGCATATACATATATAATACATGGTAATGGGATAATATATGTTTATAAATAAAGATCTATTATCTATAAATAATGTAAAAGTATTTGATTTAACTTAATAAAAGATGATGTCGAAAACGACACTTTGGCCAAGGGAAGTAAATTTGGCAAAAAAATTTTGCCTTTCAAATTTTTTTAAATTTTATGATAATTACTTAAACAAAGAAAAAAAATTCTAAAGTTCAAAGTAAACTGATTTGATGAATCAGGATTGAGTTATATAAATTTTTGTAAAGTGAAATGTCGAAATCGACACCATGGCCATTCTAGTGTTAATTGTCTTTGTTCATTTGTCAAATTTTAATCCCCCTTTAAAAATTATCTGCCTTAAAATTTTTATCAAGATTTACATTCAAAATAATCACAATATAATATAAGATCTTCAAATTTCTTCTCTATCAATGTTCTTTCAAGACCACTATGCTCAAGCTTAATACGTATAACCTTACATTGAATATTTTTATAGTTGAGTTATACACATTTAATAACAAATACAAATGCTGTTTGATTTTTTTAAAACTTTTGATCTCGTCAAATGTAGTCTACTGATTTGTGGTCTCAAATTTTCCCTTCCTCACTAGGAACTGTTAAATTATTCCGAGTGGGTAACCCCCCTCCTTTTGAGAACAACTGTCTTAGTTAATTTATTAGTTTATTGGAAGTCAATAAAATAGGTCTTTCCCCATTATTGAAGTGTTTAAACGTAATACTCAAATAAGCTTTGAATTCACTAGAAATGTTCTAGTTTGAAATAGTTCTTCTTCCAGATGCTTTTAACAAAGATTTTTCTTTCTCCATTTCAATGGCCGTTTGTTGTTTAATGGTCTTTGGATAAGTAATATTTTTTGTAGGGTATTTTTGCTTTTGCCATGAGATGTCAAACTGTTGTGAAGGTCTCTAAATATAAGAGAAATTTTGACATGAATCGATATATTTTTGTAAAGGTACCATGGGGTGTTTTCATCACAAGTATCGACCCAAGACTTCGAGTTATCTAAACCTAACATTAAACCAATCTTACTTGCGCCCCTAAACTGTTTTCCTCGTTTATGCTTCGTTCTAGTGCATATGATTTTATGTGTAAGAACTTTTTTCCATTTACGTCGATGTACAGGTGAGTATGTGTATGAAAAGTGGCAATGAATGTTTTGTGCATGGTGAAATTGAATAACACAAATTTGTAAGTAATTGTAATAATTTTACATTAACTTTATATTTTTGTGTGTCAAGAGAGTTTTCACCTTCTTTCTTATTTTTAGCAAAAATGTTAATAGTTACGGAAAAAGAATAGGTTAGCTTACCCACCTTAAAAAAATCAAAGAAATCACATTCTTGTCTTCACCTTTTCCATGTAGAAAAACCGCTGGCGGTCTAACGCCTGTCTTTTTGAAGATAGAGCAGAAATGATTGGACTTGTAAATTCAACAAAGTAATTCTGTTGTATATTTTCATTTTTCCATTCAGATTTATCTTTCATATGAGGAGATTATATTCAATATATATCATCAAGAAGGCGCCGCAATTGCGGGATCGAACCCAAGACCTTAAGTTACCGAAATCCCATATCATTCACGCTCTCTCTTTTAGGAAGATTATTAGCTCCAGTTTGCTTTTGTTCTTTTCTTTTTTCTACACGTTATCTGTCACATCTTTAATTCTACTTTGTAAGTAAGTAAGTAAGTAAGTTTATTAGGTCTATTAGAAAAATTTTTCGAGCAGAAACATATGCTTATAGCCTCGAATGGGAAAAAAATGATAGATTAAAAAAAACCCATGATGAGAGTAAGAAAAGTACAAAAACATATCGAATAAATATATGAATATATAAAATTTTATGATATCGTTGTTGATTATATTTTCTGAGGAGTAAGTGTTGAACTTTGGAGATTGGGAGTGGCTTTGATCATTCATGAAGGGAGAAGAATGCAGGCAACTCTAAAAGATAAAAACAAAAAAAGGCAGCGAAAAGAGAGATTATCGTTAAAATAATTATGTAAAAATTAATTACAATACAGATTTGATTCTAAGAAAAAAAATATATATAAATTATGATAGGAAAAAAAAAATTCATATGTTAAAAGAAAGTAAAGTAACTTTTTTCTTGGAAATTCTGTCTTATTTTTATACTAACATTCAACATAAGGTTATTCCTGTTACTACGTAAAATTCTACGTTATTCAGAGGATGAATAGTGTTTTATTCTTTCCACTGGGTCAAACATGGTTTGGATCTCATTTTGATTTTTGAAAGTTGTTGCACATGATGTTTTAGCTAACATAGAACTTTTTTAATGGTCGCATACTTTTTTGCTTTTCTATTATTTAGGTTTTGGTATCTATGAAAGCTCTTAATCTTAATTTTTAATTTCAATACTAGCAATAACCTTAATCCTCAAATATTCAATCGAAACATTACATTTAACGAGCATATGCTCTATATCTTATTTCCACACTTATTTTAATATGTACAAAATATCTCTTTCTCTAGTTCTATAATTCTGTCTTTCTCCACTGTAAGAGTAAAGAATACAGTATATTTCGATTAAAGTTTTTTTCCTTTAACAAATTTTAATTGAAAGTTTTTTTGCATCCTTTTTTTGTTTATGATTCTTTAATTATTATCTCCATTCCAGGACTCACTTTTTCACATTATTTTTTTTTAATTTAGATTGCATGAGTTTTTTATCCTTTCAGCATTACATGATGTCTGATGATAATGCTCCCATTTTCTTGAACCATATTGATTTGTATCAAGATATGGATCAACCTCTATCACATTTTTACATCAATTCTTCCCACAATACGTATCTTTCTGGCAGACAATTTGGAGGAAAGAGTTCTGTTGAAATGTATCGTCAAGTTTTGCTTTCTGGTTGTAGGTATTTTGTCCTTTCTCTTTAATCCTAATATTGAGACTCGAATGAGCTTATTTCTACAAATATTTCTTGAATTTTTATTCAAAGTGGAACTCAAAAATTGTAAAGTCAATTTGTTCTTTAAATTTTATGCTTTCAAATTTCTTTGAAAATGCAATTATAAATTATAATGGTTTATTTTTTAATTTATTATTAAATTGATGTTTTATTTCGATGAACGAACTTTTTAAAAGTGTAAATCGTGTTTATTCATTTTTTAAGGTGTGTGGAACTTGATTGTTGGGATGGGAAACAAGATGATCAAGAGCCCATAATCACACATGGCAAAGCGATGTGTACAGACATTTTATTTAAGGTTTTTCCTTCCTCATAATTTTCAATATCCACAAAATATTTCAAAATCGTTATATTTCAAATTTTTGTCTTAATAGGAAACCTTTAGTGTATTTTTAAGGTTATACTTTTTATATTCAAATTACCGATCTATATACGAGGAATATCTCATTTTCACCACGAAGCAAGAAATTTTTCAGGAAGTCAAAATCCTGTAATCTAAAAGAAGTAGCATTTCCTAATAAGTTTGGCTGTATTTTGTTTCAATGTATTTCAAATTATTTTTTTATCTTTCCTACACCTAATTTTGGCTGAGTTACTTTCTTCCTCAAAATTATAAATTTTGTAATAGTAAGTTGGCTAATTATGAAAGTGTTGCTGAAACATCACGAATAAAAGTTGAAGGATATAATAGGAAAATGAGTAAACTTTTATTCAAACAAGTTGAAACTTTATTAAATTTCGGCCACTCTGGTCTTCTTCAGGTAAATGAACACGAGAAAAGAGAATATTCTATATGAAGAGAAAGAGAGGTTGTATACTTTTTTGTCAATTGGTAAAGATTTGGGTTTTTTCATAATATAATATATTGTATTTAAGGATGTGATCCGTGCTATTAAGGAGACAGCATTTGTTGCATCGCCATATCCTGTGATTCTATCTTTTGAAAACCACTGCTCAAAGCCTCAGCAATTCAAAATGGCTAAATACTGTGAAGAAATTTTTGGCGAAAATTTATTAAAATCAGCAATTGACGGATTCCCCTTTGATCAGGGTGTTCCGTTGCCACCCATATCTGCACTTTTATACAAAATTTTAATCAAGAATAAAAAATTAAAGAAAAATATTGAGAAAAAGAAACTCGAACACATGAAGCAAATTGTAGCTTCGCATCACAATAGCACACAAAGCAACTCTTGCTTAACTTTGCAAGAGAACATATCGCGATCCAACTCTCAAACTGACTACCCTGCCCTGGATGACGAGAGTCTTTTTGATGAAGAAAATGCTGTCGTGGGTAAGCATTCATACCTAGCTCTCTCCTCTACACCCCTATTCTGTGATAGATAATAATTGTGCTTAATTCATAAGAATCAAGTGGTAGTCTTCATTGGAAGCAGCAACATAAGCGCTTTATATTTGGCCTATCGAAGAATCCTACATTTTTGAATGATATATTAATAAGCCATTGAGGATGTTCTCTTTTGCAAGATGTAGTATATTTGTCTTGTCAGTAAAAAGCAGTGTTTGATCGAACCGTGAATGATGTTAGTTATGTGCATAACCATTTGTACTGATTTAGCTATATTAGAGTTATGCACAAATAAATAAATTCAACCCGCAAATCGCAACCTGTGGTTGCTTACACTTTCAAAAAAACTCTTTGGGGGTACCCGCTTTCACTCGCTTTATTATTTTCCCTAATTTTTACAATAAAATTTTTTTAAAAAAGTTATTCAATTTTTTTAACCCTGCTATTTATAAGTAAAATGTTATTGCGTGGAGAAGGCTTCAAAAGTGCTTTTTCATTTACAACCTGCCCAACAAGGCTAAAATTCCTTTCAATTGATACGCTTGTAGCCATTATACAAAGAATTATTATTTGAGCAGTATTTGAAAGCTTTGGAAAAAGTTTTGAGTTCATTTTCCACTTTTCAAGTATTCTAGTTAATGTTTAAGGAATTTGTAAGAGTTGATTTGTACTTTTCAATTTTGTTAGATTCAGCGTTTTCACAATCACCTTCAAACTCTTCCAAATTGTTAAGCTCGTGTATTTTTGAAAGCTATCAATAATAGTTATTATTAACCTTCGCAAGACAGAATTGGGAGTTTTACTCCAATACATTTTTGAATTGCAGATTTAGCCTACTAACATATACAAACCCTATATTCAAATTATCACGTATATTTCTATAACAGCCTTAATTTTTCTCAGAAAAATTTTTTTTATAAAAAAAGATAAAAAAATTCATTAAAAACGCTTTATTTTAGATTAAAATTAAGGAAAAATGAAATTAGTTAAAAACAAAGCATTACAATTTTCAATAATAATAAAAAAATATGAAGATATGAAATATTATTTGTCATATTTTTCACACAAATAAATTGTATGCGATTTACAGACTGATTTGTTGCATTTAGAACACTTTATTGTGGTTCTTTTTCTAGGTTTACAAGTGGAAACATAACAATATCCTCGTGTAGAAGTAGATGGTTGAATTGAATCTTGCTCAATTCCATAGAAACTTATGAGATCTCTTGTAAGACGGTGTGTAAAGGGATCATTGCACCTTGCTCGCATTGATAGTTCACTTAACTTCAACGATAAATCTCTGATGAAGTACTTTCTCCCACTTTTGTGAGTTGAAGGAAAAAATTCTGGATAATTGTACTTTTGTATAATCCAGCTATTGTGAGCTACAATGTCCAGATAATTACAAAATTTCAGAAAAGGCCATCTCCTTGAGGGTTTATATATGTTGTGAACTCTCTTAGCATTCTATTACTAACATCTACATCTGATTTATATTTGTTATATTCTATCAATGTCTCAGGCTTATGTTTTTCACCTATCAAATTTATCATACTCAAGTGCTGTGAGGACAAAACATACAACTTTAAAATTCTTAGTGGCGTGTTTTGTAATACTCAGTTAAACTACTTTAAGTCTTTTAAAATACTGAGGTCTAATAACTAGAGGCATGAATCTGCGGTTAGCTCTTACGGTTCCATAATTATTTAATTTTGCCTATTTACAAAGATTGTGTGAAGTAAAAAACGATCAGTAAAAATTCCAGAACCATGAGGCAGTTCTGCTTGTGTTGCAAGTCTTTTCACAATTTCTTCCGAAGCAAAATTGCGTTTGTCTATCAACCCTGTAACATAAATTTGAGGTGCTAAAATGTAATAGTTACGAGCATCATTGCAATGGTAACATTTGATTCCATAATGCCCAGGTTTGGATCGATCGTAAATTTTCAAAGAAGATTTGCCGCGAAACTTTATAAGTTGCTTATCTATGGTAACATAGTCATGAGGAGTGAAATACTTATGTCAGCTTTGAAAAAAATGAACATGTAGGATTCGAATTGGGGACAACTTATCGTTGAGATTTCTTTCCCTCCTGACATCAAAGCGGATGAGAACATATCTCAATTCATCACAGCTTTGAGAAAATGCTCTCCGTTTTTTTGTGAAAATAGATACTTTATCTCAAGGCGTTTATTTTTAGCTTGACCAATGAAAAAAAGAGTAGAAAAATACGCGAACAAATCACAAATTGAAAACTTATCATAACAGTATTTCAAATTTTGCTAATGATTAATTTCACTTCTACAAAATAAAAAAAGTCTATTAGCAGTTTTTTATTTATGAGTCAAAAAATTACTGACTCAAATCATTTATTTTTTAAAATTTTGAAGGTGGAAGGTCATAAAAGTTATAAGCACGATATATAATCAATACGATTTTTATCCATTTTAAAATCTTCATTAGGGAGGATCGCAGCCGAAATGGTAGTAGAGGCCACCAACTTGCGAAGTTGGGGAAAAATTAATATTTGTGCATTTTAACACAAGAAGTTCTAATTTTAATTTTTAACTATTAAATTAGATAAAGCTCAATTAAAGCAACAATTAGTCTCTTATTTTTTATTTTAAAAACTTTTATGAAAAAGCCTATTTAAGTTCTTTGAATTTGTGGATATTATATAATTGTATATCGATATTAAATTGCAAATTTTTCATTAAAAATAAAATAAATAATAGCCAAGGTAAAATCATATATAATACATATATAAATGTATATGGTTGTATCGCACATTCAAAAGGACGACATGGTTTGGCAAAATGGGTTTCACACCCCCAATAAAATTTTTAAGGGCAGATGTACGTCCTTAATTTTTTGGCAAAATTATGGTAAAACAAGGTATAGGAATCATGATCGGAATCGGTGAATGGCAAATATAATATATCGGCAAAATGTGTAATTGCTACATCCCTAATCTTATTTCAACATTCAGAATTACGTTACATACAAATGAAAGAGAAAATTAAATAAACTTGCAAAAAAACTTCATCCATTTTTGTTTCAGTGCAGCGAAATATGTAACAAATAATCTATTGAGTGAAAAATAGTTTGAAAATATCCAAGGAACTCCAACGATTTCTAATATTTTGTGAAAATGGTCTGCCATATGTTGAGGATAAAGGTTCCCATTGAAAAATGGTACCATCCGGAGCAACAAGACTATCCGAAACACTAAAAGTTTCATCCGAAGATTGAGAATCCTCATATACATATGTTGCGGTTTCACAATAATGAGAGTATGTATAAGAAGAAATGCTCAACTCGGAAGAAAAGAAACAACCGAAGATGGAGGACATTATAAAGAACGCGTTTTCGAATTTATGATATGAATACGCTTTTCATAGAAAAATGCTTCCAGATAATTTGTAAACAGATATGAGGGTGGCTCGTCTGTTTACAGTAAGGAAAAATATCAATGAAAATTGTTTCAAGGTCACAAGAATAATAGAAATAAATACTGATCTGATGATCTGACGATTATTTATATACTTCATATACTTCTAGTATAATTTTGAAGACAACTTACCGATGTACGCATTTCTACAAACAAATAAATCATACATAAAAGAAGCTTATAGTGATATAAAGAATTTTTAGTTTTCTGGGCTTTTCAACCGGCGTCCACATAATAATTCAGTGGTCCATATGCGAAATATTATAAATTGGATGTGCTCAATGATATTTTGATGGTAAAATGAAGAAAACCAGCTCATAACCATTTTTATTTAAAAAAAGTAAATTTTTCACTATAATTATTATAAAAATTGAATTAAAATTGATTTACTTTCATTTCAATATGAATTCTAATTATATATTATTTTCTTTGTCAAAAACTTGAAAATTTTATTAGTGAAAAATATTAAAATAAAATATTTTTTATCTCCAATTTTTATGAGGGGTTCACTAATAAAAAAAGGAGAGAAAAGGGACCCATGGATAAAAAAAGGTTGAGAACCAATGGTTTAGACCAGCGTTTTTCAAACTGTGGGTCCCTACCCTTCAGTGGGTCGCGTGAAAAATAAAATGGGGCGTGACAAAAAAGATGCTGAATAAATGAATCTAGTGAACAGAGTTTGTCTTTTTACACCTAAGTATTATGGGTAGCGATGCAAACTGTGGTTCTTGCTATGGGTCGCAGTAAAATAAGTTTGAAAAACGCTGGTTTAGACAATGAATTCTTTCCATTTTTATGTGGTTGTACTTTTTCAAATTTATTTTCATAGATGGCGTTAAAATCAAAATATATTTTAGCGTTTCTAAAGGATTAAACAGGTGTTTAGTAAGAAATAGAAAGTGAATATCTTGAAATATAGCATAATAGTAATAAAATCGAGAATATTGTCCTTTTATATTAAATTTTCATTTTGGGAGTTTTACGGCATATATCCGTCTTTCGCGTATGAAAAAAATCATCCGTCTTGCGAAGGTTAATAAACTTCAATATGTGAACTCTGTCATCAGGATCTTGAACCTTCATGTTTTTTTGTTTTGGGTTAAAAATATTTACGAAGTTATGTATGATATAAGCCTTACATTTTTTTGAAACATCACAATATTAATTTGAAATTGCATCATGATTTAAAAAATATATCTTCAATGTTGTCCAATCAGATTATTTTCAGTTCTTTTAGATTATGGGTGTCAATTTTTTATCCATGAATAATGTCAGCTTTGTATTCAAAGAAATTACAAGATGTATAGTGAGTTCTTTTTTATATTCCAAAACAGATTAAAATAAACTTCATTATTGATATATAAGAAATTATCGAAGCTTACTTTGAGAAAATTTATAAATTCATTGCCAAGTGTTTATCAATTATAGGAATTCTATGGAGTTGCGTTGGGCATTTATCCATCATAATTTTTTTTGAATATCGCTAAATTGTTCAGCCACCGGTGACAATATCTTGTAGTTTGAGTTCCACATTCGCTACTCACATGATTCTTCAAAGCTTTTTTCGAGAAGATTTTGAAAACCGTTTCCAAGTAGCAAGCCAAATATTTAACTTTCGAAATGAGATTTGTAACTGAACTGAGTATTCCTCAAATTTTTATTTATTCTAGGGTTGGAGACTTTTCGGCTCGGCCTTTTGGTGCTAAAAAATAATAAATGAAAAATCGTTTTTATGATCACTATTTTTTATTATTGAAACAATACTCACCTCCTTTTAAAATCAAACATTACAATATTAAAAAAACTGAATGATGCCCTAGTGATAACCCAAATGGTAAACTTAGTTCTATCAACATATGCCAAAGCAAAACATGGAACCTATAAAAGAAATCAAGTAGACAGAATTAGAGATTCATATGAACATGAGAAAAAAAACAAAAATTTAAGTTAAAAATATTCAAATTATTAATTTGAAAATTATGAGCATATTACTATATGCAACAGCTTTGGAATATTGTACATAAACATGCATATACAATATACATATATAATATTTTACCTTCAAACAATTACAATAAAAATATGATATAAAATGCCCTTTCTTGAAGAAGTATAAATGAGCCATGGATGTTCGGTATTAGTATTTTTTACTGAAAAATTGCAATAATGAAAATAAAGATTTTTTTAATTATAATTTCAGAGCCAAAAAGTTTTGCGCCCAATAGAACAGGGCCTAAAGGCCTCGCCAAAAAGTTCCATTTCCTTTATCGTATGAACAATACAATCCATCAATTCCAATACTATTTTGAAATGCAGCCTTTTTTCAAATTTTTTAGTTGATTCAAATGTTTTATATGCATGGATTCAAAATACTCAGTTTAAAAAAAATAATGTAAAAATTCAATTCAAGCTTTAGATTTGAAAGTTTATGAAGGTCCCTTTCTTTTCTACAACTTTTCAAAATTTCAGAAAAATGTCTGTTTACATAATTTATGAACTTTATAATTGGTCAATGAAATTTAACTGACTCAAAAACCAACAATAAACGTTTAATGAGGATCGTTACAGCATTGAGACTCTACAAGTAAAAATTGAAATTAAAGGTTCAAGAAATATTCTTATTGTTAAAGTAATAACTTATCCAGAGGGAATCACTACCAAAAATTATTGAAATAGACAAAAACGTTCATGATACTTTAAGCAAAAATAGTACAAAGGCCTCTATTGATTATTATTATAAATGAAATTGACATCTATCCAAACTTAAGTTAAAATTGCAAAAATTTTAATACGTGAAGAAATTTCGAAGATTAAAATAATTTGTTCAAATAACAAGATTTAGATGCAAAGATTTTATCTATTATTTTATGTATTTAAGATGTAAACTTATGTAAACTAAATTACAGTAAATCAGACAGGTTTTTTACATTCATTGTATAAATGTTCTCACACATGACTTACATTACCCCTCCTACAATAAGGGACTCCCTATTTGTAAAATACATGTGTCACAATGTCAAGCATATTATTATACTTCAAGTTCTGTGATAGAAGTATATCAAGACTATACATAATTCGATGTATCAAGAAAGAATAGAAGATCATTTTGAATCTGAAACAGATTTCAAACAATTTTTGAGGTAGATTCGTTATGTTATTTTATCAGTGATATACCTCATTGCTTAAAAAATCGTATAGTGTTTGATGAAATGACATAATCAACGATGAAACCCCAGTTAAAATCATTTTACCCACATTCTCTATATCACTCGAAATTTTAGGATGGCTACCAGCTCTATAACTCTATGTCTAACACCCACCATAAAAATAATTATGTACGATGTAATTGATATTTACTTACCTGCGCTTCACTTTATATACAATCTGATCTCTTATTTTGATTATATATATTGATGGTTTCTTCTCCTTTCGCCATTTTTTACTTTTCAATTAGTTTTTTGAAGTGTAGGGAGAATATTCTTTTATTACAATTTACTATTTGGTGAGGATTATTAGTTTACAAATCGACTTCTTTATATTTTAAAAATAGAAGTCTTATATTATCCAATATAACCTATTTCTAAGATACAATATATATATAATATCTTATAAAAATGTTTATCTACTTTTTAGGAGGTGAAGAATCCATTCCTGCTGCCCCATGCGAATTAGAAGCACATCCTGAAGCATCATCCAAGGATAAATCCATCCAAAGTTCCATATCATCTGGTGAAACAGATTCCAATGAGTCTTCCATGAAAAAAGATTTCAATAAATCAAAGAGTGTACTCTTTCATTTCAATTATTCAATTTTAACAACAAAAAAACCCTTTTTATATTATGCCATTTTTAGGTTTAAAAATCTTATACTTTTTTGTGTTGAAAAAAACGCTATTACAGTCAACATATGTTTTATATTAAGTGACTAGTTTTGTTTTTCATCGTCTTGGTAACTTTTTTATTGTGGTATATCTTAAGATAATTATGCTTGTTCTATAGACCTAATGCACTACCTTACAAGTCTTGATGCTTTTGGAAAGAGCAAAACCAGTAAGGGGAATTTCTGAAGCCATTCTTCATAGCGGGCCTAGGCCCAGGTGCTCCCCCTCCCCCTTTGGATCCGCCAGTGGTGCAATCGCCTCATACCACATGCAGTATCACAATAGCATCATTTTTAATTCGCTGGCTATACGGAGTAAATACAGTGGCGTAGCCAGAAATTGGAATTTGGCGGGGGCAGAAGGAGTTTGAGCGTGCTAAAGAAACACTGATTAAGAAGTTTGTTTAGAATCGTAATTTTCCAATTAGTGTCCTATAAACTGCAAAAGTTAGAAGAACTCTAATAAATAAACTCACCTTGTCAATCATTAATAAAATATTGAAGCCTGGAAAGAGACTATTCTTATTGAAAGTCAATAGCTCACAATCACAAACTCTTATAGACGTCTAAAACAAATGCTTGAATAGTAGGATTTATTGAGGCGTGGCCATCGATAAGTCATTCTGTAATGAAAATATGATACTCATTCAGACAAGGAAACTGTTTCATTCCTTCAGTGTCCATCAATCATGTCTAAAAAGAGGAGTAAACTCGAAAAGCAGTTGAATCTATGCATTTATAGCATACATTTTCTATACATATCATATGAGCAAACATATTAAAGTTGGCAAGAGATAGACGCATTCAGTTGGTGTTATACAAATAAATTATGCTTATATAAAAATCTACCTTAAATCCAAAAAAGGAGGTTAGGGCAGTGAAAGTAGTTGGGAAGGGGGGGGCTCTACCCCCACTGGCTACGCCCCTGAGTAAATATCAGTAAATACTCAGAAAAGAGTTTTGTTCTATTTGTATTTCATTCTAAATATTTAATAGGATTTTTTGTCTACGCGCAAAGGTTAAAAAATTACTGCGTCAGTGTTATCTTTATCATGACCTCTGTTTAGTAGTATTAAAAATCTAGAATGAAATATAAATAAAAAAAACTTGATTTCTGAGTATTCACCTTTCAAGCTTTTATTAAGAGTAATTTTTCTAGTTTTTTTTTTAATTTTTTTACATGAAAGTCTTTAAATGTTTATTATCACTGTTTCTCCATTTTGCAATTTCAATTCCTGGCATAATTGTTATTTAATTAAAACTTATTTGGCCATTATTTTTTGCTTTCGGAAAGATTTCATGGCATAGAAATTTTTTTGTTAAATTTTGTCAAGTCAACAAAATATTTTTACTAAAACTGTTCCATGAAATAAGACGTTTTAATTTAATGCTATACATTTTCATGTGTATCTGGCAAGGTTTTTCAATGTATTTTTTATCTCCCCTTTGGCTTGCCAGCCAACTAAATTTTTTGCACTCATATTTCCTCTTTGTATGTTATCTTCTGAAGAAGCGTTGGGGAGGCGAAATATTAGCGTTATAAAAATTGTGTTGTATATGCAAAAACTATATTTTATGCTAGGTTTTAATGTTGTCTTCCAAAAATAATTACAAATTACATACACAATTAAATGTAGGCGTTTATTCTTATTTTTTTTTATTATTTAAGTATTTGAATATTTAGACACTTAATAATCCTGAAACAGCTATCGTGTCTTCATACCAGTACACAGCTGCAACAACTAATATCCATCCTTACCTCTCTTCTCTCGTAACATACATAATACCGGTTAAATTCAAGGGCTTTGATGTTGCCAAAAATCGCAACAACCACCACAACATGTCATCCTTCAGTGAAACGGCGGGTTTGAACATCGTCAAAAACTACGTGATAGACTTTATCAATTACAATAAAGTTCAACTCAGTCGAGTGTATCCAAAAGGTATTTCTCACTTTTATATCTCATGTTATAAGTGTTTCTGATCCAAAAATGCATTGATCCATTTGTTAGATTCATTGAGATTCCCAGCATGCAAGTTTTAGTACTTTGATGGATTCTCTGAATTTTTTCCAAGTTATATTCCATTTCGAATATCTGAAAAAAGTTATTCTACGTTTATGATTCTCATTGCATCACTTCACTTCAACATTGCCCACTGGTTTTTAAACTGGAGCCCGCTGTGCCCTAGGGCAAATTATTGCATCCATATCGGGTCATTTGGGATTTTTGCCAATAAGTCACATTTAAAAGAATCAATGATTTAGTCTTTGAATTGAGTTAAATTCTTTACTGTTTTATTGCTTTTCAAGTCTGATTTTAGAGATATAAATGTGCATTTTTCTTAGTGGTTTAAAAAATGAAATATGACGACTCATGTTTTACATTTCGTTTTAATGCATCGCGTCTGGTGGGGAAGAGGATCATAAGCCTTTTGTGTTCAGAAGTGTTAGCATCCACTTTTCTAAAGCCCGTCAAGTGAAGCTTGCATTGGAAGTGAAGCACTAGAGTTTGGTAAACATAACTATTGACGATTTTACTAAAAGCTGAACGATTACACAATACCAGTTTTGATAACATAGGAATGTTTTTGCAAAATATTAAGTATTGTTTGAAAAGTTTTAAAAAATATCTGTTATCAAAAAATCCCACAACATAGAAGAACAGTTGATATTACCTTGCTGCAAAGATATCATATTGAATGTGCTAAGAAGTTCTGAACTTGTAAAGTTGAAGCATATCTTCCTGTCAAACGATGGCGTTAGAAGGCTAATAGGAGAGTTGCCTGATGACATATCAGAAGTCATTTTATTAATTTGGAATTCGATTTTCAACTTTTTTGCAATAGATATTGCACAAATGTACAATTAATCCGGTGTACTTATAATACTCTTATGCATGCTTTTTAAAAAATATATTGGTGAAACACTTTTTGAAAGTCATTAATATTTAATTAAAAATATAAGTATTGATTTTTGTTGCAAATCTGATTTGCGGCATTATTATTCACACTTGTACACTTTCGGCCAGATTTCTGCCCGTCAAAAGTCTGTCATCCAAATGTCCGATTATACCTCTAATAGATGGATTAATTACTGAAAATCTTTCTTTTAAATATTGGTATTTTATAGCGTCCAATGGTTTTGCACTCTGTAGCTTGAACTATGAAAAAAAAATACTTTATCGCACTTGTAGTATGTAGCAGATTTTAAAGGAATGAGAGTCCGAAACATATCTGTATCTAATAAAATTTAACAGTTGAAAGCGTATTTTTAAATAATAAAAAATATTTACTTTTTGTAAGCATGTTGAGTGACGCTTATGTGGAAGTCGGAAGTGAGAGTTCGCCTTATTTGTATTAAGTTTAAGTATTTGGATTTGGAGTTGCATTTTTCAAGTACTCTGAATCGGGGTTGAAAGCGAATTTTTAAAAGTTCTAAGATTCAGAGTCGCACTTGGATATTTTACCTTGAATCGGTAACCGTGCTTTTTATTCACAAGAATATACTTAAACTAAGAATACTAAGAATTTATATACTTTTATTTATATACTAAGAATAATCTTAGGTAAACGGAAGAATTATCCCTTTATATATATATCAGAGGTCTGGCAAGACCTCCGGGGAGACAACTCGCAAAACTTGCCAGCCTTATTATATATTTAAATGTGTAAATCGTAAAATGCTTAAAAAATATACTTAAAATAAAAATTTTCAAAAAATATTTTACATACATATTGAAAGCCACATTTCAAAAATTCTACCTAAAAGTTCAAAAAATTTAACTTTGAAATTGCAGTTTTATTTCATAAAAACTATATGATTGGTTGAAATGTTTATGTAATATATAATAATAATAATAATACTACTACTACTACTACTACTACTACTACCAATACTACTTTTTGGAAATTTTTACTTGTTTGATTTGAAGAAAGAATTAAACTGTTTTTCAATATTTCTTTTTCATGATATATATATCATTAGAAAGCTTATCGTTTGCTACATACTCTAGAATAATTTATTTTTGCAAAAGTTTTAACAAATTTTAATAAATGGACTTTACTTCGAAAAATTTTGTCTAAATTTTTGAAAAAATTACGGACCACCTTTTTGTTTAAGCATAATGTGAAGATTTTAAAAAAAAATTGAATGAAAATGATATCATTGGAAAGGTATACTCTTTGTGGTTAACATAGGCTAGGTTATACAAATAAATATATTTTCATTTTTCCAAAATCTGCTTTTATGTGAGGTCAGTCAAGTTTTATCTAGTTTCAAAAAATACCAATAATAATTAACGTTCTTAATTTATATAATATTTTTTCAATATTTTATATTCACAAAGGTAAAATATGATTTTTTACATTTTAAAATTTCATAGTTGAAGAAAACTGTCGAAAATTAATATATATTTTTTACTTTTTATGGGTCAGTAGTATAGGTCAGTATAATGTTTTTCTAATAAATTTAAAATTATTTTTGAAGTAAAAAATGTTGATCGAATGTACAAGATTTGAAGCTATACTCTTTGTGGGTAAAATACGCTAGGTTTTACAAATAAATATATTTTTATTTTTCCAAAATCCGCTTTTATGTGAGGTCAGTTAACTTTTATCTACTTTCAAAAAATACCAATAATTAACGTGATGAGTTTATATATTATTTCTTCAAAATTTAATATTCACAAAGGTAGAATATGGTTTTTAACATTTTAAAATGTCATAGTTAAATAAAACTGTCGAAAATTAATATTTATTTTTTACTTTTTATGGGTCAGTAGTATAGGTCAGTATAATATTTTTCTAATAAATTTTAAATTATTTTTCAAGTGAAAAATGTCGATTAAATGTATGAGTTTTGTTTGATAATCGTAGTTTACTTTTATTTAGTTTAGATACAACCTTTCTAATTTTTAACGAAGGGCATTCGTTATATTTATACCGACAGTGTGCGAGGAATAAATCACATTATTGATTGATTTTAGAGCATAATTATGCGAAGAAAGATTAATACATTTTGCATTACGCGTTTGTGAGCGCAGTGAATTCTTATCTCACATACGCTTCACCACATCTTTAGCACGCGCGTGTGGTTTTGTCGATTGAATGTACGAATTTTGTTGGATAATGGTAGTCTACTTTTATTTAGTTTAGATACAACCTTTCTAATTTTTAACGAAGAGCATTCGTTATATTTATACCGACAGTGTGCGAATAATAAATCACATTATTGATTGATTTTAGAGCATAACTATGCGAAGAAAGATGAACACATGTTGCATTACGCGTTTGTGAGTGCAGTGAATTCCTATCTCGCATACGCTTCACCACATCTTTAGCACGCGTGTGTGGTTTATTTTATCGGGCTAGTGTACGCTTAGTTTATTTGTAGTGTTCCTAGCTTAAATCTTAGTCAAATATTAAAACGCTTATAACTTTCACATTTCTCAACAAAATGCATCATGCGATATACCAAATTAAAGCATTTTTTATGGGCTTTCAGAATACATTACTTATATCACAAGTACTTAAGAAATACCATTTTACTGTTTTTATTTTCCATGGGCTTCATACCATTAATTAGCAGATAAGGGATGCATTTTAAACTAAAGCTCCTTTCATTATGACAAATTTTTACCTATATTATGTGACAATTTCCAGCACAATTATAAAGCGACTCTACTCTCAGAATCTAAATTTATTTGTAGATTTTTATAAAATAGTATTAGTTTTTCCTTTTTTTTTATAAATTAATCTTCGTTTTTTTTATTGGTCAGTATAATGTTTATCTAATAAATTTAAAATTATTTTTGAAGTGAAAAATGTAGATCGAATGTACAAGTTTTGTTGGATAATCGTAGTCCACTATTTATTTTTAGATTTTTATAAAATCATTTTAGTTTTCGGTTTTTTATAAATTAACATTAGTTTTTTACTTCTTTTGAATTAATCATCCAAAATTTAAGTGCGGGTTTGATTTACACTTTGATTCGAAAAAAATATGTTTTGGATAAATATTATTTTTATTATTGTTTACTTCATATAAATTTCTAAAGAGAAGATAAATATATCAAAATATGTGTTTTAATCAATTTTTCTCAATAAGTATGAGGGGAGAATATGAAAGAAGTGTTTGTTTAAAGATGATCTCATGAATTTATTTATTTTGTCACGTGTATTTAATAATGTGTTTTCTCAGATAAGTAATCTCAAAACGTAAATTTATTTGATTTTTTTTCAGTATAAGGTCCTAAATTTATTTCTATATTTTTTATAAAATAATTATAATTTTCGAATCTAACACGTGTGCGCATGCATCCACATTGAAGAAATTATGAGTTTTGTTGGATAATCATAGTCTACTTTTATTTAGTTTAGATACAACCTTTCTAATTTTTAACGAAGGGCACTCGTTATTTTTATACCAACAGTGTGCGAAGAATAAATCACATTATTGATTCTAAAACGATTGTTATTGGTTTTAGCGGTTAACTATGCGAAGAAAGATTAACACATGTTGCATTACGCGTTTGTGAGCGCAGGAAATTCTTATCTCGCATACCAAAAAATATTTATTCTTTTTAAATATATCGTTGGCTCCCCTTAACAAAAAATCTTTTTAAAATTAAAAGATAAACCTAGTCTTTAATAATTAATTTTTATCAAATTATGCACATACGAAACTAAAAGTAAGGGGAGCCAACGATATATTTAAAAACAATAAATATTTTTTGATTTGAACATATTTTCGATTCTTTGATTATTCGACAAATATAATATTGATAAAAATCGTGCAATTATTGAAAGACTAGGTAATATCTTTAATTTTAAAATCGTAAGAGGTAGCCAACGATATATGAACAGAAAGATTTGATATTTTTTGATTTTAAAGAATATTTTTCGATTCTTTGATTACAGAATTTTCTTTGATTATTTGACAAATATAATATTTAAAATCGTGCAAATTGCAAAGTATAGGTAATAACTTTTGTAACATCGTATGACGTAGCAAAATATGAACAGAAAGTTTGATATTTTTTGATTTTTTAAAGAATATTTTTCGATTCTTTGATTACAGAATTTTATTTTGATTATTTGACAAATATAATATTTAAAATCGTGCAAATTGCAAAGTATAGGTAATAACTTTTGTAACATCGTATGAGGTAGCAAAATATGAACAGAAAGTTTGATATTTTTTGATTTTTTAAAGAATATTTTTCGATTCTTTGATATGAATTATCGCAGTATACAGGTTGGAGATGAACCATCGTAGTATACAGGTATAATGTATATAGGTAATAACTTATGTAGCATCGTCTCCCCGAATGAGGTATATCAAATCTTACATCTAGCAGAATGTGAACAGAAAGTTGAACATTGTCTCCCTAGTTATTTGTACATGGAATAGAAACCATCGTAGTATACAGGTTGAAGATGAATCATCGTAGTATACAGGTTAGAGATGAATCATCGTAGTATATAGTTTGGAGATGAATCATCGTAGAATACAGGTTGGAGAATATATATATATATATATATATTTCGACTCAGACTTTCAAAGTGAAATTATCTATCAAATTTTAAAAACACAAAAGTTTCATCTTAAAAAAAGTAATGACTTTTTGGAGTTGATTTGAAAAGCACCTTTATCTAAAGGAATAAGAAGAATACCTAAAACGATCCATTTGTTCATCGCGTTTTTGTCCTCATACTTATTATCTCGAATCTAGATTTAAAAAACTCATCTATCTTACAAAATTTTAACGTGTGCTTCATTTGTTTTCATCCTTGATATCTAAAACTTTGTCACACACATACGACCATTTTTTCCTTACACAAACTCACACGATGCTTGAACTATGCGAACACGATTACCCAATGTTGCAAAAAAATAAATATTTTGTTTATCTTTTTTATTTATTTGTTAAAAGGAGGTCGAGTTGATTCCTCAAATTATCTTCCACAAATCTTTTGGAATGCAGGCTGTCATATGGCAGCACTGAACTTTCAAACTCCAGACATTTCAATGCAATTAAACCAAGGAAAATTTGAATTTAACAACCGCTCTGGATACATCCTGAAACCAAAGTTTTTATTCTGTCAAGATCGCCAATTCGATCCTTTTACCGAAGCTTCAGTTGATGGAGTTATAGCTGCTAATTGTTCCGTTCAAATTATTTCCGGTCATTTTCTTTCGGGTATTTTTTACCGTAATTTACAAATTTATTCTTATATATCTTTAAAATCTTTAAAAAAGAGGGTGAGAAATCCATTTCTAACAATGTAAATTATATAAATTTTTGAATGAAGGATTTACTCGGGTGTTAATATGCAATTTAAGCTTTTAAGCCCAAACGGGACACGAATGTCCCATAAAATAAAGTCGTCTTCTTTGGGTTATATAAGAACATAGAAAAATAAAAGCATTCGTTTTTTTCAAAAACATAGAGAGTTAGTATATTCCAAAAATTTCATCTATCGCCTCCTAAAACAATAAGGTCCCTTTTTTCGCTATAACTGATTCTATTGTATGTGAATCATCAAAAATCCTGTATATCTCCCTTTAGAATTAATAAATAAAATGACTTGTATAAGTATTCAAGTAAAATTTTTTTCCATGAGATACCATGAAAGTTCACCCTCTTACAACCTTAAAAAGATTTCAGAAATATCTATTAATTTGGACAATCACTCTAAAGGGTTTCTTTTAAAAATCGCATTTTTCTTAATTTCTATTTGCATTATTTTAAAATCTCTCAAGTCTCTCTGTTTATTCGTTTATCCTTACTTATCTGTATTGATTGACTGTTTGGAGATGGAACTTTTAAATAATTTTAGTGTGAAGAAGTGTAGGTATTGCTTTAAGATGACTTTTTACCAAGAAATTTATTCTTACAGTATGCGGTCCTCTATTTTAATTATAAGGTAACTCTAATGTATAATCACTCACAACGAAGATGTTAGCATGCGGCTGATAGTAGAATAATTATATTAGCTTGGCCCCCGCACTACTGAAGGACATCTTAACATGAAATCATTAGTATTCAATCTCTTTACAAGGTAAATATAAGTTTAATTAATATCCTATGATTCAATCATTTTTTGCCATATGCGAACAATTACATTTCACAATCTACCTTGTTTTATAATAAAGAAAAAAATATTGGAACTTATGTTGAAGTTGATATGTATGGTCTTCCAACTGATACAATACGCAAAGAATTCCGAACAAGGCTGATTCCGAATAATGCCGTCAATCCTTCATACAATGAAGAGCCTTTTGTGTTTAGAAAGGTATTCATTCATTCATTCATTCATTCATTCATTCATTCATTCATTCATTCATTCATTCATTCATTCATTCATTTATAATGCATGAATCTTTTCTAAATCAGATCAGGGTATTTCACATGAAAAAGGAATTTTTTGGTCGCTTGACCTTTGATGATCACATTTTAAGAGTAGCAATCAATGTATTTTTATATTTAGAATTATTTTTGATCTCAACTTTGCTCTATTCTTCTCTTTTAACATATAAACCAATTTATTGGACATCATTTTGTGCAAAAATAATAATATCTAAGAAATTTCACATTTGGTATGTTTCTTTTCTTTTTGACAGGATTATAAAATTTTATAGCGAAACTATCATCTGTTCCAGCTTAATTTTTAATTGAGTCTTCTTAACAATGAATTAGTAGAATAATAACCTGAGAAACCGATATATCCTTTATTTTCTATTACTTTTTTTCTTAGAAATTTTTACTTCAAATAAGGTTGGCCAATCTATTCAAAGTTATCTACGCAATTGCTCAAAAAACTAATAGTTTATGCTGTTTTTAATATTTATTTATGAGTCAGAGAAGGGTGAAAACAAGAATGTAAGAATAATGTTAAGGGCAGAACACTTGAATTTGGAAAAAATGCATGAGGCGCGTGGTTTCTTAGCAGATTCCAAAGGTGCCAATCAGGTTAGATTTTTTAGCTTTGGAAATTAGGAAAAAATGGAAATTCTTGAATATGATGCTAACATTTTTATGGAAAATATATTATAAGAAATGGAATCACAACTCATAGAACCAAAATATGTCATCTACATGAATGTCTTTACAATTAGACATGTATAAATAGCTGTTGCAGAGAATTTCTTTGATGTTTGGTGTCTGGGGCGTCCCATTTGCCACCAAAATTAGGCAGCGAGCATATTGATATCCCAGCGACCCTGTTACCGCTCCTCCATTACACGAATATCTTGATGGAAGCGTTCTTCTTGTTCCTCACCACAGTTCTCTGGTAATTAGTTTAAGTGGGAGCTAACGAAGTGCATTTTGATGGAATTTGAATTGGTATTTCTGCTCCATGAGGAACTGGTTTGATGGCTGAGGGTATATCTGGATACTTGATATAATGTTTGTTCTTCCTGTTTATAGCTCAAATATGAACGAAAGATTTAGTATCAGGATAGCATAACATATCATCTTAGATATGTTTAAGAATGCATGCACAATCTTGCACTGACTGAGGGTCTCAACTGGCACATCAGGGAAGTTGCTAGTACTTGCCATGTACCACGAGATCAATAAGAAATTTAAATGTGAAAAAATATATGTAAAAAACACCGACATATACTCTTTTCCTTTGCGTCACCGGGGGCGGACATTTAAAAGGCCGGCGAGCACCAGGATGTATTCAAATGCATCGTAAGGGCATTAATACTCACCGAAGTATTTTCTGTGAGGCTACTAATGTCTAAGGTGATTTTTTAATAAACCAATATGAGACCCCATTTTGAGCGAAAAATGACAATATTTTAGCTGAATGTCCTCTTAAAATGCAATATCACAACATTCTGATCTGATTGGACAAAATAGATAGCATTCTTGAGATCAGCATGCAAAATACGCCCAAAAAAACTATGCAGAGCGGTGTTATGCGTTGTTTTTGAAATTTCATAAAACGACTCCTTGCTTTGTTTATTCAAATATAAATTGTTTGATAAATATCCGTGAGAAAAGATATTACATTTTTTTGATTTTACTTTACTACAAAAATGAACAAATTAGAAGTTGATGCGACAAACTATTTAATAATACAGTCGACTATTACTAATTCGGATTGCTTAGGATTCGGCCTTTCGGAAATAGCGCTTTTCTTGGACTAGTGATGCTTCTTATTTTAATAAAAAAAACCACACTTTGCTTACTCAACTTCTCTCAGTATAAACTTGACTTGAACTAAAATTCAATGTCAGGTGGCAGTTTAATACTAAAAGTACAACAAAAAATCATTGAACATTAGAATTTGTACAGATGTACTGATTCTACTGGGTGTAGACAATTTTTGAGCATTTCTTTTAAACTTTTTGTTTCAGGTGTTTTGTTAATTTTTCTTGCAAGGTATAAAGACTCATTAGTTCTTCTTGATTTATGAGACTTTTAATTTCTAAGCCTTCAAGAAGCTGAGTTGTTAATTGAATCAATTATTCGATAATTTTATTAAATTAAAGATTTCTGGAATAATGAATGTTAACAAAGGGCCGGATTAGAGGTAGTCAACTGTAGTCGACTAATCCAGATTGACCAATATTGATGGATGATCTGTCAATGTTTGCTCTTAAAAAAGAACTAACCATTTTGTTCTTTAGGTTGTGGCCCCAGAATTAGCCTTATTGCGATTTGGAGTTTACGATGAAAACGGAAAGCTTTTGTGTCAGCGTGTTTTGCCATTAGATTCTCTTCAAGCAGGATATCGACACATTTCACTAAAATCTGAATCTTCCTTCCCCCTCTTCTTGCCTACTCTTTTCTGCTTCTTAACTCTCAAAACATATATTCCAGAAGGCTTAGAAAGTATGCTCTTTAAATCATTTCTACTTTTTTTTATTTTGAAAAAAAAATGAAAAATAAACTTTCAAGAACATGCTAATTTGTATATATTAAAAATTAACATGTCAAATTGGCAAAGAAACTATATACAAGCACTATCACGATATATTAAGCGAAATATTAATGATAATGCACTTCAATAATGCAAATATACACATCATAAAGATATGCTTTGCAAATTTTCAGTTTTTCAACCTTGTTGAATATTTTCTTTAAATAATAAGAAATTAAGAATATTAAGTTTTTTAGTATCCAGAAGACTGAGTCGGATTCTTTCAAGTATCCAATTCTTTCAGAACAATTTCTTTCAGGATTCTTTCAACTTCTTTCAAGTTGAATTTTGTAGGAATTTGGAGACGGAGTTGTATATATTCCCCTCGTTCCCCACCCATCTATAAATCAATAATAAAATCAAATATAGTATATTTCTGGAAACCTTTATAGTTTACCTATCATTTTTTCAGTTTATTTTTAATGGTTTATTATTGTATAATATAACTCAACTTTTTGCCAAGTAAATTTAATAAGATTATTCAATTTTGTCAAGTAAATTTAATTTTAATTATAATTAACTTTTTTTAAGTTAATTTCTAAATAAGTGGTTTAGCAAATTAAAATCACAGATATAAATAATATGTAATGTTTTTGTAAAAGTGCTCTTGAAAAGAACAATTTATTTATCTGTTTAGCGATAAACATGTTCGACTTTATTTAGATTTTGCAGATGCTTTATCTGCCCCACTTCAATTTCAACCCGAAAAAGAGAAAAGACAAATGCAACTTAACAAAATGGTCGTCAATTCAAATGAATACGCTTCGAGAAATGCATGTGAGCCATCTTTATCTCGGCAATCGTCAGGAACTCCCTTACCTTCCCATATATCTCAAGAATCAAACCCCATTTCCGCTTGTGAAAATTCGCCCATTTTGACTCACAACAATCAAAAAAGTTGTCTACATTCGTACACTAATTCTTCTGCTACAACTGACAATTCCTTCCAAACGGGTTCTACTGCATTTTCATCATCGCTTCTTCATCACCAAAATGATCCTAACTTATCCACTTCAAAGATTGTGTTTCACAAATCACAAACGTCAAATAGTCTTGTTAAAAAAGGTACGACCTTTTTATATCCCCAATTATTCTTTTTAACACCGGCTTGGGCAGTCATAGACTTCATTTCGACGCCTGCAAAGTCTCACTTCTTTTTCTTTAGTGCTATTATTAAATTGGAATTAAATTTGGTTTTTGAAATTTCACTAAATAAAATAAGAACCTTCACCATAAACTTTTTCACGAATATCTTTATTTTTAAAGTACTCTTCATCAATTTCTCAGCATTACCAATGTTTTTGTAATTATTTGATGGTCTTGTGGAAACAATGTCAATTTTGATATCTTGTGAATGCTCAATTTCAACAAAAGCGAGTCAACTCTAAAAAGTTAATTACATGTAAAAGAAATTTTTTTTAGATCTAAACACCAACGACTACCTTCCTGGTTATCAATAGAAAAAGTACAGAAAATAAATTCTTGCAATATAAACGTTTAAATGAGTTTTTAAAAATTATAAGTATATTTGAAAAAACAAATATTTTGAAAATACTATAAAATAAAGAAACGAAGACGTGAGTAAGACAAATCAAAGAAATATAAAAATAATAAAATCAAAAAAACCAACATTTGAATTTATCTTTTTTTTTCAAAATGTTTTTAATTTTTTTTACTTTTTTTTTATATATTTTTTTTGCTTTTATTTTTTACTGCCAGTTTTCTATTAATTGAATTAATATTTATTCATGTGTATATAAAAAAGTTCTTGGTAATCGTAGTACAGTATCATAGTGTATGCATAATATATACTATAATATGCTAGTATGCGAAGAATGAAATTTTATGTGAGAATGAGTCAATTTTTGTTCTAATGATTTTACTTATTTTCTCTGTAGATTTGAAATTTTATTTCAATGGAGTTAGTAGATATTGTAATTTTCCCATAAAACTGGAAGGCAAACACATATAAAAGATCGATATCTCATTTTAAGAAGGTTTTTATGGTCTAATCCCCCCCCCCCCCTCTGAAATAGTTAAACATTGATGTAAACTCGTTGTATGAAACACACAAGAATGTATATATAATATAATACACTCGCTATTTCTTTTAGAATCATCGTTTATTCATGAAGACGTTACGCGAGAGAGCTTGAAGAAGCAAAAAAGTTTCATTAAATTGTTGAAAAAACAAGAGAAGTCTTTGGATCTCTTAAGCAAAAAACATTTGAAGGAGCGTAACCTGGTTTTGAAGCAACAAACAATGAACTTCCAGAAACTTTTGCTGTCAAATTACGCTGTTCTAGATATCAATGTGACGAAGGTTATTAAAGAGAGAGATGCAATCTCCAATAAATCATTTTCGCATCTTCCAATCGAAGCTCTTTCAAACAGTATTAAAAAGTAATATTGCGTTTTTATTCTCTATAACATTCATGTCTCCACAGCGAAGAATTTGACGAGAATAAAATCTGAGAATAAATTTCAAAAAATAAAAGTACAAAAGTGCCTTATCAAGAAAATTTTCATTTAAAAAATAATATTTAAAATTTAGTTTTTTTCTCAATCGAATGCCCGTCCTGACATTTACCATTAATAATCCTTTTGAACTAAGAACTGTAATAACTTTATCGGGCGTTCCTAGTTTGAAGCCAAATCCATTACTACAGCCACTCTATTAGGGCGAAATGCATATATGTATACTATTTTAAAACAAATATGTATCATACAGATGTCCGTCGTTAAAGGTAGCAAAGTCCTCCTGGGATTTCTTTTCTCCCTCTCGATTTCCCTATACCTATATTTATGTATGTATCGTCGGAGTTTTTCAATGATGTATGCTTTTGCAAACCTGTACTTTGCTGACACCAAGCTTTATTAATATCATTTTATAAGGATTTCACCTTTAAGTCGACATAAAATTTGGCCATTTTTCTTTAGCCTATTAAAACGTTTTGAAAGATATTAGGAAAAGACTCAATTTGATTCATAATGCTAAAAAAAAATATATATGCATATTTTCAATTGCACCAAAACAACTTAGATAAAAATCAAGCCCATATTAAAAATAAAATTTTAATGTTTATTAAATAAAAGTTTGATTTTGTTAATTAAAAGTTATGAAAATGAAAAAAACGAGATATTATAGCAAAAAATACAGTTATGTCGGCAGGTGGCCTATTGGTAAGAGCGTGGGGTCTGGGTTCGATTCCCCATTGTGACTATCCTTACCATCTGACAGCTAAGGAAATTTTTTCATCCTTTGGATGCGATACTGCCAACTAAAAAAATATGTGACTGCCTTCCCATCTTCATATCTTGTTTTGATACCAAAAGTGATTAATCTTTAATTACTAATTTTAAAGCGTTCAGTCGTGTTCTTTGTCTGTATTCAAAAAGTTTAAACCTACTAAATGCTATTGATAGAGAAGGTTTAAGATGGTCATTGACTTAATTGGAACCTGGCATATCATGTTAGCCTCAACTCAAGACATCAAGTTCAGCGTTCAAGCTAAGCGACATATTTCTTCGAATAAACCTTTGAACTAAATGTTGGTTTGTAGTTGTTATCTTTTCAAATATATGGGTTTGTCTGTCAAATACGACTTGATGAAAATGCTCTTCTCCACACGCTAAACCTCTATCCAATGGGGTTTCCTTTAACAAACTGTTTAGAATAATCTTCCATAGTGAATGAAAAATACTACCGAAATTTTACTTTCGGAGGGCTGAATCTTATACGTTTTCTTTTAACTAAATGCCTATTTTTACTTTTTTCACATTTCAAGTATTCTCTACCATCTAATATTAATAAAATGTTCTCAATAAAAAGGAGTAAATCATAAAGATTTTCAAGAAGCGAATTTTTATCTTCGTCAGTATTATCACCATTACCAAAAATACCATTTTGTGAAGGATTCAGAGAAACTGTAATGTACATTTTAAGAGGAAATCATTAGTTTCTATGTAAAGTAAAATTTCTACAATCAGATGTGAAAAAAATCATTCAAAAAACTGGATAAAATTCCATTCATGATATCGATTTTTTATTATATTAAAGTTTTGTTACTATTCAAGAATGAGCAGAGGGGATTAGTTGAAATAATATTTTGAAAAAAATCTAAGATATTAACAAAAGTAAAACTTTATAAATTAAGACTCTTACTTTCCAAATTATAAAAAAAAATTTATAATTAAAAAATATATTTATTCTAGCAAAACTAAATTTCTGTTTCAAGAAAAAGAGAGAAAAATTTATACCATATTAATTCGAATGAAATATATATTTGATTTGAAGGTTGTGTATTGCAGTAAAATATCATGTTTCAAAAGATCATGTTTGTTTTATCTAAATGCCGCGCCAACAATATGAAAATGTTATGCTTTCTATTTTATAGCATCTAAAGCAAATTTTCTTTTGTACAACACTACAAGGATATTTTTATTTCACACAAATTGGATACCCCTTCATCTAAAAAAATTTTTTCTGATTTTATATGATATCACTTTTTAACATGGATATTTGTCAAAAAGATTATTCTTTGTGAATACTCCTTCTTTCCATATGAAGGCATATTAAGCTTTGTTTATGAATGAGCATTATTGATTTTATTTATCGTAGAATCCATAAGCAGGACAACTCATTACTCCATGATGGTAAGAATGATGGTAATCTTGATGATAGCTTGCAACTTAAGGTAAGCTTTATCCATTTGAATGACAAGTAATATACCTGGTAAACCAATGCTTTTTAATTGTTTCCTCTTGCATCTCTTCCCCAAGAACTTTTTTTACGAAGGGTCAAATTAAGAGCCAACATCGCATTAGACGGTCGCACCAAAAGCATAATATAAAAATGTTTTTCAATTAACTATAAAATATTATTCTAGTTACTCTTAAACTTAATTCAAATTGCTGCACATATATCATATTATTCATATATAATAAAAACGAGCCTCATGTTGTTCTAGGGCCCGCCGTTTCTTTTATTTCATTATGCATCCATGCTTTTGTTTTTTTTTTACCATAAGTGTCCCAATTTGTTTTTTACCGTATCTATCAAAATAAAAATAATGGTAGTCAGTATAAAGTTAGCTTTTTTCTTTCAAAATCGCACATAATATGATAAAGTATATACTGTTTAAAAATATTAGATACTAAAAGTAATCGCGATATTTCTAATTTTATTTATATAATGTAAGATAAAGTGAGACACTTTCATTGTGAATAATCACCCACCCCTACCACTATTGCATTTGTGGAAGTCGGACATTTTTGTCAGTGTAAAGCATCGCCACTTGTTAGCAGATTCCAACTGCTCAATGCAAGGAGTAAGAACCTTTTTAAAAATGCAAAAAGTCATTTATGTTTATTTCAAAATTACACAACAAAGGTAAATAAAGCAATTTTTTCAAGTTTTCAACCTTCAATTTTTCACAAAATTGTTGACGCAAATACTTCAAATAGTGTCTCTATCAAAAAATTTCATTGATCAAGTGAGATATGCACAGAATGTTCTAATGATTTTTGGGCAAATGGTTAGAAAATTTTTTTCATTCTGAAATAACACAAGACAATCAAAATTCTAGAATATCAACTCTGATATCGGAGATGCACATACAGTTTAAGTTCTTCTTTTCTTAGTAAATAAGATATCAAGGAAAGGTAGCTTATTGCCCTACGAGGATTGGTGTGTGGATTGAACATTAGTATTGAAAGTGTATCAATATAGTTTCATCTGTATTTTATCCATGCATGTAAAGCAATCGTCTACAAATCGAAACAATCAATCTTAGAAACAATCAATATTTAATCTGGCTAGAGAAAGAGATTTCCTAGAACCCATAGGAAGGTGCTCTTATTTGACAAGAGAATTTTTTATAAAATACAATGTTATATAGAAAAGAAGTTAAAAGAGAAGGGGTATAGGAAAGTTGCAAGTGTTTATTTTTAATCTGAACTTTCTACAAACTCTTTTGAATTTATCATCTTTATACAATTATTGCAGTTATTTTTGAATTTGATTGCACTACTTTTTTGTGCATTTTTAGGTGTTTTATGTTTGTAGGGACGTGTGATATTAATTCAATTTAATTGATATGTTATGTTATGTTTATAACTAAATTTGTAAAAAAAACTTTTGCACATAGATTCACTCATTTGATACTGTAAGTAGGACTCTTGTCATTTTCATTATTATAACGGCTCATAACGACTTAAATAGCTACTTCTTTGGTTTCATTGCTAACAACAGTATTCTTCTTTTAAATTTTAATTATATTATTGAATAATTGTTTTGATAGATTTTACAAATTCTGAATCAAAAGATTCTTTTAATTCTCTACAGAACAACATTTTTTGAAAAGGCTGAAAATTCTGGCTCTACTTTTTGCATCCATGCCTTTTAATTGTGAGATATTTTAGCTATAGTATTTTATACTTTCGGATAACTTGAATGGCCTTCATCAGATAGGTAGCATCTGAGTCCATCACTCTAAATGATATATGTAATAAGCGTTCGTTTAATCTTAATTTTTTGCATTGAAGATTTATACCATCTTAAAATTCTAGATAAATGATATGGTGAGTGAACATTCAAAAGAATGGAGTGAATTAGTGTTTAAGCAAAGTCAAGAACTGCATAACATGAAAAAGTCGAACCTTGAAGCTCAATTTGATGAACTTTTGCAATGCCTAGATGTCTTACAGAAAGCTCAGCTGAAGGAATTGGCGGTTAAGCAGAAAAAAAAGTATTCAGAACTTGTTGTAGATCAAACAAAGCAGAGCATGGAAAGTATGAAGTACGTCGAATTGGACAAAAGCATAAAGAACAAAGCTGAAAAAGAAAGGTAAACGCGTTTTCCTTGCTCAGACTTCTTAGAGGTCTTCATTGCCAATGCCATAGAGATAGGGACTATCAGCAGCTCCACAGACGCCAGCCCCCTCAAGTTCTGTGCTCCCCATTGGCTTCACTAACTGGCCGATAACTTTAGTTACCGCCCCTCGTTAGCACCAGCAGGGTATCCCTGCGCGGCCAATGGCATTTCTCCTTTGACACTCTTAGAAATGGTAGTTAGGATTCATCTAAAGTTCATGCTTTGATACACAGTTTAAAAATTCCACAAATGATTCCTCTCCTCATCTCTCTTTTTTGATTAATTACTGTGTTCATTTCAATGATCTATCAAAAATGGTAATCTATGCATATCTTGATAAGGAAAGAGTAATGTAAAAAATAGTGCACTTCATTACCCTGCTATTTTAAGTATACCAAAACATATATTCAAAAGTTTTTAGTACCTAAATTACCGGAATAAAACCTTTTTTCACGACTAATTTTTTACCTACTTCGCACAAATGTTAATACGCATGAAATATTATTCAGGCTTTAATAAGTCCATTTTTTTCACCAAGTCAATAAAAGACGATTTAACTTTAATAACCTTCTTGATAAGAATATTTTTATCTTTAGTCGAGGAATTTTTTATAATAAATTTTCAAAAGCATACCGGTTAGGATATAACTAAAATGAAATAAAGCACTTTTTTTGAACTCTGTTTAATTTATTTAATTGTAATTTTAAGTTGTTCAATGTATTTATATGTATAATACCGTATATATGTTATATATTCTATATTTATATTGTATACATTACATATGTATGATTATATAATATGCATTCAAACTAATAATAGATGTATAAATATATACTTCCTTCGTATTTGTAATTTATGTAGTATATTATATTAAAAAATTCATCATAGGATATTTATTCATCTAACGGCACCTCCTATCCTTTTCAATTTCCGTGTGAATATGAGTTTTTTTCAATTATGGAAAAAAATCAAGTCAATAATCACTTTTAATGCCCAAAATAAATCTTCTATACCATATAGGAAAAGAAAATACAGACTTATACGCAATTACAATCTTACTAGTTTCGATGCATCTTTAACACCCTGTTTACATATTCACTAATTATCTTTAACTTTGACATGCTATTTAGCATATTTTTTGCTATTTTTCTAAAGAACCTAATGCTACATGTTTTCAAAAACGCCTTACTAATCTCTAAACGTCCTATGAAAGAAGTACACTACTTATTCATTAACCTTTTACGGCATGATTATTCCTAGCATTTAAAAATTTTCTCCAAATTATGCAAATGTTTTGGCATGGGAACGATAAGATCCAGCTTAATTAAAACACTTGTTTTGAAAGAGCATATTAATTCTAAAAACTTACGCAACTAGGAAAACTGATTTTAATGCTCAAAAAAACTACACTACAACGCAAGTGCAGTATCAGTAATTTTGCAAAAGTTTCACCCTTTTGACATGATATTTTTAGGCTAATTTTTTCGGAACCTTGCTATGCGCGCCCCAGAACAAGAGGTTGCGAATCACTGGCTTTGAGATCGACGCTAGCGTTACTTCTGTAACAGGAAGGCGTGTGACTCAAAAATCTGATCATGATGATCTTCCGCCCTTGACATTATTATCATCGTATACTGCTTAAAAAGATTCTCATGCGCACACTTTTTCCGATGTTCAACCTGTTGATCAAGCTTCATAAATAAAATTCTTCAATACACAGTCACTTTTATCCTATTTTTCTAATATAACAAATAGGTGAAAAATGCTGGTGTCCACGCATTGTTACATCACTGACATATTAAGATAGTCTGATGAACAACGATTTTGTGTCATTCATTTGTTATATTTAGTGGTAAGAAATCATAACGCAATGATGAAGTCCTCATCATCCCAATTCCCGAGCACTGCGTGTTTCATCTAAATATACCTTAAATACCTCGCCTCTATCTTGGATTTGAGAACATTTATGACCTGAATTAGTCTAATATATACTTGTCGAATATTGAAGTTGATTATAAAAGATACATTTCCAACGCGTACAAACTAATGCAGTTAAAATTATTTATTGATTTATCTTTTTCATATTAAGGCGAAAAAGAGAGTTGAATTCGAATAATACGAAGAAGTTCTTGGACCAGCGAAGAAAAGAAACCCTAAAGCATATTTCAGAGGCCGAGTCGCTGAAAAAGTTGCATGCAGATGGAGTCAAATATATCAAGCGTCAAAATGAACAGGTGAACCGATTTTGCCTTCAACCACGGTAAATGAAAATGTGTCGCACTTATGAGGCATGATGGTTATTTCCCGCATTTTCAGTTGCCGTGTGGCAGATTAGTTGGTTGAGTTTTTTCCTACTTTTTTATTTCAAGTTTATACGCATTCTTTATTTTCTGTTACACTATTTAATGCTCTTCACTAAAATGTATTTTCATCGCCTTTATCTATAAGTATATAGAAGGGTAAAACCGAAGACAGTTAGTTCTAAAATAGCTTGTCCAAAATAGCTAGTATACCAGAATAGCCAGTGCCATAATAGCTAGCATACCAAAAAGCTAGTTCAAAAATAGCTTGTTTTAAAATAGCTTGTCCAAAACACCCAATTTCCCATTATTCTTGTAATATTCAAATTACATCATTTGAATGTGTTATTGGCGTCGATGTTAGCACATACGACCTCCTTTTTAATGTTATATAAATTTTAAGCCTAGAAATAGAAATCCTCTCAAGAGAACAGTTTCCCATTATTTTTATGCAGGGGGGGAATATTTCTGTTGTAAAAACAAATCAATAAAAAAATATTTTTTATTGTAAAAAATTCGTTATGATCGCATTCTTCCTAACCTAATTTTTCCTAGTCGAAACAGACGATTATATGCCTAAACAGCTAGTCACAAATTAACTATTTTGGAAATAGCTGTTTAGTCGTATAATCATATAGAAGTGCAATTTTAACGATTTTATCCTCTTATCCTGTCTCTGAGATGCTTTTGCGCTTTGTAAAAGACCTTTTGTTGGACCGTGTATCTTTTGATTTATTATCACGCAAAACAATTCACAGATCTCCTTTGTTCAACTTTAAGCGAATAAGAAGCGCGTTCTTTTTCAATTTTTTAAAGATTGCGAGCTTGTTCTTTGAAAGATTTTATAACAAAACTAGCTTTAATTTTGAAAGTCCGTCTACGACACTTTACTTTTGCATCAGTTATTACCAGGGCGAGTAAAAATCAATAAAGTCAACTTTTATTTCCGTTTAGCAAAAACTCTTTGAAGATCTTTACTTGTTTAGTCTAAAAAATTTTGAACTAATTTCAAATTTTTAAGTCAATTTTTCGAGTTTAGGTCAATAAAAGGTTTTACTGTAAAGTTTGCCTTACTGAGGTTAAACATGAAGAAGTTTTTTGTAAGACAAATTTATTTTGTTGACAAACCCGGTTACATACGCTGCAGAAGTTATGGAATTTTATTTCCAAACTTTTTTTATCATTGCATGTTTTTAACATCTTTTACACAAGTTTACCTTAAAAATTAAGTTATCCTACAAAATAGTAGATTACCGGCATTAAATCATTTAAAATTACTAATAGAAAAAGACGTTCTCTTTTCAAACCTATCCGTAACACTTCAGTTCCAATTGTAACAAAATTGACAAATTGGTTGCAAGCAGCAAAATATTTTCATTAAAATCTTCCAGCAGTAAAGAAATTAATGATAAAGATGATGGAATTTTATTGCCAAATATCAAAAAATTGTTATTAAAAAAAATCTGTGTCAAAACTTGCTAACAATAATTAGAGAATATCCACGATTTATTGATTTAGTCGGAAAAGGTCAACATAGAGACTATTTAAGTCGAAGATGCCTTTTTGTTTCAACATTATTTCAATAATGTATTTCAATAAACGAATGTGGCGTTAAAAGTTATCTTGAAAATAGATTCAAATAAAATGAAATCAATAAAATCATGAATATGGAAAACTCTCAAATCTCTCGCAGTACTTATCCCAAATTACAAAATTGTCAAGTTTTAACTTTAGAAGTAGAAATATCTTAAACTGAAAAAACAACTAGAAAATGTCATTAATTATATGTTGTGGTATTACAAAGTCATGGATTCTTTGAAATAATTTTCAATACTTTCTCTAAAGTATTCATAGTTGTGAAATTCAATGAAACTTTAAAAAGTCAATAAAGTCAATTTTTTCTCTGAGTAAAAGTAAATTTTTTCCATTTTTTGGGACAATTTTTCCTCGCCCTGGTTATTACGTTTGGAGTTTTAGATATAAACTGTAATGAAATACTTGGTAAGTCATCAAACTTAGTAATTATAAAACTTATATTTACTTCTAAAGTTTTGGATAGAGTGTTAAATGAGTTACTTGCTAGGCCTTCAACCTTAGTATTTAGATTTAACATCATTTTCATTGATATTGTTTCTCTCCGAAAAAGTATTCGAATTAGATTTGTTTATCTTGAGCAAGCAGATTGGAGTCACAAGCGAAGATAACAATTTTGTAGTTGCGAAAATGAACGGTAGTGAGAATGAAGAATGAGATAAAGAATCATTTGAACGCATGAAAGTCACTCAATAGATTCACATGCATACCATAAGAACATATTGATCGATTAAAGTATGCATTAATTAGTTAAAATGTTTTGGATAAAAAAGACTTTAATTTAACAAATTTAAGCTTAAAAAATATTATTATAGAGAGAGAAATTGCGATCTTGATTGTTCACGTTATATAGAAAATATAAGTAAAAAACGCAAATGAGAAATCTCTCGTGCTGTTTTCAAAGGTCGTGTTATAAAGCGCTTCCCGTTAACTTCCTAAATGTCGTATTCTTTTTTATTAATCTACTTAGAGGCTATTGTCTCTCAGACTCCACAAACAAGAATCAGTCATTGCTTTGAAAAACCTTGTATGTGATTTATCATTTGAAAATATCGTTTTTAGCTGACCTAAATTTTCGTGCATTATGATTTAAAGTTAGAAAACGAGAAGCGGTAAAAATTTATCCTTGATGTCTTCCACGTCCACGATGAATTAATTGATATTTATATCATTTTTTTGAAAAATGTTTGACCCTTGTTTGCGTCTAGTGTACAACCATTCATTTTGCAAATCACTATAAAGGTATTGGTCAATACCAGAATTGCGAAGTCAGCGATTCTAAAGAATAAAATTTAAGAATTTGAGTCGAATTTTGTTTGGGTATTTAAAAATAATTTTTTTAATAATCGAAAAATTAAGTTAATTTTTGTAAGCGTATGGAATGGCTTTTTTAATCGAAGCGGGAAATATACATTTTAATCTTTCAAATTATAATACTTCATATTTATTGGAGTCGAAATTTTTTAATTATTTCGATTAGCGGTCTGATTTTTGCAAGTACTTGGATTCGGAATCGAATATTTTCCTTCCGACTCCACAACACTGCTCAATAGTAACGAATGACTAAAAATTTTAGTCATGAAGCATGAGCACTGAACACTTTCTACCTATTTTAGATCATGGAATTGGAAGAAAAACTCTTCAACGAATCCAAGCTTCAACAAAATACTAAAGAATGTCTTCTATAGCTTCAAAGTAAAAGGCGCAGCATTTGAGGAATATTAATTAATTAATATATATATTTATTTATTTATTTTCTTTATACGAACTTGATTTAATTCTCTTCTCTCTTAAACAAATTCCGGTTTCATCCGCTGCAATTCATTTTAAAGATTTTATCGTTTTTACCCTAAAGCTACTAAGCATATACTTAACTGCAATATACATACTTCGACATTTTATAGAATTCTTTCACATTAAGATTATGTTATTTTATTATTTATTAATAAAATATTGTTTCATAGAAACTTGCCTTTAATCTTTGCCAGAATAAAGATAATCACCTCCCATATTTTCAATTGTTCCATTGAAAAATAACAAATATTGAATATTAGCAAAAAACAAAATAACATATTTAAATTATCATATAAAGTGTTTTACCTTTTATTACATTTGAATTTAAAAGATGTTTCCTTACATATACTTTTCATTAAAAAGAAAATAAGATTAAAATTATACACTATTATCTGAATAGCCTTCAAATGCTTGATTATTTTTGAAAAAAAGTTATACATAAAGTTTTTGACATTAAATATTATCTATATTGCTTATTTTGATAAATGATGAAGAATATAAAATTGTGCTTCCTACATCAAGTGAATTAAGGCAATATAGGCTCAAATAAGTTGCAAAAATGGAAAATTTTGAGGAGAGATGGTTAATGTTGAGGCGGCAATAAGATGCCGCAATAAGTCGCACAGAACCACATCTTGTTTTGTTTGTATTAAAAGTTACGTTTAAATAATTATTTGTTAAAAATATCAATGTAGAAATGATATTGAGTACACTCGCGCATGTGTAAGATGCAGGATCACGATATACTAACTAGGATGAATGCGAGTAGAAGCAAATTAGGACATTATTTAAATAGGGATTTAAAAAAAGACTTAAAAAAGAAGCCAATCCAAGACCCGTTTCAACCTTTTTGGTTTTCATTAGTTGGATGCAGTTTGCTATTCATCTGTGAATCCAGCTGAGCCTCAGGGGTGAAGAAGGTCAGATTCAAATGGTTACTGCTAGCCTTCTTCCTAGTACATCATATACTTTTAAATACACATCTTATTGCTATTTTTTGTGTTTAATCTTTTAAATTGAATTTAATGAAGTGTGACCCGACCCATTTAAAAATTATTTATTTTCTGCAAACATAAAATTTTAGGGGTCATCCAGAAATCTATTCTAAAATTATAGCTATATAATTTGATATTACCAGAAGATATCATATATACGCGAAAAACTGACTTAGATAGATAACTTTCTTTTCTTCGCTACAAAATGTTTGCTCGATTCACGTTTCAGCTAAATTTTAATTCCTTTTTTACTCTATTTCCCTTCGTCTCATAAAGGGAACAGCGTATTTTCAAGAGAAGACTCTAAAGTCTCTAATACCCGTAATGTATTAGCGTTCTCATTTTCCTTTTCTGAGCAAGTTCCTACCCCACTTATAGATAATAATTATTGAATCACGTTTTAATCGAATCTGTTGGGCTAAAATTCGTTGAGCAGTGTAATAAAAGTATTAAGGAATTATTCAACCATTCCAACAAATTTCGGAATACAGAAAAAGTATAATCACAATTCATCTTTTCTTGCCTTAAATTAATTATTAAATTTTGTAAAACATTTATTTGATTGAATTTTTCTTCTTAAAAATAGTCTTTACCACATTGAAGCTCAATAATTCTTGAAATAAATGGTAAATTGGAGTATTAAAAATTAAATAGTATTTACATTTGAATTTTCTATAAGCAAAAGGTAGGCAGATAAAAATTCCTACTTCGAATAATATTTGCTAAATATCGCGCTATCGTGCTAAACCATTGTATATCTAGTCTATTTTTGCTAGATCAAAAATCAATGCAATATTTTTAATTTTTCAATACATTTTATATATTTTGGAGCAGGCTTTAGCCCAATCCAACTCAAATCATGTGAACATTTGAAAATCGTAGGAAAAGAGATTATTTAAAAACTTCGAGAATGAATACAACATGAGGATTGTTTACAAAATTTAAAATATCAGCGAATCACAAGGTGAATTTTTTGTTTCGAGCTCTGTGATCAACAAAGCCCAGCTTGCCTTTAAAATAAGAGTTAGGTCCTGCTGAGGTTTGCGTAAATCTGCCAACATTTTTCATCTTCATTTTGGCTTCTTTTGGAATCTCTTCATCACTTTCTGATTCACTTCCAAAAACTTTGCTAACATTCACCTTCTTGCTCTTTTTCTCTTTACTCAATTCAATACTCAACTTCTTTTCATCCAACTTGTCAGGCGTGCTGCTGTCGCTTTTTCTTTTCTCATCTCTTTCTTTCTTCAAAGATTTTTCTCCCTTCCCTTTTGAAGCTTCTTTTGAGTGGTCTCTCTTGTTCATCATTCACAATTTCATTGCTTGACACCAATTATTATCAAAATAACAAAATTTTAGCCTAAAAGATTTTAAAAAAATTGGAAAAAAGAAAAGCTGTAAAAAAGGAGGAAAATCAACAAGTAAACGAAATATTTTATTCACTGAAAATCACAGTTTATAATTTGCAAACGTTTTTCCATTTTTCACTTTCTTTGGAGCGGCACGCTCAAGAACTTTGGAACACGTTTGCATCTCTTGCAGCTTTTTAAAAACTTCTTTAGAGGAAGAAGACACCGCTTTCACATTGCTTTCTTCTTTTTTGTGTTTTTTGGACTTGGAAATTTTCTCGCCATATCTCTTCTTCTTGTGCTTATTAATTTTAATTTTCTCACTTTTCGATAACTCTTGAGAGCCCTTTGTTTCTCTTACTGATTTGGTGTGAATCTCTTCAGGAGCCAAGATAGTGGCGTCGTTGAGGTGAGAAGGAGCAACGTTTTCGAGAGTGCAAACCTTGGACACATTGCCAACATTCTTAGCTTCCGGATTAGCTTTCACTGGCACAAAAGATTGGGATGTAAGAATGTCCAGTTTCAGAAATACAGAATCCATCAATTTTGCAATTTTTTCATGTTCTTTTTTCATTTTCACTTCCTTCTTAGCATCTTTGCTAGCCTTGGAAGTTAGGTAGTCATTTGCATATATTTCAGCAAGGCCGACAGAACTTTTGGTCATTTCAATTTGAGGAAAACCTTTTGAAACAATGTGGTTGTTATGATCTGCAGACTGCAACTTTGTTTTCCTTTCTACATCATCCCAAGATTTGTCTTTGATTCTCTGAGATATGATTTCTTCCAGGCTAAGGGTTTTCTCTTGAGTCGCAAGAGGACAAACTTTACGAGTGTTAGCGAAGTCAAAGTAATGCTCAAGAGCGCTATTTTTTGGGCGTTCACAGGAAACCACTTCACCCTCTTTCAACCAATCCTTCTTTTCAAGAGATTTCTTTTCAAAGAGTGAAATTTTCCGCGCCAACTCTGCCGACTCCTTTTCATAAGAGGAGGAGGACACTTTATGCGATTCTTTTTTATTTTTACTTTTGAAGAAATCGTCATAGTAAAGGCCTTTATCCTCTCCAACCAAAGAAGGTTTGTTTGTGAAATACTCTTCCAACAGTTCATCATTCTCTTCATTAGACTGATCCATTGAATTCAAGCAATCCATCTGTTTTTCATTAGGAAAGTCGCTGCCTTGAAGTTCATCTACACCTTCATTTCCTGAAAATTGATAATCATCGTCATCATCACATGCTCCTTCTTCATGGGAATCATGAGACTGCATCACCATTTCTTGCACTTCATTCGCAAAGTGCACTGCTTTTGAGCTAACGTTGCGCGCATTTTCATCATTCTTGGCTTCAACATGATCCAAGTCAAAAGTAGGAAAAGAGGATGAAGAGAAATGATTTTTTCCACAATTTTTCAAAACGTCATCGTTGATAAATTTTATAAACTGCCAAATCTGTTCTTCGTTGAAACGCGCAAATGGGAGATCGACAACTCGCATGCGTGAATCTTTCTGCAGATCTGTGGAAAGGGCCTTGTAGCAGCTTTCAACAAGTTCGTAACTGTCAGGACTTTCGCTTTTGTATCTCAAAATGCTTTCCAAAGATGGCGAAAGCATTTGTGTGTGTGCAAAAGATTTTGTTTATAATTTAAATATACTAGGAAAACAATTACTTTCTTCTAAAAGGTTTTATAATAGATTGAATATAATGAAGAAACACGAACACTCAAAAATTTAATAAACCTAACGCGTTTAAACCGCGTATTTAAAGATATAATTTGATATTAATTTTCTATTAGGTTGAAAACGTGATTGAATAATAACATTAAGAATATCTTTGTGCTAAATCGATTGTATATACTTTGGACACCAAAAATCTGTTTTAACGCAACTTCTCTTATCTAATGGTATCGCCTAACTTTCAATTTACAAAAATTTTAATTTTTAAATTAATTAGCAACATACTGTCGCTGCAGCGTTTTTGGAATCAGTGGAGCCGCGTATTTTGAGAAGGAGTTGGAGTCGTATATTATTGCGACTCTGACTCCGATTTCAAAAATAGTTATATATATATTCATATGTTAGATTCAAAAATAAATTCATAGACACTCTTTTTAGTGTGCTGATGGAAAAACGCTGAAAAATCCAATAAAATAAAACTTTTTCATGTTAAAATTAGCTTGTAAAGGAGCAAAGCTCAGTTTCTGAGTAGAAAGTTTTTAGGAAAAAATTCTTAAAGCAAATACCTTTGGAAAAAAATTTAGGATAACTTTAGTTTATGAATCGTATTCTTTTGTCTTTTATAGGTTATAGGCAATAATTTGAAAATCTTTTTGAAGACAATGTAAGAAAGAGACAAAACTACAAATACAAACCAATAGAACATTTTAATAAATTATGTTGAAGAAAATAGATAAGCGAAAAAGATGGAAAGGTGGGCTAAAAGAAAAACTCCAGGAGCTTGGGCTAGATGAAAAAGATGCACTCAACAGAAAATTGTGGAGAGAAAGGATCAAAGCCACCGACCCCCAACTAGGGGATAAGGTGTAGATGAAGAAGAAGAAGTTGAAGAAAATAGATCAAACAGCATAAAGCAGAATGTCTAAATTTCAGAAAATCTTTCAATGACTATCTAAAATTGACATTCACATTCAGCTACATGTCATCACACCTTTTGGAGATTTATAATATTTGAAATGAATGGAATTGCGGTCTCAAAAATTACAAATAAGTCTTTATTTCACTTTTATTTCAAATATTTAGTGGTATCTATGCCTTTATATAAAAAATAATAACTCATGAACTATATTTAACAAATAGAAGTACCTAAAATATATTATTGTAAAATTTCATATTTATGACGTTTCTCTATAGCAGTGGTTCTCAACCGAAGCCCTCAGGGCCGCATGCGCTCTACAGGAACAATGGGCACATGTACTTCCAAAATTCAAAACTTGCTTCAATCTTTATAAATTTTTCATGAATCGAAACATGTATGAAAAACGTAGTATACCTATCACAAGATTCTGAAAGAACCCCTCATTTTATAGTGCGTATACTTTTACTATATTTTACAAATGTATTAAGTAAACAATTTTATGAAAAATCACATGAAATGCAAGTACATCTTGAAACATTCTTGAATAAAGTGAACATACGTAATCATTACACATCACACCAAATATGTCACACAAGAAGATTTTTATGAAAAGGTAGTGATGACGTAAAACAGGCTCATATTTTGTTTTTACACATTTGGCATTGTTTCATTTTTAAACTAACTACACATTGTGTTCATTATAAGCTCAAAATTTTTCTGCATTGAAAACTTGTACACTTTCGAAACATGTCTGATAAATCTGAACCTAGAGGAAGTGAATCTCAAAGAGTTTCTCTTTACTCACCCTTTCTGAGGCGGTTGATACAGTTAAAGTGTTTGGTGCTAGTGACAAGGCAACTATTGTAGTTTTACCACCGTAAGCTGGAGATGGAGTTATTTAGAAGAACAAGATGAAAATGATATGACAATACAGTCTAATTTGCAAAATGATGTTTCAGGCAAATTAAAAGTTTTTGTAACATCGAATTTCCATGAGGAACTTTTACCCACATCTAAAAAACTTAAACAAACGATCCTATTGGAGAAAAAGTCATTTTGAAATCCTGTAAAGCATCAAAATTTGAACAAGCCAGAGCTAAAAACGAAATCGCCTTGTGAATTATTTGAACTCTTTTACAATGAAAAAATAATGGATACGATAACACAAGATCTCGTCATTGAATGTATTGGAAAAAAGATGATATTTCTTGTGAAATTATAACAAAACAAATACCTAAAAACAGATTTGAAGAAATAGTTTTATACAAGCTCTCAAGAAAGGAAATAAATTGTCCAAAATACAGCCATTACAACATTTTCTCAATTAATGTTTACAGTAATTCGCTATCTATGCAAGCCAATAAAATTTGAATTCAAAAATTGCGTTCCTGCTTCATGGTTTACCCTTTTTGTTTCCAAGCTTAGTGCTACACAAACTAAAAAAATTAAAATTAAAGGAAGAAATATTGTTATATGTTTATCTAAAATTGATACAAATCCTTTTTGCCATTACTTATTTTTTGACAACTTTTTTACTTGATGCAATCTTCTGAAAGAACTGAAAGAGAAAGGATATAAAGCTTTGAGCAAAAATTAGAAAAAACAGGACTATTGGATTGGATTCTTTAAAGCATAACAAGAAAGAAAAAAACCGAGAATTTTATGATTGTTTTAGTGATGTTGCAGTTGTGCAATGAAATGACAATAAAGTTGTTTTGATGAGAACAAACTACCTCACCGTTGAGCCAATTTCATCGACCAAACAATTCAACAGAAGCGTGATGAAGAAAGCTGAAGTTCCGCAGTCGGCGTGTTTTCATAAATAAAAACTGGAATGGGTGGTGTTTATTTACTAGATTGGTTTATATCTCAATAAAGTAGAAATATCACATCTAAAAATGGTATTGCCACTAATTATAAACTACGATATTGCTATTGCTGCAGCATGGAGGCTTGAAATTAAAGTGGATTGCATCCCAACTAAAGATCTTTTAACTTTCACTAGTGATAGTGGAAAAGAGTGGAAAAGAGTTCAGCAACTTGAAGGTTGGTTTACATCATCCTAGTTCAGTGAGGAGCAAGGAAGATGCACCTTGTGCAAAAAAATAGTGAAAATTTGTTCAACTTGTGAAATTCGACTACATCCTCATTATCTTTTTGATTGTCACAACAAATAAATTTTAGATATGTCTTTTTCTACTCTTATGATCATTCAAGAATAGGCACTATTAATAAAATTCAGATTTGAAAACAATAATAAAAAATAATAAATTATACGAAACAAAAATAAACGCTTTTTTATTGATACAAAATTTTTTGTTTTCAAAAATTTTGTTTTGACAATTAAATTTTGACACCTTTGGAATGAATTTTTGAAAATCTTAGTATTTTCATGTCTAAAAAACAATTTTTGAAGCTCTTTTAGCATATTATTTATTTATAAAAATGAAAAAAACTTGTTTAACGAAATTAGTACCTCAATAATAATTAGAGATTTAAGACCTGTTAAAAAACTGTGAAGTAAAAATGTTCCTATAAAGGGACAAGTGGTATTAATGGGTTAAAAATGTAATAAATTACATACTTAATAAAAATTACTAATGAATAGATTATAGCCGTGACCAAAAACTCTTTAGAATAGAGGTCACATTAAAACAGAAAAACGAAGCAAAAAAATAGATCAAGATTCAAGAAATGAAAAATAGAGAAAAAACAAAGTAAAAAAGAATATTTGATATATATGGGTTATTATCAGAATTAAAAAATTAGTAAATATATGAATTTTAAAAAATTTCACCAAGTCTAGCTCTAGCAAGTATTATTTCTTTTGTCAACCATTGTATTAACTGTAGTCAGTTTAAAGAGTTAAAGAATTTTTCAAAAATAAATAAATTTAAATATATTCTAAATAAGTACAAAATATTAAAACTATTACCCAAATAAATACTTGGACAACAAATTTTTAACATCTTTTTTCTTTTTCAGATTAAATATACAAGAAAGGTTACATATAAAGATATATGAAAATCTTATTTGAATAAAAGATTTATGTTCAACATTTTCCTAGCTTTTTTCTTGTTTTGATTTTTTTGTTTAAAATGAAAATTATTCTATTCTAAATAATATTTATTAATAATATTTATTTAGAAAAGAATAATTTTCATTTTGAACAAAAAATTAAAACTAGAAAAAGGCTAGTCAAGGAGTTTTCAGAAAATATAAATGGCAGAAGAAAATCCATCAAAAGGCAAAATTTAGTTGAGGTGTAGATAGGTAGTATTTGTAAAAATAAAACGCTTATTACAAAATTTCGATAAATTATAGGAATAAATTCACTTAGAGATTTTAAAATTTTCAAAAAAAATAAAAGAATGTAGTAAGTCAAAATAATGATACAAATATTATATCTAATAAACATACTAACTTTATAAAGAATGAAAGTATAGTCCATTTCTCATTGTAGGCACTTCCCGGTTAATTATTTAAATCTAATTTATGTAGACTTACTAATATATAGACCAATTCTCTTTGTAGGCACTTCTTGGTTAATTCTTTTAATCTAAAAACGATAACAAATGTGTTTACTAGAACCGTAATTTAAAAAAAAATGTCGGTTGTTAATTGTTTTACGGTTTACTTTTCTATCTTTTTCAAATTTTTTCTTTTGTTCCAGGGCTATCTTATTAGGTTTTGTAGGTATCGAGATTATGTCAATTATTATGGCAAATTATGAAACTAAACTCCCAAAACAGCTAGAAAAAACTTTTTTTGAGGGGAAGATGTGGGAGTTGGACTTATAGGACAAAAATCTGCAATAAAAAATTAACAAATTAAAACAAGTAAGTTGTTTGAAAAATACATAGTTTTTAACAAATTTTAAAAATCAAAATGTTAAAACTTCAAAAACAAAAGAATTATAAAGGTTTTCATAAAAATTTTTAATTTGTAGGAGAAAAAATTTGTTGTAGGAGCTGTGTTAAAAATTAAAAATGTATTATTTTCAAAAAAATTTACATTTTCTAAATTGAAAAAAAGTATAATTTAAAATAGTAAATAAGTTTTGAAAAAATATTTTCTTATTTTTGAAAATTAGACAAAAAATTTTGATGTCTAAGAATGTAAAAATGCGTATAAATGTTTTAAGAGTGATTAAATGTTTATAACGTTTTAATGTCTTCATAATAAAATGGCAAAAAAAGTGATCATAAAAAATAAATAAAAGTTTATGGAAAGCAAAATTCCAATCAAAAAAACTTTTGAAATCTACATTTCTTGGAAAAACAGTGAGCTAGGAAGATGAGAGAGCTTAAAAGAATTGAATTGGTTACAGTGTAGTTGAATATTACTGCTAGATTTCTCAATTTTCTGGATTGTCCCACATTTCCTGATTCCCATAGAATATAGAAAAATAATTTGATTTTAATTTCTGGCGCTCGTAATTTACGGTTAACTATAGCTGAAATTAAGGTAGCTTCTGATTTGCAGAAAAATCGAATACGTATGTCTTACTGCAATTTTTTATGATTTCCCAATGTACATAGATGACATATGACACCAGGTTAAAACATCTTTGAAAAGTGAGAGAGATAATGCAATTTTAAATAAGTGACTTAAAATATTAGCAAACTATCGTTCTATTCATCCCTATTCATCATTCAATATTACTACTTCATCGTTCCGAGAGACAAAATGTGTGATTATATTTTTTTAGAATATCAATAATTGGAATGAGTTTAAGACGTTTGTATCAAACTTGGACATTTCTTACACAGATTTCACAATATTTTAGGTACGAAATGTATTGGATACCAAAAGTTTGTCAACCCTCAAACATATGTAGCGAAGTGAAGAGAATGTAAATTATGTTTTTAATATTTGACATATGGTTAGTCTAAACAAATCTTAGTCATAACAAGACAGAAAAATTAAATTGTTAGGGTGTAAAGAATATAGATAGTTTAATTAAATAAATTAGAGGTAAACTGTGTCTTACCTATTTTTTTCTTTTTTGTTAAAGGCCGATATTCGCTTTTTGGTTGTCAAACTGATTTAGTGGATAAAATTTAACTCCTTCCCTATTCTCAATGTTAATTTTAGAAACAGATCTGTGTGAGATAGTAAATTTGTTTTAGCTTTTTATTTTTGTTTGAATTTAAGTTTATATTTGTGAATGAACAAATCTTAAAAAATGTCAAAAATTGTATTTTAAAGTAATAAATTAAACAAATATGTTGTTGCTTTAATATTATTAGTTAATTTTCACCAAAATACGGTAAAATAAACAAGTAAATGATTAGATAAATAAATAAAACATTATTTTTCGTTTTTATGACAGATCCTGTAACCTAAATGAAAAAATCTCATAAAGCATTCCATGAATATTCCATTTATCTTGACATGTCGATACACTTTATCATGGTGCTGAAAATGTAAGAGGTTTAATCCTAAATACTGAAAAATTTGATTAAAGAAAAAAATAGCACAGTCAAAAGAAAATGTTTGTCAGTGGCAATCCGACAAAGACACATTCCTACCTTACACAGATCAAGTTAGCAAAAACCATCCCGCCTCCTCTTCAAAAATTATTTTTACTCACCTACCTATTTAAAATTAAAATTTGCCACCTTTCTTCCCATTAAAATTTAAATTTTTTTTACAAAATATATTTTTCATAATGAATACAAGAAAAAAATGGCGAGAAACTTTGAGAATAAGGAATTTGCATGTATGCTTGTGCAATGTGCATATGTCGGATATTTTTATGAATCTTCGTATTATTGGAAATTTTTATATATAAAGGAGTTCGTCTGGGTTTCCTTTGGGAACATTCGTACTAAATGGATTAACCGCATGATCTATCTATAATAATTAAAGTAAAATATATTGTTCATTAAAACTTTACACTTTGCGCATATACTCTCCTATATATGTGTTTTTGATTCTGTTTCTTTGTTCACATTTATCATTTTTTCATGATCTATATACTTTTTATGGTTACTTACTTTCATCATCTATGAAAATGTTATATTTCTTATTTTTATTTCTCAGATCATTATTTACGAATAACCTTTATTATGAATATACTTATTACAGGTAAAAAAGGCCTATCTTTTTATTTGGACTTTTCTGCTAACAGTTTACTTTTCAAAAACCAATAATACGCATTTTATACTTTATTTATCAAAACAGTTATAGGAAAAAGTCCTGTCAAAAAAAATAAGTCAAAGCAGCATAAGTTGTTTTTTATGCTTACAAACTCATCAACCCAATTATCAAAACAATAAATTTTTCATCGCATATTTAAACTTTTCTATATCGACCACCAAAAAGACTTAAGAAAAAAAGGACTATTAGAAATTTTTTTGAAAAATTTTGACTTTTTTGAAAGGGACTATCAAAAATTTTTGATTAATCTTTAAACATTTTAATATAAGTTATATAAACAACAAATATCATCAACCATTATATTTTTATTTATTTTAGTTTTCGATATATCCCATAGTTGAGATAGCATCCCATCGAAGAATGTTCTTTTGTAGCTGAAGAGATGGTGATGATAGTCACGATCCTGAATCAAACCAACACTATTTGAATCGAGACTCCACGCTCCTACCACTAAGCCATCTGCCGAAAAATATTTTTGAGCTTATAAGAAAATGGGAGATTATTGTTAATCTAAGTGCATTAATGGTAGATGATGAAGGAGAAAATGAAAATAAACAGTTAACAGATAAAACTCTGTACACTTAACGAATTATTAGGGGCAGTCGCTTACTTTGCTTACTTGTCGCTTAGTTGTTTAGACGTGAGAAGATTAACATTTAACCCTAAACTAATATACAATTTTATTATTATAATTTCTATTTCACAAGTTTTCATAATAAATTCTTCTTCTTCTTCTTCTTCAGTCGCTTCTTACTCTCCAAATGGATGTGCGGCTATGACAACATTATTTATAAAAGATTGTTAAAGACTTTTTCCATCCACTCTTAGAAAGTTATTCCATTTCTGGAGTACTGCTGTCAGCTCAAAATTCAAGTAAAATTTTCCTCAGAAACAATTCACATGAGAGTGAAATTCACAGAAAATTTACTCTTATTATTCAAAAAAGTACACGTTTTTTATAATAAATAGAATTATAATCATTTATTTTTTAATTTTAATCGGTATTTTCTCCAGATAGGTTATTAATTTTTAGTTTAAACTCTTAGTTATTTAGTTGAAAATTATAACGAGTTAAATCCCCTAGAATTATAAGGAATGTTTTATTTAAAAAATCTTTTTATATGGAAGCGAGTAGTAATAATATTAGCAATGATCACTGAAAAATATATTTCCTCTTTTTATAACCAAGTTTGTGGACTCCAATACTTCCAATTTTGAGGCGGGAACAAGGATGAGCTATTGTCCCACTAGAAAGTCCCATAAGGCAAGCGTCTCAAATAGCAGCAAATCTCTAGATCTGCCTTCTCATGGCGGAGTTGTTTCAAACCAAACGATTTAGGGGTGAAAAGCGAATAATAGGCGCTTTACACTATACCTTCGGCTAGAGCAAGCTCAATAGTTCTGACAAGCAGTTGCTCTAAGAGAAAATATCTCTGATTTCAAATGATCATTGCGTTGTGATTTATTCTCATGGATATGCAAGGGCTAAAATTTCATATCTTGAAAACAAAAAGGTTGGCGCCAGGAAGGGCATCCGGCCGTAAATCAATGCTCTACTTATGCAAAGATCCGAATAAAGAAAAGGCGGGGTAGAGCTTCATCCATCCTCCAACTCCGTGAGCTCCTCCAACTGCCTACGACAAAAAGAATGTTGGAAAAATTTACAATCTAAAGGAGAAGGATTGGAGATTTGCTACGTGGAATATATGCTCAATGAACGAGTAGGGTGGATTGAGTTGATAGAAGAAACGAAAAAAGAAGCATTGAAGGGATGTGCCTTCAGGAAACTAAGTGGGGAGGCAACACTGTTAAAGAAATAGGAGAAAGGTACACTCATTTTTACAGTGGAGAATTAAATAAAAAGAATGGAGTAGGAATCAAACATTCCCAAAAATGGAGAAGAAGGGTAATGGAAGTGAAAAGAGCTGGCGATGGATTGATAGGATTCAGGCTTGCAGGAGATGTTGAAATGATAAAAAAGAAGAAGAGAAAGAAATCTTTACGTCCAAGAAGAAGTGGAAGAAAAGGAAAGATTGATAATAAGAGGTGAATCTAACATTTTGGAGAAAATTGTGATGGGTACAACAAAACAGGCGGAGGTCATGGATATGGAAAAAGAAATGAAGATGGAGAAAGGATTTCACAGATGGAAGGAAGAAATAAACTGTTGGTTTGCAACACAAAATATAGAAAAAAACCGATCATCTCATTACTTATAAAAGTGGAGGTAAGAGTAGACAAATAGACTTCCTTTTGATAAGGCAAAAAGATGCAAAAAAATTAAAAGATTGCAAATATATTCTTGGAAGTGAGACAGTCAGTCAACATAGGTTGTAGTTGTCATGGATATGTACAAGAATAGAAAATAAAAAGAAAACATTTAAATGCTGAAAAACTTAAAATTTGGAAATTAAAGGAAGGTGGAACAAGACTAGAATTTAAGAAGGCATTAAAATGGCAAAAGACAAGGAAGACTTTAATAATAGTGAGTGAATAAGTCATAGGGAGTAGAAAGCCTAGAAAATTGAAACAGAATAAACATGGCGGTGGAACGAAAGTGTGAGAAAAGAGAGGAAAAGTATATTTAAAAAATGGCAAAAAAACAAATTTGAAAGTAAATGAAAAAATATATAAAATAAAAAAGGAGCATTGCACATGCTAAAAAGCAAAGGAACAACAACTTCATGAAGATGTATGAATAAAAGGATCCTTAAGGAGAGAAAATTATCTATGTCATGGAAAAAATTAAGAACAGGTGGGTAGAATACTATGAAAAACTTTTAAAATAAAAAAAAGCAAGAAGCGCTCAAAATTGAAGGACTAGAAAAAAATAATAAATAAGGAAGAAGGAATGGAACAAATTAAGAAAATGAGGAATTATAAAGCAACTGGACTTAGAGAGTTTCGAATTGATATGCTGAAAGCTAGAGGCCATAAATCTTGCAAATGGATGATAGATCTACTAAGAAAGGTGTGGATTGAGGAAAAAATACTTGGAGATTGGAGGAAAAGCGCACTAATACCCATTTGGAAAAAGGAAATATTTTGGAATGTGGTAGTCATTATGGTGTCAAGTTAATGGAATATGGACTGAAATTACTGGAAAGAATCTTGGACAAGAGAATTGAATGAGTGGTAAAAATAAACCCAAAACAGTTTGGATTTATGCTTGGAAAGAATATGATAGATGCGATACAAAACATTTAATAGAAAAAGTATTGAAGGAAATCATCAGTTTTCTGTGAATTTGAAAATTTAGAAAAAGCCTACAATACTCTACCCAAAGAAGTAATGTATTGTTGCTTCGCAAAAAAAAAGGATTATCTGAAAAATTTGTTAGATTGGTTAAAGAAATCTACAAAGATTCTAAAATTGCTATTAAAACGGCAAAAGGGATTTAAAAAGAATTTGAAATAAGAACAGGACTACATCAGGGATCGTCATTGAGCCCATATTGTTTGCGTTAGTTATTGATGAGTTATCCAAACATTAAAAAAAGAAGAACTTTAGGAAATCCTTTTTGCAGATGACTTACTTGCATTGGCAGATAACAAGGGACAACTTAAAGATAAATATTTAGATTCTCTAATGATAAATTGGCATGAAATTTGAAATGAAAATAATTGCCAAAAAGACGGAAATTATGGTTGGTAAGGAAAAAGAAGAACTTCAGGATATCATTGAAGATTATCATGGAGAAAAACTTAAACAGGTAAAAAGGTTTAAATATTTGAGCTCACAAATAGTCAATAGAGGAAGTTGTGAAGAAGATATATACGCCAGAGTAAATGCTAGCTGGTTAAAGTGGAAAGTGATGAAAACGGTTATCAGTGACAGAAGAATGCCAATGAAGCTCTAATACATATTGACATATGTATGGGAATGGTGGGATGCTTAGAAATATGATGGGAAGTGACACTGATGGATAGAATAAGAAATGAAGAAGTGAGAAGAAAAACGGAAGTTACGATAAGTGTGGTTGCAGTGGTAGATCGTAGCAAACTCAGGTGGTACGGTCATGTTTTAAGAAAGAAAAAAGATTATGTTGTATGTCAAGCGCTGGACAAGAAAGTGCTTGGAACGAGAAGTAGGTAAGACAAGTAAAAAAATTGAAAGACCGTCTGAAGGAACAACTCAATTATCTTGGACAGAGCAAAGGTAACTCAAAGAACCGAGAGAAGTGGAGACAACGGATCGCAGCCCCGACCCTAACTTGGGGACAAGGTGTAGTAAAAGAAAAAGATTCACAAGTCTTTTTTTATTGAAGTTCTCTGTCAAATAGCCCTTCATTTTTTTCTAATGAATTCACTTTTAATAAGTATTCAAAAGAGTCTTCTAACTGTTTAGGTATTTTAATAAAGAGCTGTTCATCTAAACAATTATCAATACAAAATAAAAATCTACGTCCAGCTTCAATAACAGTTGGAATATATTTTCCACACATTGTGGCTCTTCTGTGGAGACATCTTGAGATGACCCTTCACCTTTTCTTTTTCTTAAACAATTGGGATTAGAGATAGTACAAAAATTATTTTTTTTCTAATATGAAAAATTTGTATATTGGAGAATTCTTACCGAGAACAGAATATATGAGAAGCGATGCGGACGTGAAAATGATTTAATTTATTGAAATATTTTTCATCAAATTTTTTCTTTCATTTCAAAGAAAATATCTCATTACTGAATATTGCTTTGACATTGTCTTAACAGATTCGCTGTTAGCTTCTACAACCCACCAATTGGAAGGGTCTCCTGTCAAGCTAGTTAATGCCTTTGTCTTGAAAATTTATTTCCCAAGGGTATTCTAATATATATATGATGTTTTTATTTGTGTACCTATATGTATGTTCTCGATTTTATATCCTGTGTATTTTTGTAAACCACGAGGTCATTGACCTTTTAGTAACTATTAATTTTTTTCAGAAATAAGTTACAACTGATAACTGTTCAATTTCTCTCAAAAAGATCAAGATTTGTACATAAAACATGCTCCAGCGCTTCACACGTATCGAAAAAACATATGAATTCTTGGTTTCTACATCTTTAGATCCTTTTTAAGTACCTTAATTATTATTGGATCGACACAAAATTATTACCAAATCATCTATAATAGTTATATAGAAAAAGTCAAGAAAGAACGTGATGATGGGGCAAGTAATTAAAGAAAACTCCATATTTTATTTTTATGGGGCGGAATCCCCCTTTTCATGTCTTAAATAGGGTTAATTTACCGTCCCTGTGAAGAGTAAAGACTGTATTGCTTTAAAAATCTTGTTCTATCCATTTAGATAATTTTTAACAGATGCTCTCTCTCTTTTGTTTGGAAGTTTTTGCTAATAAAACTATTCCTTTTTCAAATTTTTCATTTTTGACCAAAGTCGAAACCCGGATTCCACCGAGTAGTTTTTCAGGTTTTGGAAAAGGCGCGCTTTGGTTGGTATGCTAGCTATGACACAAACATGAGAAATTTCTTGCATTCAAATATCGTTTGCATCCTTTGATGACGTTTTTATATTGTTGTAATCGAAGATTAGGGTGAAAGGTCATACAATTGTTGGAAAGAGGCATATTTGTTAAATTTTTTAGTTTAGCAACAAATTCGCTAAAAATAGCTCGATTTTTTATGAAAAATTCTAAAATATAAGTATAAGATTTTTGTAACAAAGAATATTAATAACTCAAACAGAATTGTGCATATACTGTAATATGAAATCGGCTGTTAAACAATGGATAGGTGCTGATTACCATTTTAGAGTTTGTTCATTGCATTTATAGCATACTTTTTACATAAAAAGAACAGAATTGTATTTAAAGGGGTAATCTTGAAAGAAACAGTTTCTAAGTATCTAGTATCTCAATAAAATATAAGGATTCAGAATGGATATAAATTTTTTGACTTGATACACAAAAACTTATATTTAAAAACTCCCAAAAAGGGTCCCTATTTAATTTCTTCGCTATAAAAACAATTTTTATATATTGGCTAAAACTTTTAATCTTTTCTTCAAAATATTTTTCATTTTCTCACAAATACAAAACAATATTTATATAATTAGGCCAAAGCGACCGGTATTTTGATTCCGTTTATTTGATTTCTGGAATTTTGAATACCGCTAAGTTGTTTTGCAGTATTGCTTCTTCCTCCATTGATTTGTCTATGTTTTCCAGGGCTTTAATCAATAATTTGACGAGGATGGCAAATTTACGGATTGGATTGAAAAAAGGAGAAATAAACCAAAATACCAATTATTTACAAAACAAAGTGTTTCTTTATCTTATTTGGGAACAGGGATTGCTATGTGAATCGCTTCAAAATATACCGGTTGTGATCAGCACGTATGATGAAATATTACATGCCCATTTTTTCTCAAAAACTTATTCTTTGTTTTCCAAATTCGGACATATGTATCAAAAAAAGTAGAAATTAAAAAATTCCTATTTTAAGAGATTCGACTAAAATTCTTGTATAAAAACTTTTTACCAAAAATTATTGAACTATTTTTCAGATATCTTCACTAAAAACAATTTTCATGAAAATAAACATTTTAATGAAAATATTTACTGAACCCTTTTTTTCTTTTAAAAGAGTGATAGATAAATGATCATTTTTTGCTCAACAAGCCTTCAAAAAACAACTTTAATTATTTCTGAAAGGGTGACTGGAATTTATTCAAACAAACAAGGAATATACGTGTAGAAAAAAAGAATATTTACTAAGAGATTCTTATTACCAATATTTCGGTCTCACAGAACTTTAGCATTCGTAATCATTAAAAAGTATCTCAATACAATAAATTAAAATTTAGACAAGCCTTCAAAGAAAAGAAAATGTTGAATTTTTCAACTTTAATGTCAAAAGAACAGAAAGCTATTTTTATTGATTAATTATTATTTTTATACAAAACATTATTATCAACATTAATTAATTCAAAGTAGGTTTTGGGGAAAGTTTCAAAGTCCAAGACGTTTTAAAAACAAGAAAAATAATTTGTTTGCTCAGTATAAACACAATAAAGAATCCTGGATGATTAAAGATACTTTATGTGATTGGCCTTTATCTTTAGACAATAAAATGCAGAAAGAAAAAAGAAAAATTGTTTGATTTTTGACCAGTGTCCTGCGCATCCAAAAAGTGTTAAAACTTCAAATATTAAAATTTTTTTTACCTCTCACCACAACTTCTATATTAGGGGTCATTCACAATTGATGTCAATCAAAGACTGGGGAAATGTGGATAAGTTGACAAATGAAGAATTTGTAAACTTATTACATAGTAAAAAGTTGCCGATTAGGGGTTGGGGCTAAAATTATGAAAAAAAAGGTTTACGTCAATTGTGAATGATCTATTATAACCAATGGATGCTGGTATAATACGCAGTGTCAAAGCTCACTATAGAAAAAATTTGATGAAAGAAATTATGGATGGTTTAGATAGCGGTCAAGATTTAAATATGGAAAAGGCTGCAAAGTCTGTTCCAATACTTAATTCACTTTACTTGCTTTCAAATCATGGAACAGCGTATCAATTGAAACGATCAAGAATTATTGCAATAAATGCCTAGGTTTAAATAATAAAAATATAACATTAAACGAACAGCAAGAAGATACAACACAGAGGAAATACTTCATTGAACTGCTGACTTCATTGATTGTGATGATGGACTGGAATGTTTTTGGAACAACGGGAAAAATTTCGAATAGTGTAGCTTCTAATGAAGGAAGTGAAAAAGAAGATCAACAAGAATTCAAAGTTAGAAGCCTTACAAATGATGGATAGATTGGAAAAAGCGTTTGAATGACAACGATTGATTTGAAAAAAAGCACACAAGCCTCTTCAAATCATGTCATTGAGAGCAAAAAATGCGTCAATCTTCAATTTATAATTACTTTTCTTAAAAACTCGATTTTTTCAACGAAATTCCTTTTTTATTCTAATTATTATTTGTATTTAATTAGTTAGAAGATAAATCATTTTAATAAATAATAGTTTTCCGATATAAGCACCAGATTGGATAGTCCTGACAAGTGCGCTTATATCAAATGTTGACTGCATTTAATTAAATATATATAGAGACTATAAAAAGAAATAAGAGAAATTTAGAGCACTTAAAGCAAAATTTTTATTATTCACAAATTTTATCAAAGAAAATCTTTTTGGAAGTAAACTTTCCACAAGCAAACTTTTTAGATTTTATGCAAATTTTGTGTTGTTTTTTTTTTTACATTTTTGTTTTGACCTAGTCTTCTTTTCATTTGATATTATTTTAGAGTCAGCCTCTTTGGTCAGCCTTTATTGTCAAGAGGTGAGAGCATAAAAATTTGGAGCGGTCGAAAGTTTTGGGCCCCCTCTGGCTACGCCTATGATTAGAGCATGTGAAAAACAGTATTAATGCAAACACAAAGAAACAAAGTTTTTATAGATGAAAGACTTCTTTGAATATAGATTTTCAGTTCAAAAATATCAAATATACTAAAACTCCAGAAGGACTGATTGACCCCTAATAAAATCATAGGTAATCATACAAGGTTTACCAATTTTTTTCCAGAGTTTCACATTTGTTCATAGTGATGATGGAAGAAAGACACACTGAATGTAAATAATAAGAAATTTATTGAGCGAACAGACTAAATGAAGACACTAGAAGTTTGTGCCATTAGTTTCTCTCTATGAGCAGCAAAATCGGAATGCGGTAGGTTTTGACATCAAGACATAAGAGAAGCAAAGCTATAGACTCCAGCACTCATCTAAAATTGATGGGAAGATAATTTGAAAAGTCTATAAAATTCAAATGAGATTCTTTATATCACACACCTAGCGTTTCACATTCTTTTTAATTTTTCCAAAAAAAGCTCTTTTAAATTAAGAGCCATTGAAGGTTATCGTAGAAAAGAAATATTTATCAAAATTAACAGCTTCCTAATTAATTAACTTACTGAAAAACTAATTATTATCAAACTTCTACAATATAAAAATATGGAATAACTTCTTAGATTTATTTATAATACATAACATTGTGAAATAATGGGAAAAATATGCGAAATTGGAACTGTGGCGCTAACAAGTGAGTGTCAATTCGGTTGCTATCTAATTTAAAGTCATATAAAATGCCAATTAATCAGTTTAGCAATTTCTAATTTGTATATATAATTAAAAGTTAGTGAATTAATTGCTATAGCTAGGTAATTAATCGGATAGATAACGTTTCTAAACCCGCTAAAAAGGTAACTTATAGCCTTTGTATAGTATTTTTTACATCACTAAATTGTGAAGTGGCTATTTTAAAGAAAAGCTGTCCTAATTTTGCGCTTTTCAAAACAATGGTCCGTGTAACAAATTAAGCTGAAAAAAGGAACTCATTTCTACTGAGACTTGTTGAGATAACACATTTAATGCTCTTAATCGGAAATTATAACCCTAACCCGGAAACTAGGTAAATTTTACACGATTTTCTTTTGAATACTGATTCGTTTATAAAGAACTTGTGAAGTAGGGGAATTTAAAAGTTCAAAGCCGCTGTATTCGTAGGGCAAGTATAGATGGGGGTATTTGCAAACAGATTTGAAGATAAAAGAAAAGTATAGAAGAAGCAAGTATGCAAAGCTTTTCTCTATCTTGTAAATCTTCTTAAAAAACGAGCATTTTCAATAGCCGGAGTGATAAAAATCAGCACAAAATGCTACAAGAGAGCGTTTTTTAAACAAAATGTCGAAGCAGCAGCACAAAAAGAAGAAGTGCACTTAGGAAGAGCTATCAGATTGTGCATGATAAAGACAATAAACTTACTCTTCTGCAGTGGGAGGGCGAGGGGGCAGGTAGCAATTATGTATCTGAAGATGGCGGCACAAGATTCATATCGCCATCTTAATGACAATAAAGAGAACATATATTCTTTCTTTCACCTGCGTGTTTACTTATTTTCCTGGCAATTTCAAACGTTTATGCACACACACACACTCACTCACACCCACATAAATAATATTGATTTAGGGTTGGTGCTCTTCGAACCAAACACCTGCACTCATCATTTTCCAGTTCCTCTCACCTCTCATTGATATGCTTGTAAGGTCATTTCACCTTCTTTCATTATCCCCTTAAAACCCTATTCCCTTCCTCATCCCAAACATGTGTTTGTAGTGATGAGAAGGTATGAATGATCCTTGCAGAAAGATTTTTGTTAAAACGCAAAGATCCACTATCTTTGATTTATTTAATAGCTTTAAGATCACGTTCTACCTTTGAATCCCAATTGTTAGATATCTCAATCATTTATAAATATTTCAATTTTTTCATTGGCATAATAAAATTTATAAGTCAATAAAGTACATTCGCTAAAGATATTTTATCACAGTGAGAATTAGATATGGTAATCGTAAGGACTTAGATATGCAAATGTACCTTCCATAATTTTCCTATGTTTGCAGGTTAATTTTGGAAAAAGTTTGTAAGGACAAATGTTTAACAATCTAACTCTAATGCTTAAGTTTGCCAAAGTGTATAAAATATTCTATTTATAAATCCGCTGTGTCTTATATTTGCGTTTTAGTTTAGCATATTTCCGTCAATAATCAGGAGTTTGGTTGTTCACTACCTTTTCAGGCAAGACTCTTAGAAATGAGATAGTAGCATTTACTAAGAAAGTTTGTTAGATTTCTTAGTCGTAATGCTAACCTTGAACTTAATTAAGAAAATACTTAAATACGAAAGGTAGCCAACATTTCTTCTCTTTCACTTTTAGGATCTATTCAAGAATTAACACTTAAGTTGCGTTCCGTTTAAGCGTAGGCTATGGGATACCAATCATTTTGTAAGCAATCCATCAGAAGAAGTAGTTTGGTATAACCCTAAATAAAATAGTTAGTGTTTTACTTAGATATTGCGATATGCACTCAGTTTTTGTTGTTGCATTCTTGTGGTTTTGCTGCTTTGATCATTATCTATAGTTTCAGGCACAAAAGAACACCAGTGTTCCAAAAAACGTCAGCTTAAGTTATAGAAAAACTCTTTGAGAAAAAAAGCGATCGATAGAACACCAATACAGGAAAGGGTTAAAAAGCATGAATATTTAATTAGTTTTAAAATTAAATGAATTTTTTTGTAACACTAACTAATTAAGCAACAATGAGCAATGATTAACCAACTATATATATATATATCTTTAAGAAGGATTCACTTACTATTTTTATGCAAAACTAAAAATACTTTTTTATAACTTTTTTTTATAAATAAATTATATAAAATATATATGCCCTTTTTTACTTTAATTTCGTACTTTTTTACTTCAAATTTTGTTTAATTTTAAGTTTCTTTTTTTGTATTTATAAATAGATTTTAAATATTTGAAACTTATATATAGTTCTCCTTATTTTAAACTTTATTGCATACTTGTTATTTTATTTTCTCTAATAAAAATGAAAAAGTTTGACATTTCGACCAAGACAAAATTCCAAGAACTTACAAACAAATTTCTAAAGTTCTCAAAGAACAATGTGCTGCCCATTTTTTTATTACTGTTAATCATAATCAGTGACGTACATAGGACTTTACAGCGCCAAAAATTGGACACCATATAAGTAGGGCTAGAGAGTGCTGTGGACCCCCTAAATTTTTCAAATCAAAATTTGATTGATGGAATTTGGAAAATATTTATATCAAATTATAATCACTTTGTTAATTATTATTGCACTATAATCTTGCTACATTTCCTTTCTCCTATATATGAAGGATGAAATAAAAAATAAAAGCATTGTAAACATAGGACGAGTGTTTTTTTAGCTTAATTTTATTTCTAGCTACGAGCCTGCATATTGGAATATATGGCATGCAAAATAAGGGGACATGCTATTCATTTATTAATTAATTTTTGCATTACATTTTAGTAAGTTAAATTTTATTTTATCTTTTAATCAAATTTTTTTATAAAAACGTTGCAAATATAAAAAAGAAATCTAATTGGAAAGAAAATTAAATCAAAAATAAAAAAACTTAAAGTAAAAAAGGACGAACTTAAATTGAAAATGGTGTATCAAACCTTTGAACGATAAAATGTAATTTATAAGCACTTAATTTTATCAAATTGAGGAATGTGCTTAGATTTCAAGTGACGTGTCTATTTTTGAATTGATTGGATATTTATTCTGAAAACCTCAAATCAAATATCGTATTTAAATTTTCAACAAGGGCGAGAATTGAAACTATATTTCACTAATTTGAAATGATTTATGCTCTGTGTATTTTCCATTTATAAAATAGTGTAAGCAATATAACGCATAAGTGTTCATGTTTGTATAAAAGGTACACTCTTAAGACAGAAAGTTTAGCGATGTGAGGTAATGAATTTCCAAGACATGCTTCAGATGAAAGTTATCATCTCATTAAATTGTCATGATATGATTTAGGAGAACAATGGGGGATTAAAGTGATTACCACTAAAAGTTCGGTGATCACGCCTCCTCTATCCCATGTTTCACCAAAACCCCCTTTCTCTACTCATTGTCTTGCTCGCGTGAAACAAAAAGCCCGTGGCATTACCCGTTTAAACTCTTCTTTTTTTTAATTAAAAGTAAGGAGAAAAATTAATTAAAATTGTTTGTTAAGCTAACAAATTGCCATCTTAAAAAGAAACAAGCTTTCAATTGTCGTGTGAGTGAGTGATTGTGTGTGTGTGTGTGTGCGTCTCTCTGTGTTGTGTTTAGGGAGAGGCCGTACTCCTTCTTTTCACCACCATTTCGCGCAATACAGTATTTACCACGTTAGCATCTCGAAGCATCTCACCAGTCAGCCTACTTCCACCACAAAAACGCTAGTTGCCTAGGAAAGGACTTTCTACCCAAATTTCCTTTTCAAAGCTAAGTTGTTCGGAGTCATTTGTATATTTCCTTCTCCAAAATAGAATGTTATACACTTCTCTTCTCACCTTGTTCACGTTGATTTCCTTTCATCAATTTTTGCGTAAGTGGTATTAAAAATTTTGTCTTGACAAGTCATTCTTCCTTATATGAAAGCAGTAACTCTACAAGCTACAAATATCTTATAGGCCAGGTTTTCTCAGCGGTGGGCCAATCGTCAGCTTCTAAGCCAAAATGGCATTCAGGTGGGCAATCTTTTTAAGAGACAGTTTGACAATGTAAAACCAAATATTCATGAATTTTTTCAAAAATTTACTTTTTACTTAAGAATTTAATGTAGTCAGAATCATAGTTAAAATTTCTCAACTGGAACATCACTTATTTTTCATAATTATACAGATTTCTTTAAGCTCAAAAAAAAGAATGGGGAATAAATCCATTTTCTTGAAATTACTAACACATAGAATAAAAGTTTTATTGGACTTAAATGGAATGAAAATTGAAAATAAAGTTTTAAATAACATCAAAGATTTTCTCTATTTTTTTTCATTCATAGTGGGCCATTTTAAAAATTTTTACAATCTCAGTAGCCAATTTATGTAAAAAGGGACATAACATCATTTGGGTATAAATTGAGAAATAAATTTCTGATATTTCTTTCTATTCATTATTTATTGTAGATAGGATACGTTAGTTGAATATTTTTCAATGGATGTGGTGTAACTAAAATGAAAATTGCTATTCACACATGCGAAAAGTTTTTACCAAATTTTCACTTCAAAGATATCCGGCGATACAAATGTTATTTTTAATATAACATATTCATATTATTTTTAGTGATTCATTTTAACTTTCGTTATTTTTATCAAAGTTAGTATAGGATCGTTTTTGAAGTTTGAACTTATGATAGAATTTAAATGGAGAAAAGTCTGGGAGAGAAATCTTCTAATAAAATCAAATGAAAAGAAATTAAGAATGATGATTGTGTGGTACATAGATTTCACTAGTAACTTTCTTGCCCTGAAATCGCCTGAACGGCGTGATCTGAAGATGACCAGAGTAGTCGTGAATGAATCCTTTCAAACGTATATCCCTTGAATAAAGTCCTTACTGTTTATCATTTTTTTAATCAATTTTTAATATTACAAATCTATTTCGTTATGAGCGAATAGTTATCTTTTACTCCAAATCAATACCTTGATTAATAATAGCCTTTAGCAGAAATGAATCGAGATAAAACAGCCTTTACAAGGAATATATGTTGGAGCCAAATAAAAAAATAGTTATGAATGAGACATGTTAAAAACAATACCATAAAATACATTATATAAATGTGTATTATTATTTTTTGGTATATACAATAGGAAATGTATTATACACTGCAAATTTATGACATGTGCTATTTGACGATTGGATGACAGATAAGAGCCTTTAAGAAGTCCTCCATATAAATATGTTGAATCATATTAGTTCTGCAATGTCCTAGTAATGGTGTTTATTTTGCCAGAAAAGATAAAGTTGTTAACTAAATTTAGTTATCATTGATGCAAAAAAATGGGGGGGGGGGGGGGGGTGCAAACATTTTTTGGCAGAGGCCCATCTTGTTTAATTATAAGCTCTACTTTGCTCTCTCTGCTTCTTTAGATATGAAAACCTAAGATACCTTGAATTTTAGCAATTTCAAATCTGTGTCTAATTTCGAACGTTTTGTATCCTAAACTAAATCTAAATGTATGATACTTTTTCATTGAAAAAGTTTGTTGGTATTTTTTATTGATTATTATATTACGGTTTTAAAACTCAGATGTAGTTGTCTCTTCAGAAAATAATCAAGAAAAATATATGAAAAAAAATATATTTTTTTTTACATACGTACCACAAAATATTTTGAAGCTATAAAAGCATCAATGTGTCACGTGTTGACGTCAGCTCGACGAATTTAGTGCTAGAGGATTAAATTCAAACCTAGAGATTATTATAGTCGCCTCGCTTTTGGCTTTTGAAAATGAACTAGCCAAATTGGGCAAATCATTTCTCACATCGATTCTCTCTCTCTTTCTTGTAAAGTCCTCTGCGTCTCCTTTTTATCAAAAGAAAACATGGAGACCAAAATGAAGCAGAATGCTGATCTAAATACGCTTATATAACTTACATTTTGACAGCACGCCTTTCACAATGTACTCATTAACACACATTCTTCTTTGTTTCTTCGCTAATAACAAAACATAATCACAGGTGCATGTGCTTCTTAACTTTAATGTGAATCTCTCTCCTTTCCACGTAAGATACGCCTTTCTTAGCCCGTCTTGAATAAAATGCCTACTTTTTAATAAATTCGCGACAAATTCACTTCTTTTGCACGTATCCAACATACATATGCTAACGATTTTTTTGGCCATTTTTTTAAATCAGAATTGCATCGTATTTAAATTATTATCATATATATCTTGGAAGTAAAAAGCCCATCTTTCGTCTTCTGGTTATTGAGGATCAGTGTGAGATGGGTGTACTAAGAAATGAAAGGCATCTCTTCTAAAATTTATAAAGATTTCATTGAAAAAGAAGGCAGACCAATAAATAGCCTTGAAAAATATGGTCCTCAAAGGATTAAGCCATATCGTAATTTTGCAAAGATTCAAACGATTTCTTGTTTTCAGCTACTTTTATATCACATTAATGAATTTTGTCTGCTTTTTCTCGGATCAGATGTTTTAACTCATTTAATTCCATCGTTATTTTGAATTGTTAGAAGCAGGATGAATAGAAATTCATTTTTTCATTAAAAAAGAATCAAGACTGGCATTTATTGTTTTACTTGCCTTTCTTTGAACAGTCAAAAAAAGAACAAAATCTAAAAGTTATTAAACACTCTGAGAGAAGTGATAAATTAATTGAAGTGTTAAGTTTTTACATATCCTATCAATTTGCAAAAAGAAGTATACCATATGAAAAAATCTCATTTTTGAAATATTTCTAGAACCACTATCAAATATCTACATTTCATTTAACAAATAAATATTCAAGATCCTCATAGGGAAAATAAAATTCACAATTCATCTATACCCAAGAGAATAAATTCATTCCTCTCCTTTCACGTACACTAAGGAAATGATTGTTTTTCCGTGAATATAATATCACCAATCGTAAAACATCTATTCTAGATGTTAGAATAAATATTGAACATCGAAATTCCTTCAAGTTGATTCGAATTTTCGCGTAGCGCATTTTTTGTGACTTAAAATTCACAAAGGTCTCACAAAATTAAATTTTTTTTTGTATTAAAAATATGGTTGAATAGCACATCATCCATCTAATGCACTCAGTTTGATTAATGTACTTTATAGTCGAACCGCTTTATCATTGGTCCGTGTTCAATACACTCGTTTAATTTCGTCCTGACACAATTAAAAATATAATTCCCTTTCAAAAAAATTATTATTTTTTTTATCTCTGCATAGTTTGAATTTACATTTATTTAACTAATTGCCTTAATTAATTACTTTAACCAGTTGAGAAACAGTGTGACACAAATGTCGGAAGAAATGAAAATCGACTGCTTGAAATTGGTCCTAAATTCAATTGAAAAAAGCAGTGGATTCGTTTTCAAAATTCTGGTCCTGTTAAACACAATTTACATATTATATCGGATTATTATCGAGCTTTTTGATTGGTATGATAGGAACATATTTACGGCATTTTGACACACTTTTCGTCATTACACTTAAATATAAAGAGAAGCGATTTGCCAGTGCAATTAGAATTGATTTCATTTGAACGCAAAATAATGAGTGTTTGGTTGCAAACAGGTACTCTTTTCCAGCCAATTACAATGCAGGCCGCACCCATATTTACCGTATGCTTCTTATCGTGGTAGGCTAGAAGTGCAGGGAGATGCTTGTTTTAATTACGCTGACTTGAATAAAGGTGGTATAAAATGTTAGTTAAAAACGCACCCTTATTTTCACGTTAACATGTGTGCAATTTGTGCAAGCAAGGCTGACAGACTACTGATCAAGGAAGAAAGAAAAACATAATGATGATGTTGCGTATTTACTTTTCAAATGTTTTCAGTGCAAGGTGTAATAAATATTAAGAAGGCGTAGGGAATAAATAACATTATTTTTCCACTTACTTATTACTGAAGGCTGTGGGAAAATGAAGAGAACAACACTTCTTTGAATTCAGGCACTCACTTCAAATCCACAAACGTCCTTCCAGAAATACCCGCACCCGACATCCTCACTCCCTCCGCATCTCACTTATCACGGAATGAACCCGACACGTACTCACGTAAGTTGAGTTAGCCAACTTTTTTCTACTTTATCACATTCCTCTTCCAAATCATCAGACACCAAGAATAGCCCTAATGATCAAAATTTTCAATCACAACATGACAGCCTTCATTTCAGGATGGGACTAGGGGTTCCTCACTTTAATAAAAGAATTTTCTATTTTTAAATATTTTATATTATTTCACAGTTTTCTGTCAGAGTAGTGTTTGTTAAAATAAAAATTTTGAAAAAATGTACTCCTTTCCTCCCCCGACATTTTTGAATGCACAGTATTGTCAAAATGAAGCACACAAAAGCCACATGCCATAACTTCTTTTCATGAGGCCATGCAGAAAACTAAGATATAGTAGTAGATATCACATTATGCTTATAAATGATTTTGTAGCTAAACCAGATGAAACTGTAGCACAAAATGTCTCCTGGAAAAGAGGAATACTCACATCAACTATCATTTTAACCCATTCTGGGTTAATCTTCCTGTAGAGAAGAAAGCAGACCAACTCGAATTTCCCATCGAATTCAATAGGGATTAGTCCAAATCATCTGCTTTGCGAGAACGGATCAATTTTTAATTCAAATAATGTCTAAATTTTTTCTTCTCAAAGTTTACACATTTGACGAACACTATATATATATATAGAATAACTAGGGTTGCCATATGTTCAGATTTTTCGGGACTTTCCCGCTTTTGCAGTCGCTTAATGACGAAATCACGGATGATTTATAAGAATTTCACTAATCTTATATGTCAAAAAGGAGTTTGCGGCAATTTAGATGCAAATGTGATTGTTTATCTCTTTTTTTTAGTCCTTTTCATTTCAAAGTATTCTTCATATTAAGAATAAGTCAAATTTGAAAAAATGTGTGTAAGAAATAAGTCTGTAATAAAAAATGAAAAAAAATTCAAAATTTTTAGTGAACTGTTGTGGTGGAATCAAAAATTTTTGAAATTAAAATTTAAGTTTATTTACATCATACTACATTATTTATAGTTTTCGAATCAAAATTTCTTTAGATCGACATCACCATTTTGGCCATAAAAAGTGTTGATCAAACGATAATTTCACAAATTCTTTCATGAAATGTAAATTAGTTCCATTTTTTTGCAGGGGCGTTTATAAATTTCTCATATTACTCCCCACTTTTTCATACCATATGTGGCTCTTGGAGAGAATATAATTATAATTATTTCCAGTGCTGGGGAGTCTAACATTTTTGGCCAATCATTTGCCGCCGATTTTGACTAATCAAATTTGTTCCCTAATTTGCATAATAGTTGACAGGTACTCAACCAATTTCTAGATGGGATTTAATGTGTTATATTTTGGAAAGCTATTGCTGGGTTTAAGATTATTGAAGAGTTAGCATTGGTGTTAGTATTATAGAGTTAGTATTAATTAAAGTTAATGTTAGGGTTATGGTTAGGTTTAGTGTTCTCCCAATTTTTCATTCATACATTTCTTGATATTCTTGACAAACTTTTCTATTTCTTTGTATTAATACCCGCCAGACATATAGAAATATCTAAACATACATACACCTTACACACACACATCATATACATGCATACGACATACATATTGATATTAGACACATATTGAAATACTTACAACTCAAAAACAGCGTTTTAGCCTCCGTATATCTTAAAACTTTCAACTACGCCTCTAATTCCGACTCCAACTAAGAGCATATAAACGATATACAACTTCACAAAAAAATTTATGCATACATTTAAACAAAATTAACTTATGTATTTAAAATCATAACATGTTTTATTCAATTTTAAAAGAAACTAGTAGTATAAAGAGTATAAATGTATGCAAAATGTTTGATATATCAGTTATACCTAGACATTGGAATTATAAATTGTGATTATAATCTCAAATCCGACCCAACTATAGTTGGCCAAAATATTGTTAGGCTCCCCCCCCCCCCCCCCCGTCTTCAAATCCGACTCCGCAGCTCTGTTATCATATGTTCCAAAAAGCATTGACGAAAAAGATAGTAAAGAGGCATCAAAATGTCTAACACACATATGTTTAGAACAAGTGTGGACTATAATTTTCGGCCCAGAGCCACCTTGAAGTCTACGTAAAGTTTTGCGTGCGACAATTAAAATTCCGTTAAATGGCATTTTGAGAACCTTTTTGCAAACTAAATAGTTTTATAAACTTGATAAAACTTTCGTTTTTTTAAAAGTGAATTAAAAATACTTTTCAATTAAGTTTTTCAAATTTTAAAATGGAGAGAGTCACATAAAAAGTGTTGGAAGAGCACAATTTGCCAACCCCTAGATTAGAGGATCTTTAGAGGATTTTAGCATTCCCTCCCCTCAGAACTATTCTCCTCAGAACATTTTACTATTTCTCTGTTGTAATTCAATGATTAAAAAGGTCATTTTGCTAAAAGGTGTTTCAAGAATAAGCAAAAAAAAGGAAACATAGAAAATCCATTGGATGGAAAAAGTTTATTAATCCTAGGCTATGTGATTTAATCTTTGAATCTTCACATTTGATAACATTGTAACAATTAAGTGCTCTAGTTAGAAGACAATTCTACTCAGTGTGAAGGGTGATGTTGCAGTTTATCGACAAGCTTCTCGATTCTTGGTTTTGTTTCACTAAAGCACAGCGTAGGTCATGCTTCACTTCAAGTCTGTTGCGATATTTCGTTTTAACGTAGAGTGGTTGAGAGAAGACAGCCTCACAGGAATAAGTTGATGAAAATGGTAGAAGTTGGCGAAAAGCTAAGTCACATAAATTTGGGTATGAAGCTGCCATTGATGACCAAAAAATGGGAGAGCTAACTACCCGCTAAACTCCTCTGGTTTTATTTATGCATAGCCTCAGATTATGGCCCAAAAATTTTTTGCTTTAAACCCAGAGGGCCATGGCCCACAGTTTGGGAACCAATGATTACTAAATTAAAACATTTGGCAATTCCAAGTGCAATTATTTTCACTGCGTTTTGCATCAACAAACTTTAGGTGGAAAGACGTAGGCCTTTTTTGTGTGCTGAAAGCAGTGGTATAATTTTGAGACGTGCCTTTTTACACAGCCGTAAGATGGCTTAGTTGTGGAAGGTTTTATTTCCATTTTTTAAGCGTGGAGAAGAAATAAGTATTTTTTCTTACTAAAGAGCAAAGCTAATCCCTCGATCTGCACTCCTACCTGGCTATCTAAATTAGCATTTGCCGTTGACATTGGATCTCATATGAATGAATTAAATCTAAAACTTTGAGGCAAAGATTTTAAAAAATTACGTAGGGATTTCAAACCATATTTCAAAGATCATTTTTATTATTTGAAACACAATTAAAAAAATAAGTTTTTTCTCATTTTTAATGTTTCTAAGAATTTTGCTCTACAATTACTGGAAGCCTTAATCTTTATTATCCTAAAAAAATTATTATCTGTGATTTGAAAAAAACATTTTTAAAAAGATTTTCAGATCTGGATAAAGTTAAAAATGAACCTTTTCTGTTTCATAACCTATTTGATTGCAACTTAAATGCTGTGCTACTTCAATTATAGCTAGAACTTATTGATTTACAATCAAATGAAATGTTAAAATAAATCATAGAGAAAAAATTTGTGGAACTTCATTGTTATCAACCATTTCCAAAACTCGAAGAAATTTGCTGCTGGTATCGCCTCACTCTTTGATACAACGTATGTTTGTTTTTAATAAACATTTTCAAAAATGAAGTATGTAGAGTCGACTTAACTAACAAGACTGACTGATGATGAACATTCAAAAGCATTACTTTTGATTGGATGCAAGGATTTAAAAGTTAACTTTAATGATTTTAAAAATTAAAAATCAATTATTAATTTTTTACTATACAAGTTTTAAATATTTTGTTTATATTTTGAATTTTTGTTTTGTTTGAAATTTTTTTTAAATAAAATAAAGCTTGCTTTATATTGTTTAAATTAAATAAGTATTAATAGGAATTGTCATAATGCCAGTGTTTTTAACTTTTCAATATTCCAGCCCACGTTTTTTTAACTTTTCGGTTAGCTGGCCTGTTTATTAGAAAAAAGTTTTGTGATCCTGGTGTACAGGAATAAAGTCAGACTTTGAAAAGTATTATCCGTTTAGAGCACTAGATGAGAATGTATCGTACTTAATTTTCGGATTATACAATGAGCCACTTTTGGCACATGCCCCATGTGTTGGCGACGCTTTCTCTAGATCTTTGGTGGACAAACTTTGATCAACGACCCACAAGATGCCCTTGAATCCTTGGTACTTGTGGGTTGTCTCCCCCCCCCCCCACTCTAAAAAATTAAAAAAAAATTTTTTTTTTGAATTTAAATGATGAGTAAAAATAATAAATTACTTGTTTAAACAAGAGTCCAATACAAACTAATGTGTTTAAGTATTGTTTCAAAAAGATCTAAACAATCATTGACTAATGGAAATCATACAGCAAAAATGTAATAATTTGTTTAATTTATTTTCATAAATTAAATATATTTATTTAATTATATATTTAAAATTATTAATTAATTAGTATTATAAAATTATTAAGTTGGAAAAAAATTTTTTGAGTGGGGGGGGGGGGGGAGATAACCCATAAGTACCGAATCCTTTCTACACTGACCTTTGCTTTATTTTTAAAGGTTTATTCAAAAACGGTTTCCCAATTTTTGCTAAGTAGTACATTGAATGAGACGGGTGTATTGATTTTACTAAAGTATAGCATTTTTTGTTCTACTTTGTATTTTAGAAAGACAAAATAGAATTGAAGAAAGAGGACCCATTTATAATTGACAAAAAAGTAGAACTAAAAATGCTATCGTTTAATGTTTTCATTGATTTGTTGGTCGAAAGTAGAGGAAGTATTTAGACAGTGAAGTAACTGTGTGTGTGTGTAAATAAAGCTTCATTGCGATTGGTGAATATAGCAGCCAAGAGGAAAGACAAGAAAGCAAATATTTGCTTGAAAACGAGCATCAACACGCACGAAAGAAAGATGAGAGTTTGTGTGCTCTTGAAAAGCACTTCCCTGTGTAAAGTGAGATGTCTAGTACGTGAATGAGTGAGCATTCTTTGAGTCGTGCTAATCTCAAAAAGAAAAGAAGACTGAGGGGAGGCGGACCCATTGACCGCTTTCCTCTCCTTATCATCTCCCTGCCTCCAGGATTGCGCTTCTTCACGCCAACAGATGCGTGTGCGTTTCTCAGTGCGCTATCAAAGCTCGATACTTGGCCTCTCTTTCATCGTCGTATCTTTGGTTCAGTAGCAGCAGCCACTTCACGGGGATCATAAATGGATGGATGGTATAAGCGAGTAAGTGAGCAAATAAAGAGAAATGAATGTGAAAAAGCGCAACTTGAGAACCCACTACCACCTCTACCTTCCACTATCTCCGAGATGAGAGCATCCTGAAATGAGAAATGTTATGTATAAATTATTGCTCTTCTTGATTTTTTACATGCTACAGTGAATGTGTGTAATCAGGCAATTCCAGTAATGACTAAAGGATAAATTGAAATCTGAGGGCCCCGACACTTTTCAGCCGATACACGAAATGACTGGTGAGCGAGCACGCAGATTCCCTGTTGTCTCTCCCTCTCTCATCCACACGTGCATCCCCTGCTTAAGACTAATCAAAATGCATAGACACAGCGATGTGTGATATATGCTGAAACATTGCATATCATCTTCGTAGCACGCTTGTCTCCTCCATCCCTAATACAAGATAGCTCTTGCATACCACACAGCACAGCCAAGCAGAAAAATAGCAGCGGCATCACACTAAAGCGTAGTAGCGGCTTTTCTCATTCCTCTCACTTTCTCAATATTATTAATAATAATAATCACCATGATAAACGAAAAGTCTTCATAATTTATGCACAAAGAAGCGCCATTTTCATAAACATCACCATCTCTCTAAAGTCTATCTACTACTCTCATCTTAATTGACTGGTGACGGCATTAAAATTGAATTAACACGATCTTAGCCCGTTTGTTTGGTGGATGTACACTTATTCCGTGATCTTTCACATTCACCTACTTCTAACTAAAAATTTGGCAGGTAGATTATTATGCATCGTGCTTTTATTAAACTTTTTTTACATTCCCATTTTTGAAAAGAGATGTTGAATAAATCTCGGTTATAAATCGTAGGTAAAGGTTTTCCGTCAATCAAAAATTTTAATATTTTTTAATTTGTTGTAAAAATTTTTAAAGTTAATTAGTTAGTTTTATGTAAAAGATCTAGAATCTTTACTAATATATATTCAATGAAATAAACTACGTTAAAAATGTATAGTTTGATTGACATCATTTCAACAATAAATAATTGCTTGAAAAAATTTTGATTGACTGAACCGTAAGTAAAACATTACCAAATCGTATAGTAGTTATATCAGGGGCGCACATCGGGGGGCGAGGGAGAGGGACAACGCTTTATTCGATGAAATCAGCTATATAACATCTTTATACCTAGGTATTCGTTTTATTTAAGGTTTTCTTTTTTTAAGGTTTTTTTAGAATAGTTGGCAATGTTTTTACATGTTAATAAAACTTAGTACAAATAATATCAATTTCATGTAATTTTTAGCGTATATAACTTAGGGATTGGAATAGCTAATGTATATAAATTCTTTGTTCTTTATAATTCTTTGTTCTTATTTTTATAATTCTTTGTTTTTATGTGTTACTAACCAAGCTTGGTAACATTTCCTTGCTAAAAATTTTAAAATTTAATTTTAAGCAACAATGCATCTCAGTACAGAGTAATCAATCCACCTAACCAATTCACTTGATATGAACCAGGCTTGTTGACAATTACTGAGATGAGAGGCTGAGAGAAATCCTTTAGTTTCTAATCAATATTGCATCGGGTAGTGAGTGGGGTTGTCGGATAAATGAGGGTAATACCAATGAGTCCTCTAACACAACCCTTTCCATATGGTCTTTAGAAGACAAAGACATGTTTAACATTCTAACACCAAATATAAAATCAGTTCTTAATTTGTAAGTTTATAAAAAAACTATTAAAGTGTTAAAAAAAATTATTTTTATAATATACATCACAACAGGACTGTTTTATGCTAAAGATGATATATTTATGTTAAAGAAGGCAAATAAACAAATTCTTTTAAAACTAACTAACACAGTGAATAACTAAGTAACTTTGCGACTAACCACATTAACTAACCTCCTTAACCCGTTAACGCCCATGTCGACTATAGTCGACTTTACAAAAATAAAATCGTCTGCGTTTATCAAAGCTCTTTAACCCATTTAAGGCCAAGCAAAGCAGACGATATCTAAAAAAACGCAGACGATTTATATTCAAAGTCATTGAAAAAAGCAGACGAAGATGAAATTACTTATGTTCCAAAATAGGAACATTGGCCGTAAATGGGTTAATACAAATCTTCTGCTTTACATTAGATATCGTCTGATTATTCTGGTCGTTAACGGGTTAACCCATTTAAGACCAAGCAAAGGAGACGATATCTAAAAAACGCAGACGATAAAAAAGAAGACGAAGATGAAATTACTTATGTTCCAAAATAGGAACATTGATCGTAAATGAGTTAACTCATTTAGTACCAAACGTTTCCAAAGGGAATGCAGACGACTTCAGTAATCTATATTTATTTCTATTTAAAAAGAAGAGTTCGCTTGCGTTTCCTTTGCGAACATTGGAACTAAATAGGTTAATTAACTAACTAAACTTTTAAGTTCGAGTTACAATTAACTAGATAGCTAATTTGTTAGTTACCCCCAGACATGAAATTATTTTTTAATTTTTCTGAAGATGAGCAATAATATATGAAAATTTATCTAGAATAAAAGTACAATTTTATTATTTGTTTATATACGAATGCATAACTTTTATGAATATCTCGATTTTTTCCTGTAAACAAATTCAATTGATTGTACATAACATAACCCACCCCTTTTCACCCTCTAAGTAATAATCGGCCCCTAGGTAACTCCCATTGACCCCACAGTGTCGATATTGAACATTTTGAGGACCCCTGGGGTATATTAAATAAGATTGCAAAATAATAGTTCCGAAACACTGAGAAGTTAGATGGTTAGTTGCTCACTTAAGCCATCATTTATTTATTTGACTATTTGAAATATTTTGCAAACTAAAATCGAAACATTGTTTGGCTAAGAAAAACTATCTAGACTGTTATACAACTTTGATACACGTCACTTTATATTTATATATATACAAATTTTATATTTATTCCTTCTAATTATAATTAATTTTCATTTCAATAATATACAAACTCGAATAAATATACCTTGTGGACTTCTTTAAACACAATTTTCAAAGTATGTACTATTTTATGTATATAAATAGTAATATGTGTAGTTGAAGCATTTCAGCATTCATCTTTGTATATACAAAAATTGATAATATCGACTAAATGTTGAATTTAGGCCATTTCACTTTTATTAGTAAGTAAAATGATTAAAATTGGAATAGCATGTGTTAAGGCTATACCGTTGTTTATGCGATCTAAGTATTTCATCGTATGGGTGTCTTCTCTCAATATGTATGCAGTAAGGACACTTCTTTGATGACCGTTTTTTATATAATGTGTTTTATATGAAAGGTATCCCTCAATATTAGGGACAACGTCAATATTCCGAATTAAGGGCGCTTTTATGCTATATTATTGACAAAAACCTTGCTATTAAGGACAACTTTTGCATTTAAAAGCTACTTGTATCAAATTGGTTCTTGTTTATTGCGTACGATAGAACAGTTTAGCTAACAAAATGAGAAAAAGTATGCATAATAATAATAATCTTTTAACTGTTTGGAGTAATGTTTGTGTAAATGAATTGAACAAAAATGGTTGTGCAAGATTGATGATAAACAAGTCTACATTTCACCATTGTCAGATGTTTGTGCAAAGCTTCTGCATTCATCTCTTGATGCAGATTGCTGCTACTTTGCTATGCATGTCTGTTTCGACATCACATTTTGCATAATGATGCGTATGTAAAAAATGGTTATGCAAGATTGATGATAAACAAATAAATTGCTGTTTCTATATCACTTTTCAGAATTTTATATCCAATAAAAGGGACATCACTGCTTCTATTTTATTCACTGTTCGCATTGCCTCATATAAAAAGAAAACGAAATGAATTGCCTTTGGAAAAAAAGCTCCAAGCAATCAAGTCTTTTGATTCAGGTAAAAATAGCTTGCGCGCTTGTAGTAAAACCAAATCAGTCAATATTAAAAAATCAAAATGAAATTGAAGCTCAAAACTACAACAATGTTAATAATACTCGAAAAAGGACATACGACCATTTCAAGAAATAGAAGAAAAACTATGGTGTTGGTATTGTCATGCAAGAAACATGAATGGACCCGTAACAGGACCTCTGATGCAAGAGCAAGCGCGAAAAATAGCAGAAGCTAAAAAAGTTACGTCATTCAAAGCTTCAAATGATTGGCTTCATAATTTTAAAGTTTAAAGGAGGCGTTAGAGACGGTATACTTTCTTACTTCAAGTCTTTAAAATATCACTTTTTATAGAATTTTTATATTTTATGTTAAAAAATCATCAAGTTTAATAGCGGTACCATTTCCCTCCAAAAGGGTTCAGTATAAAGTTGATTTTTCAGGTCATTATTTCCTTGCGCCTACGCATAAAGTCTTTCCTTCAAATCAAAACCTTTTTACCCAATGTTGGTCAAAGTTTGATCATGTTTAAAAAAGCTAGCTATGTTTAGTCACTTTGTTTATGTGTGTTTTTTCAATCTTTTTTTGAGTTCCATCTCCAAATAATTATCTTATTGTCTACAACTTTTATTTCTTAAAGTATCTGTAAACACTTATAAAATATTTTTTAAATAAGAACTACTATGTCTTTTTTTATTGAAAAATTTAGTTAAAAAAATTCATTGAATTTTGAGATTTTTTTTATATAAGTCTGAACCAATGAAGTTTAGAGAAGTAATGTTTGATAAAAATTTTCTAAGACTTTTAAAATCTAATAATAATTCAGCATTCTCTGAAACGTTGTGATTCTTTTTCGGATCGACACTCGTGTGCTTTAGCTCCATTTTATTTTGCATAATAAACTTTTTTCTTATTTCATACTTCATATCCCGATAAGTAACTAAAATTCCCATTATCTTATCTTCATATAAACAAATTTGAATCAAAATTTTAATTTTAATTTTAATTTTAAATTAATTTATTAATTTGTTAAAATATTGGTTACCATGAAAAATTCTCATGAAAACATAATTCGGAGGGAGATAGAAAAAGTGTTTTTTAGTATACAGGTTTAATGATGAAAACATGTACCAACCAAAGATGTATTTGTTTTTAGAAGACGTAAAGCAATGGAAAGGTAAAGATAAAGGTACCATAGGGTGTTTTCATCGAGAAAGCACAATTGCACTGCTTGTATCGAACTATGAGCAAAGCAGGCTTGATGCGGGATCGAACCCAAGACCTTGAGTTATCGAATCCAGCATCTAACCAACCCTACTCACGCCCTAAAAGTTTTTTAAAAACTCCAGTTACGCAATCTTCTTTGCTCCATTGAGAATGATTCCATCAAAGAAATAGTGACTCCTCTACAAGCAATAATGTGGATCAGTCAAGCTGTTCGTCAGATTAATGAGCATCTCCTCGTCAAAAATGCTACATAAAATGCGGATTCACGTTGCCGTCTTCCAGTGACGATAACTTGGAGAATGGTGTTTCAGAAGAAACAGATAATACTTTGCTTAATAATCTTATTGTTGAAACTGCAAGAAAGCTGAATTTTTATGATCCTATGTCTGTGGATGAATTCATTTCAATAGATGAGCATGTTCAAACTTGCGAAACATTTAACATTGGCTTCGAAGAGAGATTGGATAAAGAGGACCGAAGTTCGGATGCTACTCCGCTTGAAGAAGAAATGGAGAATTCTGAAGTATCTGACAATTAAAAACATCAATCTGGCTTTAAAAACAGTTTTAGATCTTCAATCTTTTTGCTTTGATGAAGACATTGGAGAAGTCTTCAATTGGCTTTCTAAAGCTAAAATAAGCTTGGAACAAATTGCAAAAGCAGTGGTAAGTTTCAAAAGCAAGCTTCTATACTGAACTTTTTTGAAAAGAAAAACTAATTAAATAAAAAATTTACTTTAATTAAATTATTAATAGATAAGTTTATCAATTGAAAATTTTTCTGTCTTTCACTACGGATACTAGTTACCTTGATACTTGGGACAACCTTGATATATGGGACAATTTTTATGCGACCGTGAATGTATTTTACCCATTTACGGCCAATATTCCTTTTTTGGAACATAAGAAATTTCATCTTCGCCTGCTTTTTTCAATGACCTTGAATATAAATCGTCTGCGTTTTTTTTTAGATATCGTCTGCTTTGCTTGGCCTTAAATGGGTCATATATAAATGGGTCATATATCAAGGTTCCATATATGTATTTATACGTATGTATCTATGTATTTGTATGTATGTATGTATGTATGTATGAGCATATATGTCTAGATGTTTTTTGTGTTAGACTTGTATTAATACAAATAAATAGGAAAGTTTTTGTCAAGAATGTCAAAAAATGTATATGTAAATGTATGTATGTATGTATGTATGAGTGCGCTAACACTAAACCCTACACTAACACTGACTCTAATACTAACACCAATCATAACCCCTACAATTAGTTTTCTACATTTTACACTTTAAGGCCTTAAAAATTGGTTGAGTACTTGTCAACTATTATGCAAATTGAGGAACAAATTTGATTAGTCAAAATCAGCGCTTTTGTACATGTTAAATATAAAACTATTTGAAAATGTTGTAAAATGTACATTTACGCTTGTTGACTATAAAACTTATTTTATTTGTGGACTAAATCTACTGCTTGGATCATCTATAGTTGTTAAAATATTCACATAAATATTTCACCTCATCTTTAACTTGAATCGCATAAGTTTGGTATTCTTCATGCTCAATCTAAATAAAAGTAACATATGAGGAAGCAAGATTTTTTCGGTAACCATACTTCCCCATTTTCTGGAAGAACTGACTTCAAATCTCAAAGTAAGTCAGTGTTATAATTTTCAAAAAGACATTTGCTAAGTATGCTTTCATGTCAACTATCAATATTTTCCAGACAAAATTTTTATATTATTTTATATATTAGCGCGCTTGCTTTTCATTAGTCAATGTATCTTTTTAAAAAAGACTACACAATGTTAAGATTAATACATGAAAATGTTAAATGACTTATAGATACAAAAAATATATTTTTAGGAGAGAAGTAAAATATATAATGTATATTTTTTCTATATAATAATTCAAAATTTAATGAAATAATAAAAGTACTTGCAATTTAACTTTATGATTTTTCCGATAAAAATATTTTTAAACATATCCAAAAAATGTAGAGATTTATAAACTTAAAGTTGGAACAAAAATGACATCAAAAAGTTTGGCTCTAAAAGATTTTTATAGAGAGTTTTAAAAAGATGCCTTTACTTCAAAAGTTATCCAGATTTGTATGAGATTTGTTGGAGTTATTTGTATGCTTGAAATTTTAATAAAGAAAATATATAAAAAAAAATAAAATCGCAAAAAAACATTTTTATTTGAAAGTGGAAATTTTTTTTTGTTAAAAATTATTTTTGAAAAATTAACTAAAAATGGTGAAACATAATTTTACAAATAATTATTACGATAAAGATTCTTTTTTTTATGATTTAATGACAGCAAAGTCTAATTTCAATAAAGTAACGAAAACGATAAAAAAAAGCTTGTTTTTACTACAAAAGATTTTTCATTATATGCTTCGTTTTTCACAATACTCGCCGTAATTTTTACTTTAACCCATTTACGACCAATGTTCCTATTTTGGAACATAAGTAATTTAATCTTCGTCTGCTTTTTTCAATGACTTTGAATATAAATCGTCTGCATTTTTTTAGATATCATCTGCTTTGCTTGGTCTTAAATGGTTTAAGTTATCCTTTTTCACATTAAATTCATCTTTTTTTGTCTTCTTTCAATTAAATCTGTTTTTACTCAACGTATGTTTTTAGTTTAATTTTTTGTTTTTTTGAGGAATTTTCCACGAAATTGAGTTCAGAATGAATCATTTCCAACCGTAATTTTTTGATTTCAAAATTTACATTAAATTTTAACTGAATTATTAGTAAATTGAATGAAGTAAGAAAAAATTGTTTGAACATTGGAGAAATTTTATATGATGTTATTAAATCTTATTTTTCTACATTTTTTATGGTTGTTTTCCCGCGAAAAATATTACTAAGATAAAAAATTCTTTTTATTGATTAAGAATGGGCAAAATAAAATTTATTTAATAAAATTGTTATAGACAAATAGATATTTTGGTCATATGATCGTCCAGCTGTAGATTTATTAACTTTATTCAGCGTATACCTGAAATAGTTCGTATACATTCAAAAACTATAATTGAATTAACTCCATCACTAATTAAAAATCAGAAGAAGTTGTTTCTGTATTCGAAGCTGACAAATTTTTGGCCTTACTTTTGACTTTTTAGAAAACGTTTTTGCATAAAGAAAACAACAAACTTACGTGAAAAGAAATTTTAATTGAAAAACAAAAAATACGAAGCTAAAGTGAAAAGACTCACTTAACCCGTTAACGACCAGAATAATCAGACGATATCTAATGTAAAGCAGAAGATTTGCATTAAAGAGTTTTGTTAAACGCAGACGATTTTATTTTTGGAAAGTCGTCTATAGTCGACATTGGCGTTAACGGGTTAAAGTGTAGAATGAAGAATTTAAATGAAGAAAGACGTCCGAACTTCGCTATATTAAATCATTTTATTTGTGGTTTTTGGGCTAAGCATTTAATACGTGCAAGAGCTGCCTCCTTTAAAATCTGTACAGAAAATGTAGACAGTGTGAAGTTAATCACTACATAATGAAAATATAACTTAATCCCATTTCAACCCATTGACTCCTTGACCCATTAAGTACCATAGAAATCAGACGATATTTAAAAAAAACGCAGAAGATTTATATTCAAAGTCATTGAAAAAAGCAGACGAAGATGAAATTACTTATGTTCCCAAATGGGAACATTGGGACTTAATGGGTTAAGGAATCAAATTTTTAGTCAAAATTTCCAATAGAAAAAATTGAAAATATTTAAAAAATTTTATACAATATTGTTTTTTAAACTTTTTATTTCAACTTATAAAAAAAAGTAAAAATTTCACGTTCAAAAAAAGAGAAGAACTTTTTTAAAAAAAGAAAGAGGGTTTTTTGAAAGCTTTACAAGATGGATGGACAATTCAATCGTCACCGTTTGTACAAATTCGGAGAGTGTTTTTCCTTTGATAGATGTTCATAGATGGAAAAAAAATTGTGGAAAAATAAAAGTAAACCAACCTTTTGTTATAAAAGCCTACAACAGAGGAATGGGAGGCGTAGATCTTTTTGATCAGTTTTTGTCTGTTTATAGACCACAAATAAAAAGTGGTATTGGCCGCTGGCTGATAATAAACTCAATAAATACAGCTTTTGTTTTTTCTTGGAGGTTATATCAAATAATCAATAACTCCAAAATCTGTAACAAAGATTTTCGAAGAGAAATAGTTCAAGTTCTCCTAAAAAAGTCAAAGCCATCACTAAACATTAATTTGGGTCCAAAAGGAAGAAAATCTGTTCCAAGTAAAGATATAAGAACAGACGGTCATAATCATAATCCAGAATCATTTACTACATCAAGACGCTGTTATATATGTAAAAAAAACACTAAATTAAATGCAAAAAATGTGAAGTTGATTCACATTTAAAAAACTGTTGGCAAGTTTTTCATCAACACTAGTTATTTTTATTAATAAAAGTTTTTTTAATTTAACCTTTATATTATCCCAATGACTCCTTTAAAAGTCATATTTTTTTTATAAAGAAAAAATTTTTTTTTTAATTATTTTTTCATTTCAGTATATTTAGATAGACATTAAAGAATTAGTTTTTAAAAATTAACTCTTTTAATCAAATGTTAGCCTTGATGGGTTATAATGGGTTAATGAAATAAAATTATATTTTCATAAACTTACCTCTATGAATTGTGGCAGATAAATAGTGTGACCGTAATATAGGACAGAAACACTTCATATATCCATAACAATTTAGAATATGCAGAACAGCTGCTTTTTTCGTGAAATAGATCTGCCATTTTTAGATATCCAATCTTTTGAATATGAAATTTGGGCTAAATTTAATCAAAATGGATTATTCATCTAGGTTTGAATGTTAAATCGACCTTTATTTCTTCATTGCTTCCATTATTTCCTCAATGCTCAAATAGTTAGTTCTTATTTCATTGGATAGGTGAATATATTTTGTCACATAGATTGTATATTTTTTAGCTTGTTAGTTTATTTATTTGTATGTTTGTTTAGTCATATGGTAACAGTAAGTCTATTGTTTAGTCACATATGGTAAAAAGTTGAATACAAATCCCGCGGTCGTTAAGCGCTTAATTTAATAGTCAGTTTATCTGTATGTTTGGGCTTCTTTGGTTAATGAAAGTTTGATACGCATATTCCATTGAATTTTTGACATCAGATACATGCTATTCAAGAACTTAGATTTGCAGCAGTAAAAGTGGAATTAGCTGAAATAATTGCAAAGCGCCAGGATTGTGTTTAGGGAATTAAAGTTTTAAGAGAATCACAACAACGTTAGAGTTTTGTGCATTTTTCACGAATCGCTAATGTACGTGTAATCGTATTACTGAAAGGGCCTAGGTGTGTATGTTAAATCAGAAGAAGATGCTCTTCTTCTTCCTTCACTCTACTTGCTGCTTTCCTGTACTGAGGGAAAGCCTACGAGAGTGGGTTTCTTGACTAAATGCAAATCAGGCCATAAACTTTCTCTTTTAATCTACATTTTACGATGTAAACACTTTTTACGCTCCAATTAACTGACTTCCTTTGTCACCACATACATTACATTCCTTTATTTCTTCAATTATCACTTTAAAATCTGTAAGGAAAATATGATTTCAAGTGTAACTTGTGAGCAACAAAGTCTCACTTTTTCTTGTAATTCTTCTCTAAGCCTAGCGAACGGCCTATTGACAAGATCTCAAGTTTTGACATTCCATGTTCAATTCATCAAGTGTACCGACGGACAGACATATATGTCAAAATAGTATTACACAGTTTTCATTAACTTAAACTCCTATAAAACGGATTTTCATAGTTCTCTTTTTTAAATTAGAGAAATTCATAAGACAAATTTAAAAAAGTGAATCGTCCATAAACCTGATTTTAGATAGTAGACTCTCAGGAACTCAAAGTCCTCGAAGATAGATAAACCCTTGTAGAACGTTAAAAACCACATGGGCACATCTGATTTTTAGTGATTGATAGAGCACAAGCTGAAAACAAAAAAATTGTGAATTCTTTAGAGCCAACGTTCCCAAGGCTGAAAAATATTCGCCCTAAGCATGTTACTTTTGCCAAAAACATAAAGGGCATAGTTGTGGGTAAAATGTTTAGAAAAATTGGGGCAAAAAAGCAGTGCAATAGCGAACAGAGAAGTAAGTGCATGCACTAATTTTTCGTTTTATTCTAAAGCAATTTTGAAGCAAACTCTTGTTTTTTAGCATATAATGTAATTTAAGTAAACTGTGCAATGTGCATCCTGATTGGCTAGTGACATCGAGTTTCTGGTGCCTGTATCTATTTGCATGTGAAACCATTTTTTCTCATATTTGTAATTTATAAACTTTTTTTGAAGTAAGAAATATTTTAAAGCGTTAGTTAGACTTGCAAAGCGTTTTATTTTCTTTGTAAACTATTTGCTAACAATATTAACAGGACAACTGGCCCTAGACAATTGCCCCACAATATTTGTTCCCGGAAAATTGCACCCCAAGATAATTGCCCCTCGGATAAATGCGGCCTAATATATACATTTATTTATTCTCCTTTATTGTCTGTTGGTGAGTTAGTCAAGTTGGCCAGTTTATTAACCCATTTACGGCCAATGTTCCTATTTTGGAACATAAGTAATTTCATCTTCGTCTGCTTTTTTAAATGACTATGAATATAAATCGTCTGCGTTTTTTTTAAATATCGTCTGCTTTGCTTGGCTTTAAATGGGTTAATTCGTTTGTTTTTTCCTCTAACATAAATAAATATTTGTTCTCTAAGATCTATCAATTTTAAATCCTTCTTATTCTCCAGAAGAAAATATAATTCATCTTCAGTTGAAGCCCATCTCCTTAAGATCGATAAAATAAATGCTCGCGCAGGTGGCATGGTGGTTAGACGTCAGAGATTTGATTCCAAAGATCTCGGGTTCGATTCTTGATGTATCCGAAATAGAATTTCTTGTTGTTTAATCTGATGCGATCCGATTGACGTCAAGAAGGGCATCCCGTCAAGAAATACACCAAGCCACAAATTTGTGTGTGTCTTGCCCACTGGATTTGGGAGCAAAGGACGTTAAACGAAACCGCTAATAATATCCAAATAAATTTTACGTCATAGTATATGATATATGATAATCTATTTCCTACCAAAGTATTAGAAATGGAATTATTTTTGTTTCTAGAAAAAAGCGTTAGTCTAGCTAGTTAAAAGACTTCTAGTATGTTTAAACTCGTCATTTATCAAATCACCGACTAAATCTTAATCAAAGCAAATAATATCACTTGTGTAAAAAAAGTTATTTAAAACTCTTGAATAATAATTTAACTATATCCCTAATCTCAATATGTCGTATATATCTTTACTGTTTTAGCTCACAGATGTTGAAATGAAAGAATTTACAAACAAATCGAAGAAATCATAGAAATCTTTCACAAAAATAATGAAGAGCATCTTCGTGATTCAATCACTTCTCCTATTATCTCTTCATTTTTCTTTCTCATCACAGTGTAAGTTTGTACCAACAATTTTGCATCTTCCTTCCTTACATTCGAATCTAATTCACTTTTTCGTTGATTCTCCTTTTATTAAACTAATATATGACTTGGAAAGCTTTCTTTATAATTTTTATGACTTTGCGGAAAAGTTTTTTGATTATTCCAATTGATCCCACCATCTTGGAAACAGATGATTTCTTGATTAAAAATGCCATTTCATTGCTAAGTGAGGCAAACATTTTCTCGATTTCTAGTCACTTTTATATCAAGTCTTCTTTTCCTTGGGTGAAATTGGGTAGCGTAGTTTAAAATCAAGTTTTACTTATCATCGTCTATTTTTTTGTGGATCAAATGTGTTAAATGTTGTGTTGAAAGAGCAAGTAATAAATAAACTAGTATGCTTCAGGTGGATAACAATGCCTTTACTTCTAAAAGATTGGATATTTAATTACTGAAATTTGAAATTTTGGTGTATTTTGTGAAAAATTCTATTTATTAGTAAAAAGAAAAATATGCTGATTATTAAAAAGATTCCAAAATATTAATTAATTGAACTAAAATTAATTATTTTAAATACCAAGATTGACCTATTCTAATTTTATCGCATAGATATTTTCTATTTTCTTAAAATCCCTTCTGTACACAGCAATAAACCGCCATGTTAATGAAGTTTTCTGAACACATATAGCAGATTTAAACTCATTGATCACCTCACTAACTGCTGATCAATAAAATTTTGTAAGTTTAAATCAAGTGAATATTATTTTGTAGTGTTTTTTAATATGTACTAGATATTTTACATTATTATGATGAAAGAACTGCTTCAAAACTGTTAAAAAAAATTTTTACTTATCACTAAAAAAATTTTCATTTTTCTTTTTGAAGATTTTTATAGTTATATCAACAGACTTTATGGAAAAAAAAATCAGAAGAAATTTTATGAAAAATGAAAATAATATCAAATATTTTTATGATTATCGACATTCGACATAAATCTCTCCTATCAAAAATCTCTCCCTCAGGACACTTTCATATAAAATAGGATTTTTCAAGCTCAAACAATGAATTGTTCTATTTTTTTACAAAGATATATGATCTTCTAACTAACTAAAATAATATAACCAAATTCTAACAAACTAACAAAGGATGACACTTTTAAAAGCGATTAATAAAGACGGCTTTTCAAATACTATTTATTTATGTACTTAATATCCCGAAAAATAATAATTGTAAAAAAGAATAATATTTAAATTGTGTTGAGTCGAAGAAGTTAAAATTTTAAATAAATTGAAATCATAATAAATATATTTCATTATAATCACAAAATGTGAAACTAAGTAAAGTGGTTAATCATGACATTTTCTCTAAAAAGATATGGTGTGTAATGAGTGTAGGATAAATAAAATCTAGCAAATGTTTAGCCATATAAATATCCATGCTTATGTTAAGTATGGCAAAATTAGGCTGTGCAAATAGTTTGACTTGAATGCACATTTTTCTTATTTACTAACATTAAATTATATATACGGTTAAAGAATTTATTTTGTCTCTTATTACATATATATATATATATTTAGATGACAAGAAACAAATGGAGTATAGAGTTATGATAAAAAACTCTAATTCAAACTCAAGAAATTTGAGTCATCTTGTCTTGAACGATAAAAATATGCAACATTTTATTAGTTCAAGGAAAAAATTGGAACAACATAAACTTGAAAATCCATTAATCAGAAATAGAAAAATACTCACTCCAAACGAAAATGTTTACACGAGTATGTTTAAAGAAAGTAATCCCTTAAAAATGATAAATAATCTTGATGACATGTCTAAAAAAAGACTATACAAGAGCTTACTTTCTCCCAATGGAAATCTTTATTTGAAAAAGCGTCAAAAATTCTTAACAAATGTGAAAGAAAGTAAAAGCAGGAAAGGTAGATATCGAAAGTTACAACTTGATAGGAAAAACATACTCTCTTTTCTCCTCAACAATTCCTCTAAAGAAGTGAAAAGTACAGAAAAAGATCAAAAAGAAGATGATCCCAAAGACAACAAGAATAGACCTTCTATTCAAGTTAAGACTAAAATAGAAGCGGTAGAAAACAACAAGAAAGAAAAACAATCAAGAACTGAGAGTAAAAGCAAAAACGACGTAGTTACTTCGAATTTTAAAACGAGTAAGCAACTACCTACAGTTATGAAGGAAAAGAATTCGTCAGAAAAGAGTGCAAAAACAAACGTAAAGCTTAAAAAGACTATTCTTAAAAAATATGATAAAAACAAGGTAACACAAAATGCAAATATTAAAAAGAAAAAGAAAATGAAAGGTATAGAAGTAAGGAAGAAAAGTGAACCAGCAGCGAACATGAAAAAGAATAACAGATTTGAGAAGGAATCTGAAAAAACGTTCAAAACTGTAAGCAAGAAAATTATCAAGTTAAATATTAAAGCACCTCCTTTAAAGAAAGACTCAAAATCAAATAAAAGTCATTCACACCAAAGCGATACCAATAAAAAAATACGGACAAGCGAAGGGAAAAATGGCGTTGAAAAGAGTGTGGAACAAGTTCACTTTGATTTTAATCAAAAAGAAAGTAAGAATAGAGAAGAATTGAAGAAAAATTTGGTGTATAAAAGCAGGAGTGGTGATGACGTCACTAAGAAAGGATTTGCGAGTAGTCGCAGTAGAGCCAAGGAAGCCAAAGCTAAAAGAGTGAAGATTTCAAAAGGCAAAGTACATAAAAAAGTTGAAATCAATGAAAATAGAAAGATTCAAAGGAATCGATTAAGAAATAAGGAGCCCATTCCAGAAGTTAAAAATAAAAAAATGGCTAAAGAATTAGTTGAATCGTTAGCAGCAAAAAACGTAACAACAATGGAAGACAGAGATGAGAGGTTGAAAGAAAAATATCAGAAATCAGAATCCGAAAGAATAAGTGCAATGAAGTCAAGTATTAAAAAAGGGTCTGAGGAAGAAGGTGATAAATCTAGTATTAAATTTAAAATGAAAGAATCCTTAGGTTTTAAGACTCCAAAGTTCGAAAAAGAAATCAAAAAGCCAGAAAATGATAATACTAATTCAAGGATTCGCAAAGTGAAGATGAGGAAGGATGAAATGGAAAAAAGTTTGAAATATTTGGAAAAAAAGGAAAAAAAGTTAGAAAAAGTCTTAGTTGAAAAGACTGACACAAATAATGTGTTTCATCTGAAAGGAAACACAAGTGATGACATAAAAAGGGAAAATAAGATTTGGGTAAAACCTAATAGGCTGCCTACTTCTAATCCAGTTATTGAAAAGAACGCGAATGAAAGAAATGAAAAAGAAACTTTATCGAGCAAGGAAAAGTTCAAGGGTTACATGGAGGAAAAGAAGCTTTTATACGAAAATAGAAGTCGCGTTATTAATGAAGTCATACGTGAAGATTCACATTTTAACATTGAGGAAATGGCTAATTTATTCAAAGATACAAAAATGAACGAACTGATGAAGTTTTCAAATGAAATTCATGATAAAAGAGAAGACAGAAAGCATTTGGAAGAAGAGAGTAGGAAGAGAAAAATACATGAGCTTTATGACAAAAGTTTGAAAGAAAAGACGCAAAAAACTTTTGTTATTTACTTCAATTCAAGTATCGTGGACAAAAGTTCGCAAGAAATTTTGGATGAAGGGGAAATCATTAAACAGTTTGGAAGGGTTGTGAAAGTGAATTCCAGTAACATCATGATCCATGATATTATTTATCAGCCCTTGGCCATAACCTTCGCGATCATCGACCTGGAAAATATTGAAGAAAGAATAATACGAATCATGAATAATGACAAACTCATCCTAAATCTAAATGGTGAAAAGTATAAAGCGATTGACGTAGTTAACTTTCAAAAAAATAAAATTTACAGCCTGAGTCTCGAAAATTGGATACAAAATGGAATTGTTTTGGCACTGCTCTTCGCCTTGGTACTCTTCATATCCACTCTGTATTACTGCTACAAAAAGATGCATGGAAGGAATAAAAAATATACGACTAATTCTCCTGTCAATACGTACAAAAACTTTGAAACCTTTCATTTAAGCAAGATTTCTTTGCCTCGATTGACAGCCATCAACTTTGGCTTGGAGTCGAAAAAGGCGTTTGACAACTCCAACTACAATAACAACAACAGCAATACAAACAACAACAACAACAACAACAAAAAAGTAAACACAAACGCCAATATCATTCCAACGAATATCAAATTCAACAATGACATCATAAAGTAAGCTTGCTTTCTTCTCATCCTTTCTACTCGCTATAAACTTTAAGCAATGATATCACCAATTTACTTCATTAGTATTCATTACTAACTATTTTACTAATATAAAATAGTTCTAAATGCTTAATTTTGCGATTGATTTCACAAAATTCAATTGTATTAGTAAAGGACATATCTTTAATCAGTAAAAAACATAAATTACAATACTAGACAATTTGACACTGCGATGTATATTAGCGTGTGATGTATTATGGAAATAGATTATACCACCTTTTAAAAGAACATTCACAGAATAGCAAGATCTTTTTCATCTATTTGGTAAAATAGTGCGCCCTTTTTAGATATAATGTATCAAAATAGAAAAAGGACTTAGAGATAAAACCCCAAATACTAATTTTGTGGGAAAAGACCTAAAGCCATTTCTTATTTCCAAAAAAATTTAGAATTCTTTTTCTTCTCTAATCCAAATTATTCTTGAAAATTTACCTTAATACACCGCTTAAAACGAACTAAAATACAGTCAATTTCTGAATGCTCGGGACTCGCTCGTTACTGGATTGTTCATGTAGGCAAAATTTAACTTCATTTGACTCCTATTTTTAATGGCATAGTTTTGATCCTCAGATTCAATTAAAAATATAAAAATTATTGGAGATAAAAATTCAAAATGCGTATTGATTATAATTATTTATTAGACGTTGAAAGTAATGAATTTTCAATTATATTTCTCATGATGAGTCTTTTTTCGATACTTGGTTTGGCATACATTTCCAATGCTCATCTATTGTACTGTTTGATGATGACTTTAATTTTCATCACAAACAAATTTAATAGATCTGGGAATCAATTTTACATCTATACTTTATCCGTTGAAAACTAGCCTTCAGTATATTCCTACTTATGTTCCAATTCAAATTTCCAAGTGACAATCATTGGCCTTTCTGTTATTTTCTTTTCTGAAAACGTTTTGATTGTGACTTTGGATGAATAAGTATTTTCTCCATTTTGAATTAAATGTTAGAAAAGAATAAAATATCTCCTATAGTCGTAGCGATTGTATTTTCAGAATATTCTTAGTGAAAAGTATACTGAAAGTATATGAAAGTATACTTTTTAAATTAAAGGAAAGTATACTGTATTCATCCAATCCATTTTTTGTTCTTAGATTTCCTGAACTTTCATTCCTAAACGATTCCTTGACGTCAAGTGAAGGAAAGGATAGTGTATTTGGAAAGTCTTTGACTCCAGACTGCGAATATTGTAGACGCATTGAGCAAAAAACCTACTTGAAAAAGTCTAAAAATTCTTCTTTTGTTGTGAACTACAAGCCAAACAAAAGTATCGCTCATCCCGACTCCCAAACTTTGAAAGAAAGCATCATTTCACGAGAAAACCAGTACTGCCAAGAAGTCATTTCCGACCTGAAAGTTTTTCAACAACTTCCCTATAAGCCAGTTTTATACGATCAAATAAACCCAAAGGATATCATACCCTCGCGCAAATTAATCATAAAAGCAAATAACAACATCGACGCAAACAATCTATACGAAACAATGGAATTCAAGTCATATCAACTTTCTTCCCCGTATTTTTGCATGCCGACAAGGTGTATTAGATTCTAACATCGAAAATCGTTATCGCCCTTCCTCAAAAAACTTAATTTATACTTTTACATTTTCCACCAAAAAAGGATGAAACAAATTTTTATATGAGATATAATCAAATAAGCTATAGATAAAAATTGCAATATAATTTATTTTTTTACATATATATATATTTATTAAGTTTTGCAGGCTTGTTAAATATAACTCAAAATTTGTTATGCTAAGCGCATCACGACAATCAACAAAATATTTTTATATATTTAAATAAATCTTTTTAAAATATCTTATTTATTTTTTTTTTTATCATTCTATCAATCTTATTGATCAGCAATATGTGCAACATTTGAAGGTGGCATTTATATTCAAAAAATGTGCACAAATATTTTCCTAAATATATAAGAGTTTAACGTAAAGGATGCCGTACACTGTGGCGGATGAAGGAATTTTCAGTGGGAGGAGGAGGGGGGGGGGGTATGAATAAAAAATATATATAAAATGATAAGCTAAAAAGTAAGTTGAAGTATGCGAAAAACGAACTAAAAAACGTATGATTGAAATTTAAAAATTCAAATTGAATTTTAATACAAGTTTTATTTAAAAAAAATCAAATAATAAAATCCTTTCTTCTATTTTCTTCTTGGCATATCTGTCAATTACTTTTTCAACGTCAAGTTCGATCTCCGCGTGAATGTACATTAAAGAGAGACCGGTGAGCGTTTCGTCATTCATTCGGTTTCTGAGATAGTTTTTCAAAAATTTCGTGGAGCTAAAAGCTCTTTCAGCAGTACAAGTTGTAATTGGTATTGTGGAGAAAATTGTAATTAAACTTTTCATCAAATGCATACGATCAGGAATAATACAAAGTGTTTCGAGTGCTGTAGTTGGCTTTTCTTTCAATTTTATTGCCACTCTAAAAACTGTATTCTGATCATTTCAAATTCAGAACAACCTAAAACATTAATATAAAATACGATGGTGTCATAAATTTCATGCTAACTCTTATTTGTGACTTGTGAGGGCAAGAGTACTGTCATTTCAATGCTGTGTGCGGCGAAAATTTAAATAAGATCTATCATCAGTGGGGGGAGGGGGGATATATCGCCCCTATCCGCCCTCTAGATCCGTCATTGCCGTACAGTATATTCAGTATTTGATTTGCCATCTTAGGGAATATAGATGCGTATGTCAGAATTAATTTTTTTTCAGTTATTTATTGTCCAAAATTTTTTAGGGTGATTGAGAGTCTTATTTTTCTTTTTAGTCAGAAGTCATTTTAAATTTTCGGATAATATTTAATTATTTGGAATAGTATTGTCAATAATCTTTAATTTTAATGTCTTTAAATAAATAATATTATTTAAAAATATACAATATCTTTAAAAATTAATATAACAATCTTTAATTTAGGTCAGCCATTTTTGACAAAAAGATGGGCATTAATTATAGATTCCAGCCATTTTAAACAAAAAATCTAGTATTGTATATATTATATAATTATTAATTCTAGGGACCGGTTAAATTAGGCTAAAAATTTGACACATATGTCAAAAAAGCAAGCATATTCTTTGCTTTTAAAAAAGAAAAAGAAAAAATTTTTTTATTGCCTATTCTGCTAATTATAATTTCATATATATCTTTTTTAGTTTCACAAGCATTTTATTATAAAATAAATAGTAGTTATATTTCATCATCATCATCTATGGAATTATTATTCATGAATACGAGAGAAGCAAAGAGTAATTAAATGAAAATACCGTATATACACAAATAGGAAAGAAAATTGAAGCTGTGTTTTTACGTTGATAACTTTCATCATATTTTAATTAATAATCTTCAATAGCATAATGTTATCATAAAGACGTACTTACCATAAAAATTTTGGATAAAGTAAAAGTTGGAACAATCCGAAAAAAACTTTGTGGAATATAGAAAAAATAATAATGTTTGAAAATTGGGGATATTGAAACTTAAATGATCTTTGGAAGCGGAAATAAGATAATGTAAAAATTTTTGTGGATAATGCGCATGTTCGGATGCGGATATCCGATACATCTATAATGTATACATCATTTCGATATACACAATACATATAAGCCCAGTTTCCCAAATAAAAGCAAATTCTACTGAGTGAATTTTCCTTTGTGTTTACTAATATCCTGTCATGTATGATTTGATACGTCATAGCCTTTTATTTATTTATCATTACAGATGACATCATAATAGTTAAATTGCATCGTTACATTTTTTATGATCTATTTATACTATCTGAAGTTAGTTCTATAATAAAATCTGGTTATAGCAAACTCACAATCTGGGTCAATTTTAGTTTGTTATATCCGAATTTCGTTATATCAGAAAGGACCAAAACAGACAAAAACTTGTAAATAAAACATTTTTTATTTTAAATAGATATACTTTAGAGTAGTGTTTCTCAAGCGCTGTTCCGCGGAACATTTGGGTTCCGCAAAAACACCCTAAGAGTCCCGCGAGAAATAGTAACATATTTTTTACGTTTAAGTTTATCTATTTTTAAATGGAAATTTTTGATCAGGTATCATAAAGAAGTAGTGAGAATCTTATCTAGTACTATTAATAAATATGATACAGAAGTTTTCCCAAACTATCATACTAATAAATCTTTTTCATCGTAGTTTACATTTTAATTATAAATCATAAAGGCAAATAAGTGTCATTATAATTTCAATAGTAATTAAATTTTTAGGGCATTATATGCACGGCAGTTGGATTAGCACTTTTCTTTCCATCTTAATATCAAATTTGACACAAAAATGAGATAAATTTTAAAGTGAGAATACATCATTCTCAAAATATGAAGCAATTTTTAAGAGTGATCTTTACGACAGTCAATCAAAGTCATGTTTTCGAGTTTAGGTCAATAAAGTCCATTTTTATATTTAACACTTTTTGATTCAATGTGCCTAAAATTGTTAAAAGCGATACATACAAGATTTCTTCTTTATGTCAACACTTCCACAACAGTTGGGCTTTTTTTCATCTAATAAAAGGTTTTACTGTAAAGTTTGCCTGACTGAGGTTAAACATGAACAAGTTTTTTGTAAGACAAATTTTTTTTGTTGACAAACGCGTTTACATACGATATATCCGCTGCAGAAGTTATGGAATTTTATTCCCAAACTTTTTTATCATTGCATGTTTTTCACATCTTTTACACAAGTTAACATTAAAAGTTAAGTTATGCTGCAAAAGTGTAGATTACCGGCATTAAATCATTCAAAATTAGTAATAGAAAAAGACGTTCTCTTTTCAAACCTATCGGCAACACTTCACTTTCAATTGTAACGAAATTGAAAAATTGGTTGCAAGCAACAAAATATTTTCATTAAAATCTTCCAGCAGTGAAGAAATTAATGATGAAGATGATGGAATTTTATTGCCAAATATCAAGAAATTGATAAAAAAAAATCTGTGTCAAAACTTGCTAACAATAATTAGAGAATATTCACAATTCATTGATTTTGTCGGAAAAAGTCAACATAGAGACTTTTTCAATCGAAGATGCCTTTACTTGTTCAAGATTATTTCATTTAAGAGGAATGTAGCGTTAAAATTTATCTTGAAAATAGATTTAAATAAAATGAAATCAATAAAATCATGAATATGGAAAACTCTCAAATCTCTCGCAATACTTATCCCAAATTACAAAATTGTCAAGTTTAAACTTTAGAAGTAGAAAGATCTTTTTCTAAACTGAAATGATCGAATTTTAAATCAGAAAATGTCATATACGTTGTTGTATTACAAAGTCATGGATTCTTTGAAATAATTTTCAATACTTTCTTTAAAGTGTTCATAGTTGTTCAATTCAATGAAATTTTAAAAAGTCAATTAAGTCAATTTTTTCTCTGCGTAAAAGTCAATTTTTCCAATTTTTTGCTTATATCGAAACAAGTTGCTTGCCTGGTCATATTCTCCTCTTTATTATGTTAGGATTAAACTGTCTATTATCAAATTCGGGATATAGCCTACTAATTCCCTACCCAACTACGGAAAATTAGTAACGTGTTGAAAGCTCTAGTTTGTTTAAAAAACAAGTTTATTCTAGGGTTTTGATGAACTTTATTTCAAGCGAAATTAACATGGCCAAGAACTACAGTGTTGAAAAAAGGCAGAACATCTAAAAGATTTTTAATATTTTATTTTTATTATCATTACTTTTATACTCACTTAAAAATTACATGTACACTTATATGTATTATTGACGAATGTATGTTTATTACACTATGCCTATGCATGGTTTAAAGCAGCGTCTCTCAACCTTTTTACCATCGCAGAAGCCTTGGAATATATTGAATCCTTCAAGGACTCCTACGCAATTTTCTTATATTTTTATCACAGTAAAAGAAAAGGAATTAGATTAGAGACAAAAAAGGACTCTCAAAAAAACGAACTAAAAAAAAGCAATAAAAGTTGGCTTAAATTTAGTCATTCTAAAAATATATATGATAATTAATTAGAGGATTAATCGGATAAATTTCAGTTATAACGAGTTTCAAAAGGATATACTCTAAGAGTGGTATTATGATGTGGGCACGCGCAATCCATTTTTCAGAGCCGTTTGTCAATTCATTTCCAAAAGGTTGAGGCAATATTTTGTGCTCATTTGTAAATGATTAATTAATTAGTCATTGGAAAAGAACACGAATGCAAGCAAATCTTGTCTGGAGACAACTTCTTCCTTTTTTTAATGAATATTCTTTTTTGGAGCAGTTCTTTGCTTTCACATTACATCACCTTTTTTTAACAAAATCATTTTCCTTTTTTTCAATATTTGAAAGCAAGAAATATCTGATGAATGACACAAGCATTGAAAATTTGCTCTCAAAGCAATATATGTTGACATTTTTGACTAATGCTAAATCAGAAAACACTGTGGGAAAGAAGAGGGCGATTGATAATCTGTAAAGGCATAAATGTAAAATTATTTCTGGGCGAAAATTTAGTTTAACGAATACACAAGGCCTATTTCATCAATTACACTCGAACCTGTTAAAAGCGCCATCTTCAAAAGAGAGCCACTTGAACAAGAGGGTCATCTTTCGTAAGTGCCAATTGAATTTCCAAGAGTGTCACGTGTCTAGCAGAGCCAAGCCCAATCCACTTTTTGGAAGAAGAAGAAGAAGATTTATTTTGGATAAAGAAAAGTAAAGAAAACACATTCATAGGTAATATTTCCTGCAATAGGGTATATAAGGGCGTGAGGAATAACTACGTTGAGGAGATGAAAGGGATTCTGCGATCCATCGGGATGAAATATATACGTATGTATAAAATATCTAGAGAAATAAAATAAGTGAATAAAAATAAAATCACACAGAAACAAAACATGAAGAAAACAATAAAAAAAGGAAAAAAGATGAAAAGACTAGTGTGTTACAATTTTGTAAAAGGACTTTTTCAGCGTATATATACCACTAAAGTCTAAAGTTTGTTGGTGTTGATTGATGAAGGTTGTGGTGAGTAATTTCGCGAAATGGAGTGTTATGCTCAAAGCGGAGAGAGTGTTGTGGACAATGCTGCTAATATGAGACGGGCTGTAAACTTATGAATATTGAAAATCTGATAAATGATAGTTCAGACACTTCTGATTCTGAAATAAAAATGATAATCAAGAACATCTTTTATATATGGATAAAATATATCATATGAGATGTGTGGAGCACACTCTGCAACTTGGAGTAGTCGATGGTCTTAAAAAATGGAAAAGTTTTCTAAATAAAGTGAGAGGTGTAGCTTCACATTTACGCGCTCCTCATTCTGATGCCATTTTAAAAAGAAGATCTGGTAAGGTTATGGTGATAGACACTGCAACACGATGGGGGAGGACGTTTTTAATGTTAAAAAGACTTTCTGAGTTAAAATCTTTTATTCAAGATTTGGCTTTGCATGAAGTTGAACTTGATAAGAATGAATGGGAACTAGTTCATTTAATTATTTCAATACTTGAGATTCCCCATCAAACAACTTTGTCTTTTCAACGTCAATGTATTAAGGTGAAATATTTCTAAAGTGGAGGAAGACGATTTTTGATTTAGAAGCTATGGGTGAAAAAAGTCAAGACTTTGTTTCAAGTTTCAATAAAAGGGAAGAAAAATTATTTGAAAACGACATTCTACTTGCTGCAATTTGGATTGACGCTCGTTCTCGTGTTCTTTTGAGTGATATTCAAAAAGAAAGAGCGAAAAAAGCACTACGAGAAATTAATACAAGATACCATGATCTATTGTGTTCCGAATCTTCTTTACTAAAAGAGAAGAATGCCAATTCAACTGTAGAGGTGAATAATTCTCAAAATGTTGAAGAAATTTCAGATTTTGAAAAATATCTTCAGAGTCTTGAAAAAAATACAACTTTTAAACATATATCAAATGATCTTGAAGAAGCTTTTTTTGAAATAGAGAGATTGGGGCGTTTTGCAGACGCCAAAAATGTTAGGGATATAATTGAAAATGATCCATATGTATCAAGGCCTGTTTGTAAAATTGTTAGTGCAATGCCTACTACACAAGTTTCGGTTGAAAGAGTGTTTTCTTATCTTAAATTAATTCTTAGTGAAGAATTCTATAATTTTTCTCCGTATAAATAAATTTTAATGCTTGATTTTTTTACCTCAATTATTTTTGACATGGTTTTTTACAAAAAAATACTAGGTCATGTCTTTTTGGTGTTTTTAATTTGCATTGTTTTTTACATATATCAAAATATTAATTGGTTTAGATTTCAAGCATTTTCATGTAATAGGCTATATTCACAAAATTAGTTACGAAATTGAAAATAAAACACCTAACTATTGAGTTTTAGGCTGAGACATTCCATACACCCACTAAAGCATATTTGAACAATTAGACTGATATAGGAAAAATACAATATTTCAGCAAAATAAAAAAAAGTTTTGGAAGCGTAAGCGTATAAGCTTTCATATTAACCCATTTAAGCAAATCAGACGATATTTACAAAAAACGCAGACGATTTATATTCAAAGTCATTGAAAAAAGCAGATGAAGATGAAATTACTTATGTTCCAAAATAGGAACATTGGCCGTAAATGGGTTAAAAAGAAGCGGGAAGCGGAAGCTATAAAAAAATGGATAGCTTCCGTATCCCTGCATTTGAGTGATGCCCAGTGAAGTATAGTTAGAGAACATGTCAAGTGAAAATGACGAGTATAACTGGACTGCTATTACTGTCAGATTGTTTTTAGTTTGGCAGTGAAACTTGACTGTGCTATGGGATAGAAGAATGTATACAGCAGCTATCAAGAATGTTTCCATGACTTTTGTCATTAAAAAAATGTAGGCTTTCCTATGTGCACCAAGGTAATGTAAGCAAGCTAGAAGCCAGAAAGTCTTGAAGGTGAAGTGAAAAGACGTGCAACATATAGTATTTGTAATAGACATTCAAGTAGGCCAATAAATAAGAGAAAAATACCAGTTTTTTCTAATATTTGCAACGTCATTTAACACGATGCTTGTAACAAGGACTTGGCATGAGATGTTTGTGAATAGAGGATGCTTGAAATATTTGTTCCCAGCTAATATCTCTAATTTCTTAACTTTTCTCCATATACATATAAGATATCAAGGAAAAAATATGGAAAAGTAGTGTAGGATAAAATGAGAAGGAGTTTTAAAAATGTCGACTCTTTGAATATCAGGATGCCTATTTCATTTTGAATCGATTTCGTAAACTCTTGGCACAGACAGATTTCGTTCTATGAATGATTTATACGCAAAGTTAGGTGACTGATATACAAGGAAAAAGCGAAGCAAAGTATTTGCGTATATATGATTAGAAGTAAACACATATGATCTTCGCAAATTAATATATTTTAACACGAGCAGAGACTCAAGCACACTCTAACATCCAACTCATCAAGTGCACGTTTTATTGCGATATCAATGGCCTGAACATATAATTGCCTTATGACAAAAAAAAATTTTTAATAAATTTTGACAAATCTTTGCATAGCTATCAGTTTGGGTTAAATAATCATTAATATTTATTAAAAAAGACAAATTAATTTTTAGTTTTCTTAAAAATCAGGTGGGGGTGGGGGTTGGTTGGATATCAAAGCACTTTCAGCCATAAGGCTATATGCTCACATTATGCTTAAGATGGTCACAGTTTTTGTGACTTTGTTTTTAAGGGTCGGGAGCTTTGGAGATCGAACCCGTGACCTTCAACTGTTAAAAACTCTTGAGAAGTTTAGTGGTGTGATTGAAAAAAACTTTTCATAAAATGGTGAAGACTGAAACCGTTAGGTCCATAGATTGTTAACGATATTTTTACACTGTTTTTGAAGGAGGAATGCGGTATGCTAAATTGACACGCTTCTGAGGAGAGGGCAAGTTTAGTAGAACTATCAACAAACTTATTTTCAAATATTCCAGAGAGCACCAATCTATTCTCAAATTGAAGTTTTCAATTAAATATCAACAAAGAAAAAAATTTTGAAGATCAAAGGACACATCTTGAGGACAAACTGCGTAGACATTCAATCAAAGATTTAGAGTCGGTAAAAATGTAGACAAGGCTTATTGATGAAAAATATTTAGCATGCTGGTAGAGATAATTCAAGCTATTAAATAGGCCAATACATTCCTCAATGTAAGAGGAAGACATAGCACCAACGTCACCAGAACGGCAATATGAGGGGTTCTTTTGACTAGGATAAAAAAGAGCAAAAGAATAGGCAGAAAAAATTGTTGTTTTTAAGTAAAAATTTCGAATTAAAAGAGATAGGATATGGTAGAGTTGATAAAATATCAAAAACTTTGGTATGAGGCAGATAATTCGTTAGTAATTTAGTACAAAAGTCTATACTAGGAAAGTGGGAGAAGTGAGAATGGAGGCTAAAGAATGATTGATAAATGAAAATATTTCTCCTGATCTGAGAAAGTTTGGAGAATACAATGGTTCTTTCAAGTATTAAATCTATAGGGAGTATATTTGAGGAAAAATAAATAAGTAATTCATAGGAGTGCAACGAGAATAGTTTAGAGCTTTTCTCCAAAAAGCATTAGAAAACACTTCAACTTTTTAAACATATTTAGAGTATTTGAAAATTACCGACCAAGAGTTGATACCATAGGTAAGAGTTGGTAGAAGTATGCTTGTAAAAATTGTTTTGAAAAATAAAAAGCAGTGCATAAAGTTTTTGAAGCGAAAGAACTTCAAATTGTTGAAAAGTTTTAAGAATTTGGAAAGTCTCATTTTAAAATGTTGACGCCAATTAAGTTTGTAATTAATACTTATAACGAGATATTTTAGACACTCCGAAGAATTCATATTTTCAAAAAGAGTTTGGACATGGTTTTGCAGATCTAGTAAAATTAATGAGACTAGATTTTTGTGAATCAATTGAGACACCAAGAGAATAGCACAAGGAAAAAATTGATTCAAAAATTCGACTTAGTGTATTAGATTAGTACTCCGATCATTGCCAGCTATGCCAATCATGAAATCATGAGAATAACCTTGATAAAAACCATTTTAGGCGCCAGGAATGCCAAAGAGTGTGTTGATGAGGATAATGAAGAGAAGGTTAGAGAGACATCCCCCTTGTGGTGTGGAGCAGTGGAGTGGGAATAAAAATGGATTGGATTTAAAAGATACCACCCTATTTTCCAAATAAGATTTAATAGAGCGGATGAAATATTTAGGGAAGTTCATGTTTAGCATATTTTTAGGAATGCATGAGTGACAGGCCAAGTTAAAAGCTCCTTTAAAGTCCAAAAAGAAACAAGTTAAACATTCTTTCAGTTTAAAACAATCATAGGTTTAACAAGTGAAGCGATCAACAGCTTGGTCAGAGGAGCTAGTGTTTATATATACAAACTGAAAAGGGCTGATGCAGCAGGAGTCAGTTATATGATGCAGCATCCTTAAACAAACTATTTTCCCTAGAGCCTTACCAAGATATTGCAGAATCGGTCTCCAATTTGATATATCCGAGTTGCCAGTTGAATTTTTAGGGATGAGACAAACAACGCCTTTTTAAAGAGAATTAAGGAAGTATGATAAAGTAAGACATGCATTGATTGAATAAAGACAGTAGGATATTTGATATAACGGGTCGATGTCATTTAACATGTTTATATGAAATTAAATCATAGAAACATACAAACGTTAAAGTAGTTAACATCATAAATAAAAACATTTATGTTAATCATGATATCCTACCCCCTATTTTCTTCAAGATTTCAAAGAACTCATCGGTACACATTTATAAAAAGCCGACACAAAAAGCACTTCAACAAAAACTTTATTTCTAACAGAATTATCAACGACTGGAACAGCCTTCCCGCGTATGTAGTGAACTCTCCTACTTTAAACACCTTCAAGCAATGCCTTGACCACTTCTGGAACGATAAGATGTATACTCCTTCCTAGCTTAGTAACTCTGAATAGCCTAGTTTTCTTATATTAATCTTTTTTCCACAATTGTCACTTATATTATTCTCGATCATTTTATGTTATTCTTTTCCTTACATTGATGCGATCATTACAGCCAGATTTGCCTTTCTATTCGCTTAATCAATTATGTTATGTAAATCATAACCGGAGGAGGATTTCACGTTAAGTTTTGAGAAAACATTTCTAAATTCAGAGAGAGTATTAGGAGGGGGAGTGAGAAAAGGTGAGATAGGAATAGCACCACAATCATGGGGTGGAGGAAAGAGCGTTGGTATACAAGCGCTATGTTATTAACAATATCAACAATCTCGTTATTGGAAAGAGAAAAAGAGCTCATAGAAATGTAAGGATTGGAATTACCTCTGAGAATTTTTATTTTTTTCCAAATATTGTTTGAATTTAAATCCTAAAAACTATGCCATTTCGCCTTTTTCCCAAAAATTCATTTTTCGTGTAGTAGTTTCTGATTTCTTTGTAATTTCCAAAATCTGACCTATTTGTGGTGCGTCTAAAGGTTTTGAGTGCCCGAAGGACGTTCTGTCTAAGTTTATGAATGAAAGGCATTAAAAATCGTTATTACAGTCAAATCTATAAGAGGAATATTCTGAAGTTTTGAATGACAGGCATCAAAAATCGTTATTACAGTCAAATCTATAAGAGGAATAGTCTAAATTCTATACCACCCTTTAACACTTCAATCAAACTCTGAACACACAATCAATTTTGATAGCGTTTTAAGTGACACGCTGTAGGAGGTGCTTGTTTCAAGCCTTTCTTAAATAAATGAAGTATAGGTAAAGGTAAAGGTAAAGGTACCCCGGGGTGTTTTCATCGAGAAGGCACAATTGCGCCGCTATGTGAATAATGATATGTGATACTATGAGGAAAGCCGGCTTGATGCGGAATCGAACCCAAGACCTTGAGTTATCGAACCCAGCTTCTAACCAACCCTACTCACGTCCCCTATATCTTTGTTGATTAAAGTAACGTTTTCTAAAATGAGTTGATTTACTGGGAGATGTTCATTTTAAATCAATAATTATTAGAAATTATCGGAAACAGTAGGTTCATATAGAATTTGCCATTTTCTCATTGGCTCATTACATAAGGTCAAATCAAAATTAGATGTACAAAATGCAACTAGACCCAAGCTTGGAAAGATTGATTTTTTGCTCGTATCAATTAGCTGCAAATTAAGTAGTCTAACAGTTTTCTGTATAAAATATTTCTTCTATTATTTCTTTGTGATCCCCCAAAAAATGTCGCGCATTTGTGTCAGCAACAATAGCACTGGTAGAAGCAACTTTTTCAAACACTTCAGATAAAAATAGTCTATAAAACGTAAATCTAAGCGGTGAAAATACGCAGAAATAAAGTAGAGCAGAGAATTAAAGTAGCTTGCAACACACAAATTGTTACTAGATAGATGATTTACCCAAGATAAGCTAATAGAATTTGAATATAAAATAGTTGAGAGTAAATTATCAGAGTCAGAAGCGAGGAGAGTATCGTTTATAGGAATGCCGGAGATTTTGTTTTGCCAAGTGTGAGGTTCTTTCAAAAAAATGATTGGATAAAAATTTTTTTCCAAAAAAATCTGAAGATTATACCATGCTAATCCGGATTTGCGTAAATTGATGTGTAATATGAAAAAGTTTATTTGTTGGAAATAAAATTACTTAGCATAATGAGATAAAAATGTGTAGAAGATTCAATGCTCTTCAGAAGGGTAGGGCATTTTTCATATGTAATTGCAGTGTTGCCAGGCATATTTTATCAAAAATCCGTAAACTTGCTGCAAAAAATCCGTAGAAATCCGCAGACCCCAAATTTTTGGGTGGTCCGAGGCTCTTCATTTTTTAAAAAAAAATTCAGGTCATTTTTTTCATGTCTCTCAGTAATAGTATCCCAATACATAAAAATTTTTAAGTATGGTGTCTTTTTACATATTTTGAATCACTAAAAACTATATTTTATTCTAAAATCAACATAAGAACAACAAACAAAATAAAAAATTGAATTAAACTATAGAAAAATGAAAACACAATATTTATAAAAAAAAAAGTAACATAAGAAAAAAATGATGAAAAAACACAATAAATTGCACTGCCTTGATTGCCTCCAATATTGCATCACTTAGGAGTAACACTTATAGAATTGATTACACTTTCTGGAGGCTCATATTTATAACAAGGTTCTCCTGGATCATTGGTTTTGATGTGTAATAGGGCTGAGATGGTATCTAAATCAAGATGGTTCCTTTTATCAGTTTTTATATTGTCATGTGTAATGGAAAAAACATAAGATATAGCAAATAAAAACGATATTTGAAGTAATTCCATACGTAAAGAGGCGTTCGCAATCGGCATTTGAATGTGGTAATACTAATAATGCCATCATCAGTCTGCATAAAAGTGGAAACCTGAATTTTTCATCTTAAGTTTGCACTTTCGCAAGCTTTCCCCAAAAAAGATCAACCTCAAAATTCTCAAAGCGATCAGAAAATTTGAAAAATTGATAATCTAAAAACTCATCAGTCAGTTTATCTATTTCATCAGTTTTTACGATATGAGGAAATCTTCCAACTAAAGCATTTACTTAAAAAAAGAAGAGAAAACAAAAAGTATGCAAAAAATTTGAGTATGGTTTGAAGACTTTCAAACTCACCTGAAGAAGTGGTGAATTTTTTTGATCGTTGAAAGGAAGTTTAAGTTTGAGTCTTTCAACCGCTCTCACATAATATTCTCTAAGATTACTTAAAAAAAATTTATATAGAAAACACGAAAAAAACAGTTGAAAGAAATTATACTTCATGAATTTATTCAATTCGTTCGAACTAAGATCCCCCTCATTTTCTCTCAAAAAAACGCGAGTTTTGCTTCCAATGAAAACTGCCTCATTGGCAATTGCTCTTTCAACTCAGTGGAGACTTGAGTTGGATTTGATTTAGAATAAATTTCTTCGGGAGTAATAAATCTTGCTAATAAAGATTTGAGTGTGACTTCCATTTCGAAGAAAAGAGTATGAATGTAGGGTTTTGACGACTTGTAATAATTGTAAAATCAATTAAAATATTAACATTAAAACATTTATAATCAAATTTTTACCTGAAACAAGACATTGAACAGATTGAAAATTGGTAGGACTGCTTTAAGGAACATATAGTATGCCTTGTTCATGGGATTTTGCAGGTTTTTTATAATTGATTGAATTTTTTTATTGCCTTCTTGCTCATCATGAGAGTAAAAAAAGAAAGTAATGCTGGCCACTGATAAACTATTCTTTCTGAACACATTTCCAGAGACAGACATCTGATTTGCGTAGGTTTTAGTAGAAGTAGAGTATGAGGCTCAACTTCTACAAATTGCTGGAACTCTTCATACTGAGCTAAAAAACAGGTTTCAAATGAAAAAACCAGAAAAAATTATGAAAATTTGCACTCACCAATTCGTTTTCCGCTACAATGAAAAGAGTAGTAAATATCCCCAAGCAAAACCTCAAGATGATTTGGCAGGGCTTTGGGTTTGGATGCATAGCAAGCACAAAGATGAGCTATATGGCAAACACAATGCATAACAAACAAAGATGGTGGCATTTTTCTCAGACGAGAAACAACAGGATTTTCGTTTCCTAGCATGACAGGAGCTCCATCAGAGTTCCAACCTATCAGCATGTTATAATCCAACCCATCAGCCTTTAATTTTTGATCCATTATCCGGTACAACTCTTCACCGGTGGCGTTTGGGCATGGTAATAAGGCATAAAACTTTACTTTAACTGAACATGTAGAATGATCATATACTCTAGACAAAATAGCTGCATGTTTACGGTCACCCCTGCCTGTGCTCTCATCCATCATGAGACTGAAAAAGTTATTTTTTCATAGAGGATATGGTTTGTTTTTCAATATATGGTGCAATTGCTGATTTCACAATATAGGTTGTTTTTGTTCTTTTACATCTAAAACTTTTGGCGATGAATGAGTCTGGACAGAGTCTTGGCAATAACTCGGTAAAATAGCCAGTTGCAAAATTTAACTTCTGATTTTTTCATGGGATTATCTTTTTCTTTTTTTTCATAAAAAGATTGAAAGCTTTTTTTTCTGTATTTTCCACATTTTTTGCATTTTTCATGTGGAGACGGAGAACTGTTTTGGCATGCTTTTCGAAATCTTTAAATCTACCACTTACAACCAACAATTTCTTAAAACATAGAATACAAAATGCTGAGTCTTCCAAACCACCTTTTTTGAGCCAATCTAATTTCTTTTCCCACTCTTTTTTGTAAGTTTGATCATATTTTCTCGTTTTAAGTTTTTTTTAGGAGAAAAAACTTCAGAAACATAATTATCTGAATCAGACATAGTCTTGAAATTGAAATAAAACCAATTTAAATTGAAATTTATTTGTGTAATTTAATATAAAAAATATATTTTATTTAAAAATTTGCGCTCATATTTCAGTTTTTAAAACCAAGAAAAATAAAATGGAGAAAAAAAAATTGTTATGATTTTATTAAAAGCCAAAAAAAATTTTTGATGACCCGAAAAATCCGTAGAAAATCCGTAGAAAAAAAAAGTAGAAAATATTAATGTAGTAGAAAAATCTGGAAGAGTCAAAAATCCGCCCGGAAATATCCGTAGGACTATTTCAGCCTCAAAAATCCGTAAAATACGGATAAATCCGTAGATCTTGCAACACTGCAATTGGCACACATGTTTATCACTTCCTTACAATCATTGCTATCATGGCCTAGCTTCAAACATTTTAAACATGGAGAGTTTTTGGATTGATAAACATTATCATAATGGCCCAGTTTTCCCTAAGTATGGGATAATTTTTGCCTTTTAATAGAGAGTTAAGTTAGAAGGCATTTGAAGCCGCAAAATATTGTAGAGGAATTAGAAAGAAAAAAAGCAACTTCTGGGGTATTTTGTTCAACCAAAACATATTGAAAAAACTTATTCTTCGAAAGAATCATCCTGATGAAACCCAAACGACCAAGACTTGTAATATTAAAATTTAAAAACTTAAGTGATTGCATAATTCCGTCCTTATTCATTTTAGAATGAAATCGATTAATTATAAATCTATGTTTTTAAAGTAGAATTTAACTTGCCCTTTTTGATGGTTGTGACTAAATTAATAATTGCGCTTTCGGAGTTATTTATTTTGCTATTTTCAACTGAAATTTTATTTTTGCATGGGTCAATTTTATTGAGAATTTTTTTTTCATAAGACTTGATTGGCAAGCGTTGGTATATCTTTTAAAACCTTAATTCTAACAGCATTAGAGGGTTTAAAAATTTTAGGTTGTTATGTTGGAAGGGATAAGACTTGCGCCTAGGTTTTAGGCGGACGTCATTTCTAATAATTTTGATTGAGCACTATAGTTTCACTCATTTGTTCAAAGATAATATTTTTAATTTTATCAAACATCTTTTTTATAAATACATCAAAATTATTTCGACAAGTATTAAACATATGTTAAAATTTTAACAAAATAAAAAATACAGACTTGACATTTCGTAGCTTGAAGTTGCGTAGATATAGAGAAAAAGATAATGCCAATGGGGCATTGATTTTCTTTATAATAGTTTGAAAATGGTAATGTTTATAATATTTCACACAAGATATTCATAACCAATTTTTCTACATGAAAGGACAATTACAAATGAGGCATTAAAATAAGTCAAGCACAATTCAAGTATTCATGGCTGCTTAAAAGTGTTTGTTTATAAAAATTGCTGAGTTAAATTGTCTGCTGTTTTTTTATAGACAAAGGAAACTAAATTTAGATGGAAAATTCTTATAATTTGGAAGATTTTAACCATATTAGTGCTGGGCAAAATTTGTCCGCTCAAGTGCTGGGGGCGTAAAGTGCCCCCGCTATTTTTCTCAGATATTAATAAGTTTTTATAAATATTTTTAATCTTACATATGTATTTCAACTATGCTGAATTCAGTGGTGATGTCCATTTTTTATCAAAATCAATCAAACCTGTCAAAAAATTGATTTATATTTGACAGCTCATCTCAAAAAGGAACTTTTTATTTAAATAATTATATAAAGTTTTTTACAAATGTATACCCTTTTCAAATATGCTAAATTCAGTGGTGATATTCATTTTTTTATAAAAATCAATTAAACATGTCAAAAAATTGATCTAAATATGACAGCTCATCTCAAAAAGGAACTTTTTATCTAAATAATTATATAAAGTTTTTTACACATGTATAGCCATATTCAAATATGCTGAATTCAGTGGTGATATTCATTTTTTATGAAAGTCAATCAAACCTGTCAAAAAATTTATCTAAATGTGACAGCTCATCTCAAAAAGGAACTTTTTATCTAAATAATAATATAAAGTTTTTACACATGTATACCCATTTTCAAATATGCTGAATACAGTGGTGATATTCATTTTTTATGAAAATCAATCAAACTTGTCAAAAAATTGATCTAAATGTGACAGCTCATCTCAAAAAGGAACTTTTTATCTAAATAATTATATAAAGTTTTTTACACGTGTATACCCATTTTTAAATATCCTGAATTCAGTAGTGATATTTACTTTTTATGAAAATCAATGAAACCTGTCAAAAAAATGATCTAAATGTGACAGCTCATCTCAAAAAGTAACTTTTTATCTAAATAATTATATAAAGTTTTTTTACACATGTATACCCATTTTCAAATATGCTGAATTAAGTGGTGATATTCATTTTTTATGAAAATCAATCAAACTGTCAAAAATTGATCTAAATGTGACAGCTCATCTCAAAAAGAAGCTTTTTATCTAAATAATTATATAATGTTTTTTACACATATATACCCATTTTCAAGTATTCTGAATTCAGTGGTGATATTCATTTTTTCCTCTCTCAAAACATTCTGATTAGAGAATCTTCTTGTTGATCATAGACTTTTTTTATCAGGCCTGAATATTTGTCAACCAATCTCATTTCAAAGGTTTTTTTCTGATGAATCATTCGTGATGTTCATTGTTCAATTACAAAAAGTTGTCCACGTTCTTCATTTAAAAAATTATCTCTTTGACGCAAAAGAAAAAATATGGACAAATTCCATTTAAATTAAAAATATCTTGATAGTGACTAAATTCTCACATATTGGCATCTGTGCCATTTTTGATAAATCTGACCTATTCTAAATTTTCAGATTTCCTACCCATCTTATCTAAATGTTAATTGTAATCCTAGATGATAAGCTATAGATTTAAATATTTTCCATTTGTAAAAGAGAAACTTCTTTTTCACAGCCAAAATCTTTTTTGAAGCCTCTAATATTATATAATTAAATTAGAACATGGTAGATCTTCCATTTAGTCAAGATACATATTTTTTTTAATTACTATTTCTTTTGATCACATGTTCTCTTTTCAATTAGTTTTCAACTTGATTCCTTCTCTCATACAAATTTTCAAAAGATTTTATAAAACGATTTTTTTTTTTAATAAATATTTCATACTCAAGATGATTGTAGAAAGTATTATCAGCCAAAATATACAAAAAAAAGTATATTTTTACTATATACCTAATATGCAGCCATTTTTTGAAAATTTTTTACAGAACTGATTTTCAGGCATACATTACTAATTCAATTGCCACTTCGAGATATTTTTTAACCGTATTATCCAAAATCCAGTACAGGAAAAATAAGCATAGTCGATTTGGTATAAAAAAGATATTTTATTTTTTTGAAAATATTTTTGAAGACAGTATCTAGAGGTAAACCGCAAATCTGATTGAAGCTTTCAGATATTTTAAAACCATAAATGTCAAACCTGAGTCCAAAAATAAAACAAGCATCTTCCATTTGGCATAAAAAGAGATATTTTATTTAAATTCCAAAAATATTTCTGTAGACATTAGACGTAAATCGAACATTTGATTGACACTTTCAGACGTTTAAAATCTCTAAATGCAAAAAATGATTTCAGAAATAAAAATTATCATGGTCGAATTGGTATAAAAACATATATTTCATCTAAAATTAGAGAAAATATTTTGGGATATAGTTTTCAGACATAAACCGCAAATTTGATTGACACTAGCAGTAAAACCTCTAAATGCGAAAACTGTGTTCAGAAATGAAATCATCATGATCTATTTGATATAAAAACATATATTTCATGTAATATTTGAATCAATATTTTTGGAAACAAAATTTAGAACTAAACGCGAATTTGAAAATACTTATAGGTATTTTCAAATTCAAACCGCAAAAATTGAGTCCATAAATGAAACTAGCATGGTTGATTTGGTATAAAAACATATATTTAATTGTAAAATTTGAATGAATGTTTTTGGAGACAATTTTTAGAAGTAAACCGCAAATTTGATTAATACTTATAGGTATTTTCAAATCCTAAATGTAAAAAATGAGTCCAGAAAGGAAAACAACATGATCGATTTGGTATAAAACATATATTTTATGTAAAATGTGAAGGAATGTTTTTGGAGACAATTTTCAGAAGTAAACCGCAAATTTGATTAATACTTATAGGTATTTTCAAATCCTAAATGTAAAAAATGAGTCCAGAAATGAAAACAAATGATCAATTTGGTATAAAACATATATTTTATGTAAAATGCGAAGGAATATTTTTGGAGACAATTTTCATAAGTAAACCGCAAATTTGATTAACACTTATAGGTATTTTCAAATCCTAAATGTAAAAAATGAGTCCAGAAATGAAAACAACATGATCGATTTGGTATAAAACATATATTTTATGTAAAATGTGAAGGAATGTTTTTGGAGACAATTTTCAGAATTGATTAACACTTATAGGTATTTTCAAATCCTAAATGTAAAAAATGAGTCCAGAAATGAAAATAGCATGACCGATTTAGTATAAAAACATATATTTTATGTAAAATTTGGAGGTATATTTTATTAGATATATTTTTGATCAATCAAAATTTTGATTGACATTTTCTAAAAAGTAGCCATGATTATTGAAAAAATTAAATATATAAAGTATTATGCGTTCCAAACTGTATATAATTATAAATTTTCAGGGTATTATTTAATATAGATCCTAAGTTATAAGGTTAAGTACAGATAATGTCAAAATTTTGCTGAAAAATTTTAATTTTTGATTTTGATTGACAGTTTTGGACATGAAAGGGTCATTCAACTACCATGAAAATGGATTCAAAAGATGCAGCTAGCGATTTTAGGAAAAGTCCAAAATTTGAAGTGATATGATTCAGCCAATTTTCTACAATTAATTTTCCCAGCACTAATAGAGTTAATACTTAAGAAATTATCTTTTTCAAATGCTTGATAATGAATTGTCTTGCCAAGAAATATATCTATTCAATCATTCAGAATAAACATTGAAAAATAAATTCATGACATTTTAGATTATTATTTACTGTTACTGTATACTTGGTAAAAATGGTATTGAGGAACATTTAAAATAAAAAATGACTGAAGTGCAGAGCGTGTCACAAACTAACTCTAAACATGTAACCCAAATGTCAAGCTGGTGGCGATGTATATTGTTTTATAAATGTACTTTGTAAATTTATTTGCTATTACTGTATTACTTTTTTTTGTAAGTGTTTTTATTGAAATTATTTTACCAGATGACCAACGTATGATATGTCATACCCCCTTTTCCTCAATGTTTGTTAGGGTGTACCTCTCAGCTTAAAGAGTTTATAGTCCATGTGTTCCACCAGAACTTATAAGATGGTTTGTTGGAACTTGCGCCTGCAAATCCTTTTTGAACCTTATTAAAAAGTGTCCCACAATTAACTGCAGATTTCGTTGCTCTATCATGGAAAGCCCAATCATCTTCATTTTGAATGGCCCCATACAGGCTTTATATCTTAAAAATGTGCAATGTCGATTTTCAAACGACACATCAAGCTTCAGATCTTGCACACTTACTTATCTATCATCCTAAACTTCATTTATCCACTCAAACATTTGTCTTGAAAATTGAAAGATTTTTACGTCTACATCCTCCTTAGACTGATGACCTCCTTATTTTTTTCCTTTCCCTTTCCGCGTTTCTGATCTTTACTTTTATATTTGTACTTTTATTCCTTTTAATATTTACAAAAATTTTTTATATCTGTATTTTTCATGATTGAACAATTAGCTGACTTTTTCATCTCTGAACTTATATAATTTTTGCTCTTGTTTTATAAGCTCTTGCTAGCCCATTTTCAAATTATAACTTTATAACACTCACCAACACTATTCTTTCTCAGAAAAGCTATTTTATGTAAGTGGAGATAAAGATACTCAACATTTTAAAACTTTTGATCATTAAAATAAGTTGATATTAATATTATTGATAAAAAATAAAAGAGAATAAATTAAATGGAAAATAAATTGGATAAAATTTACATTATTAGAGAATTTGAACTTTTTTTATTTTAATTAATTTTTACTCAACTATTTATATGGCCTCTGATCGATCCAAATAAGCTTGCGTAGAATAGTTAGACACTTTTATTTTAATTTTATTTCAGCGGCTGTTTATAAATTATCGGTAGTTTTAAATATGTTACAGTTAAAAATAATTCTGAAATTTTAAATGTATAAAGCTTAACCGTGCACTTTTTTTACTTGTAAATATAGCATGATGCATATTAGCCATTTTTATTGTTTTTTTATGTTAATAATCGCCATTTGTTTACGTTAAGCATGCCCGATTTTAAGAAGAAGAAAAACTATTTTTTCTTCTCTTTTATTAAAATGAACACTCTTATTTACATGTTCCATATATCTCATAATTGATGAAACTGTTTATTAAGTTATACCGTATGTTACTTTAACCCATTTAAGGCCAAGCAAAGCAGACGATATCTAAAAAACGCAGACGATTTATATTCAAAGTCATTGAAAAAAGCAGATGAAGATGAAATTACTTATGTTCCAAAATAGGAACATTCGCCGTAAATGGGTTAATTTTAACAACATATTTTGCATGTTAACTATGCCCAGTTTTATCAAGAATAAAAATCGCTATTTAGTTTACTTTAAGCCTGACCCATTTGAAATGGAAAAATTTTCGTTCGATTTTTTTCTGAAATCATTTTTTGTTTACAATTTCTTATTAGTTAAAATTCCTGAGTTAAAGTTTTAAATTTGATTCATTTCATATTTTATTTATCGTAAATATCAGTCTATATAAGATAATTATCCTTAAGCAAGACTAACAAAATGCACAATTTAAAAAGTTATCCATGTCGATTGACCTGAGCCTTTATTTTGTCTATTAACCCATTTACGACCAATGTTCCTATTTTGGAACATAAGTAATTTCATCTTCGTCTGCTTTTTTCAATGACTTTGAATATAAATCGTCTGCGTTTTTTTTAGATATCGTCTGCTTTGCTTGGTCTTAAATGGGTAATGAATTAAATTTGAAGAAAAATTATGTCAATAATAGAAAAATACTTTAATCGTAACCATAAAATTTTTAATCAGCAGTTTTTAACCTTTTTTATCGTATCATCCTTCAAGACTTTTAAATTTGCTTTCATTAACTGTTACAAGATGAGATCTAATTTCACTAAGAAAACTGCTTTCAGTTTCTAGTGAAGCATTTAAAATAGTTGTCATCTGAGGAAAAAACGTAGTGTCACCATCATAAACTTATTTTTGATAAAAAAAAAATTAACTTACATTTGAACGCTTCCACTTTGTCAAGAACTGTGTTAATCATTTGGAGATTTCAATCAGCACTAATTTCTTCATAAAGCATTAAAAACTCTTAGAGTGTTGCGCTCTTTCGGGTATGGTTTACAATCATAACAACGACCGCGACCACTTGTTGAAGTTCTAATGGATAAGTTTTCATTTACAAGTGAAAGCTATTGAAAAGGTTAAAACCAGATTTACAACCAATCATAGAAGAAGTCCCATTTTGAAAATATCCTGTTCACGAGCTGTACCCATTTGCTCAGAGAACAAGAACTTTAAAATTTCATTGTCATGGTAACGAACATAAACAAGAAAAACTTTATATAATTATTTTGATAAAATGTTTTTTGAGATACATCAAATTTTTGACAGGTTTGATTGAGTTTCATAAAAAAAAATGAATATCTCTACTGAATTCAGCATACTTGAAAATGGGTATATATGTGTAAAAAACTTAATAATTTTTTTAATTAAAAGTTTCTTTTTGATATGTGCTGTCATATATAAATCAATTTTTTGACAGGTTTGTTTGATTTTTATAAAAATGAATATCACCATTGAATTCGGCATGCTTGAAAATGGGTATATATGTGTAAAAAACTTTATATAATTATTTAGATAAAAAGTGTTTTATCTAAAAAAAAATTAGTTTTAAACCTTTTTAGGTAAAAAGTGTTTCTTTTTTGAGCTGTCATATGTAAATCACTTTTTTGTCAGGTTTGATTGATTTTGGCAAAAAAAACGGACATTAGTGAATTCAGCATAGTTGAAATATATATGTAACCATAAAAACATTTATAAAAATTTATTAATATCTGAGAAAAATGGGGAGGGGGAGGGTACTTTACGTCCCCAGCACTTGAGCGGGCAAATTAAGTTCTTTCCAAATAGTATACGGTTTTTTAGTCTGCGCAATTTTTAAGACAATTTTATATGGCGTCTCCAACGCTGCCTTGTTATGATGATCAAACTGACCAGTGGTATCAATACGACTGGCTTTCAAAGAAACTTTTTTTTGCTTAAAATAGCAGAAACATTTGTTCATCAGTTGACTGTGAAGAGATTCAAAATGCGCCTTCAGCTTGTTTGGTTTCATATTATGATTCAAAACGTCTATACAACAAATAACGCATTGCAGTTTAACGACAGAGTTTTGAAGAATACTTTTGGAGCCCACCTTGAGAAAAGCCTCATTGTATGTACGTTTTCAGCAAACATTACGGGAAAGACAAAGAAACATGTGAACTAGTAATGATTTTATACATGTGAACTAGTAATGTTGCTGAGTCCGTGTAAATGTGAACGCTGGAAATATTTTCAACAAATGAAGTGTGAAATAGAATTTGAATGACATTTGAAGAGCATGATATTCTTTATAAGCTTGTGTGCATGTAAAAGATGAAGAGACTACACTGGCATAATATTCTTATAAAGAATATCACGCTCTTGATTCAAATTCGCTTTCACACTTCATTTGTTGAAAATATTTCCTTGCATTCTTCATACACGGACTCACCAACATTACCGTGTGAATTTACTTCGTTTCATTTTGATTTGAACCGTTTATGTTTGCATCTTCATACTTTTTTTATTTATCTTTCACAAGCATCTACAACACTCGTCAGCAATCTTATCATTACTTTTAAAGATACCATTCTTTCATTTCTTTTATAACTAAAATTTTTCATGTCCCTCAGTGAAACTTCATACCATCCCCATGGGGGCCAGTCGTGACCCTCAGGGAACCGCTGACCTACCTTAATGATAGTTCTTAGTCTTGAAAGAGTTTGATGCCTTACTGAGCCATACCATTTTTACCCAGCCTATACGTTTCATACCCACGATTTCTAAAAAAAATTGGAAACCCTTGAATTTAGGTAGAAAACGTCCTGTATCCGTTTTGAAATTATATATTTATTCTGTATAGAAGTTGTAGTTTAAATACGCCCTAATCTTCACAAATTTTATTTTGATAATAAACGATCACTTCATTTTACTTTTCTCTCTTTACAACATAAACTATACTCCATTTTTAATCATGGTATTGAGAAACAGCCTCATATTGAATTTGTCTCAAAGTGGAAATCACCGTATTACGTGTAAAAAATGCCTTTTATGGCACTTGCTCTTGTTAATTGTGTAAAAGTAATATATTTAATATAATGTAAACTTGTTTGAACAATCTATTTAGTTTTGCACCTTTTTAAAATGTAAAAACTCGTCAATTGACCTGTGTAGGCGTTCTAGAGTTAATGTAATAAAATTTTATGGATCCACTCATAAAAAATTTTGAAAACAGACATCTTATAGCTGGGAATTTACAGATATATAAATAAATAATGCATTTCTTCAACAACAAAAAAAGCACATGAGCTCTTTATCTCAGAACCAAGCAATAAGCAGTCGTTATTTGGAATACCTTAATTTCGTTAATCTTGCAAAAAATGGAATCTAATCATTGATATTTCGAATACAGCACAATATTCTTTTTCAAAAAAATACAAAAACAATATTTTATGTACCTTGTATCGATCAAGCTTCAAACGCCGTTATTGATAACTGGGTATTCGATCGGTATTGCTTATATCGCGATACGCCATCATTGCTTGGGGGTTAGAGGAAAAATCTCCGCTTCCGACTCCAAATACCTAAAAGCTTAATACGATTCCTATCCGTTTAAAATCTTCGATTCCTCAGCCCTGTACACCATTATCCTTTGTTAGCTCCTTGTAATTTGTGAAAGGGTTATTAAATTCTATTCCCTGAACGCTTGGAAAAGTTTCACCTAAGCTTGCTAACTATCAGATGAATCAGTGTAGAATCTGGCGTTCCTGAACTCCTAGAAAAGCTCTACCGATGTTTATCAATCGATAGAGCAAGCAGTGTCGAATGTGAAAGAGCTCTTCTCTTAGGGCGTTACTTTCTATACAAAATCGTCCCGAGTGTCACCAGAACCTTTAAGAGCATACTTCTCTGCTAAGAAATAGGCGATGTTTTTAATTATGATATAGCATATTTATTTACTTTATGATTGCATTAACGCTATTACTTAAATCCTTTTTTTTCTGTGTACGATAAAAGTTGTGTAAAGTTGCTTTGTTTCTCTAGAATCTAGATGATCCGCCATATCAAAATTAATGTCATCGAAGCAAAAATAATAAGACAGCATTTTTTCTTGCTACGTAATATATATATAATATTATAGGTAAGTAAAAATCATTAACAAATATATTTTCGTTAATTTTGCAATAATGAAAATACCGATAATTTTCGACCTTTATATTTTCTTCTGTAATATTATAAATCCCCAACTCCAAATTTCGTAAAATTGTTTTAGAAACATCAGTTATAAATTACTGACTCAATTATATGTTGTCAATCGATAACTAATGTAAAAGTGTGATGAGTGATGAGTAGGGCGAACAAAAATTGACCGAATAACTACAAAATTATTGACTTTATGTAAAAAAAATATTAACTTTTTGAGAAAAAAAATTGACTTTTTCGGAAACTTTTTCTGAATTGTAAAAAAACTATATAGCGGTTTTAAACAAAATTGCAGAAGAAAAAAATCCCGGGATTCTATAACTTCAAATTTCTAACTATGGGGCGTCTTTTTTTTGACATGCTTGTTTTACTCAAAAAGCGCTTGGCTGTATTTACAAGTTACTACCTCAAATTTAAACTCTTGTTAATGCGACATTTTCATGCTTACCTAAATTTATAAATATGTATGATGGTGTCTCGGTAAGCAAAATGTTTCAAAAATGTGAGTCAAAATATAATATGAAAATAAATATAAATGGCTTCATTCCGCAAGATAAAGTACCGGAGTGTAATTGTCGATCTGGAAGAAAGATTTCTGAGAATGGAGCCAAAAGCAATAAGACAAATTTAAAGTTGTCCTGTTTCTTTACAATCGTTAAATCTAAACGACTGGCAAAATAAAAGATTCTCAAAAAGTTAACACAATTCACACCGTAAACAAGCTAAGGAAGCCTTAAATTTTTGAATAAATTCTATAAATGTCAATAGAAAAGACAGGTAGATCATCAATGTTTGAAGTAAGCATAAAAAGCAATCGTAAAAAGCGTAAAAATGGTACGTCTTCTGTGATATCACTTGCATGCAAAATAAAATAAAGACTCCCAAAAAATGATAATCGTGCCAAACAAAATCATATGAAATAGCAAGCGTAAAAGCCCTGGTCATCCTCTTAGCCAAACTGAAATAACTCTAAAATCGTTTCTTACTCGCTATTGATTCGGAAAGTACAAAAGTATATTTTTTTGTTTTTCTTTCTTGTGATTTTTAATAAATAAAATGTTCATACTAAAAATCTACAGCTTAAAAGCACAACAGCGATTTTCGAAATTTTTTAAATCATATAAACGCAATTTTTTTTTAAAGATAAAAATAGACAACGTTAGTAAAATAAGTGACATTATAAGTGAAAAATTTCAATAAAAAATGTTAGCTTTATTATACAGAAGAATTAAAATATACAAGAAAATAATTAAGACGAAAAGTTTCTATCTTTTGCTAGAAGTTTTTTTAGCATAGAAAAAGACCTCTCTACTGAGCTAGTTGTAGCTTGGCAATTCTGCAACTCTGCATAAATACTAGGAGATATATATTGCTTTTTCAGTTCTATAATATCTTTAATGTCGTTGTTTTCAAATAGTTTTTGATTACACAGATCAAACTTGATAGAATAAAAATTTTTTGAGGCATTTTTAATGCTAAAATTAGTCGATTCAATTTTTTCAACAAGCTGCGTCAGCTGGATATAGTTTGTTTTATGCTAACCAGATGTTCATCTAACTTTGAACATCTGACGCTCTTTTTTTCTTTTTTAACCAAAACTCCATTTTTGCTTTCAAAATTATTCACGATTTCTTTTACTTTTGGTAAGTGATCGCAGTAGTAAGAAGCAGCATTCAACCAGCTGACCCACCTTGTAACAGTTGGAGCTGGAGGCTATCCGATACTTTCAAAAGCAAATTTTCTTTTCTTATTTTTAACAGTAAGAGTAAATTTTAGTAAATTTACTCGAAGCAGTTTTTGGCATTGAGATTTTTACATAAGGAAGACAAACAATTAAAAAACTTGAAAAAGGTTTGAAAAAATATTGACATAAAAAAAATTATTGACTTTAAAAGAAAATATAATTTACTTTATTGACTTAAAAAAAAATTTTTTGTATTAAAAAAACATATAATAATAATAAAAATATTTTTTTTCAACAACTTTGAAGACTTTTAAAAAAATTTGACTTTATACCCCCTAGTGATGAGTGACACGTACCATATTTCAATGTCGATTTCAGACAGTCATTGAAAGATGTCCTGAATCTTACACGCTTCTCCTTTATGTTGCAACGCAAAATGTTTGATCTATTTTCTTCAACGTAATTTATTTAAGTATTATATTGGTTTGTATTTGTAGTTTAGTGTCTTTCCAACAGCGTCTTCAAAAACATTTTCAAATTTGTCTATAATCTTTTTATCCAAGCAAAACATTTGCATTCAAAAACTAAATTTATCCTAAATGATTTCTTCAAAAGTATTTGCTTTAAAAAAATTCCCCAAAAACTTTGTTTCTTTTAAAAGGAATTTGTGTAATAAAAAAGTGCATTCTTCAACCTTATTGTATTTTTCAATCTTTTTCTATGAATTGCTAAAACGCAACGTTAGACCAAAATGATAAAGAATTTTCATGTTGCGTCTGCGCAACGTTGGCCACCAAAGAGAGTAAATATTTTTAAAATCGGACGGAGTCTCGATAATCCAAAAGTTGCGACTCTACCAACGCCAACCTCAAATTCCATAATCCTGAAGGACGGCGTGATTGCAAATTATTCGATAATCTCTGAATCTCAAACTAATCATTTGTCTTTTATCCTTTTTAGGGATTTATTGTCTTGGTACGTGAATGGTATCTGTCTTTCTTTCATCAGCAACGCGCCAATCCTTCTTTAAAAAGTCATCCTTATAATGGCTTTAAACGTGCATAGCTTTGTAAGATTTGTATATTTAATCTTTCGTGCAAACTTTCCGATCTCATACCATGTATTCGCATTTCTTTAAACGGTAAAATTCATTTTTTCTTTTAGAATAATAATGGAGAGTCTCTTTCCAATAATGCTTGTACACATTATGAAAGAAAGTGTGCAATTTATGTAAGTTTTATTCGATTCATTGATTTATTGAATTAATGCAAACCTAGAAAGCTTTACGATTACTTTATTTAGGATGAGATACTCAATTTCACTCCTCGACATTTCACATCCAAAATTTAAAATAATTTTAAGACTTGTATTTTGCATATTTAGTAATAATTAACTGGTTTGTTTGCTATTAAATTAACCAGTTCGTAGTCAGGGTCAAACTGCATATCACTTATCAACTTAAAATGTCATCCATCTCTTCGTTTTTTGCCATCAATTTTTGTTTGTTTTTTTCATATAAGAAAAAGTTTTTCATTGTTGCGAGTAGTAGATATGATAAATCATCACGACTTAAAATGCCGGAAAGAATATCTAAATTTTCAAATAAAAATGTATAAATAAGCGATATCTATATTTTCAATGGAAAAAAGTTTTTTTTTATCAACAATGCCATTGCGCTTTTTTTTGCTGTCGTTTAATTTCGATTTTTATGTTTTCATCTGTTTTATAAGAATTCACACAATTGTTTTTATTCTAAACTCTGGAATAAAATAGGATAATTAAAAATGGGCGTGAGAAAGGTTGGTTAGATACTACTGGGTTTCTATAACTCAAGGTCTTGGGTTCGATCCCGCATCTAGCCTCCTTTTTTAATAGTTCCACACAAACGGCCCAATTGTGCCTCCTCGCTGAAAACACCCCACAGTGTACCTTCTTTAGCTTTTAATTGTCCCTCCTTTGATTATATTTTTGCTTTATAACTTCTTCGTTCTAGTTTTGCTCTTTTTGCGCATACCTTAAGTTTTTTGAAAACTAATTTAACGTATCCCCTACAGCAGGGGTCGGGAACCTTTTTGGCTGAGAAAGCCATAAGCACCACACATTTTTAAATGTAATTCCGTGAGAGCCATTATAATATGTTAACCTAATAATAATAATAATAAAAAAGTAAATGTTTGCATTTTATGTAATTTCAACACTTTTAAAGTACAATAAGCCTCTGAATTCTTTCTAATAACATTGTTATACTGTTTCTAATCAATGATGAATATTTCTTAGCATTAATGTGACTTCTGGTGCTGCATGGAAATCTTCATTCAGTGACTTGAACTTATTCACCCACATATCTGAGGCTTTCAGGTCAGCAGCTTGTAGCTCAAAATCTCTTTCGGAAACACCGGAGTTGTAACTCAGGTCAGCGCTGTCCACTCCACACTTGTGTGAATGGGTAATGAACTTAAAAAGACCGTGAAATTCTCCAAAGCGTGCTTTGAATGACTGCAGGAGATTAGATGTGAAGCCTGCTAGCTGCTGAAGATCAAGATGTTGCGAAGGGTCACTTGCTGTGCATGCATCTTTAAACTCACCCAGTTTTTCAAAGTGTAGTAAACGACCTGTTTCAATGTCGGTGATGAAGAGTTCTAGCTTGTTTTCAAATGCAGACACTGCTTGTTGCAGGGATAAGATTGTATTTCCAACACCTTGCATTTTCATGTTGAGCTGGTTTAGATGTTCAGTCATGTCCACGAGATAGTAGAACTTCAGGAGCCACTCAGTGTCAACTAACTCGGGATGCTCGACATTTTTCATTTCAAGAAAAGTCCGGGTTTCGCTCAAACAAGCCGCAAAACGGCTGAGCACCTTCCCCCTTGACAACCAACGCACGTTACTGTGCAGAAGCAGACCAGGATAATTACTCCCAACTTTTCATCCAGCAGTGTTTTAAACTGGCGATCATTTAAAGCTCGGGCTACAATAAAGTTGACCACTCGAACGACCAGTGACATCACCACACCCAGCTGCTCGCCAGACATCTGAGCACAAAGCGCCTCCTGATGTTGGATGCAGTGAAAACTTGAGATGCGTCTCTTTTCATGTTCACGAAGAAGCGCTACGAATCCTCTGTTTTTCCCCACCATGCACGGAGCGCCATCAGTGCACACCGAAACAAGTTTATCCATCGGTAGATTTTTTTCTTCAGCGAACTTGATGAATGACTTGAATAAATCCTCCCCTCTTGTCTCTTTCATAGGCAAAACAGCAAGACTTTCCTCATATACTGTGTCACCGACAACATACCTTGCCATTACGCTGAATTGGGATAAATTGCTTACGTCTGTTGACTCATCCAAAGCGAGAGAAAAAAAGGCGCCGCATTTATGTCCTTCACTTGCGTTGCCTCAATTTGATTTGACATCATGATGGTACGATCGTGAACAGTTTTTGCTGACAGAGGCATGTCTTTTATCCGTTTAATTATCTTGTCTTTATCCGAAAAGTCATCAAAAAGTTCATTGGCAACATCAAGCATGAATGCTTTGGCATACTCCCCATCTGTGAATGGCTTTCCGTTTCTCACAATTGCTAAAGCACCAGCAAAGCTAGCCGAATTCCAGTCACCTTGTTGGGTCCAAACACGGAGTTGCTGCTAACTAGCTTGCACTCTTGATAGTAGCTCTTGACATGCTTTCTTCCTGCTGTCCCCCGCATAATATTTCGATGCAAATGTACTATGGCGTGTGTCGAAGTGCCGCTTTACATTTGACCGTTTCATAGATGAATTTTATCATTGCATATTAGACACACTGCAGAACCTGCTCTCTCCACCTTTTTTTCTTTTAGCCATCTTCTTAAGGGTTTCTGAAATAAAAAACATGATTTAAACAAACGATGATTTCCCGCGTTTTAGTTGCCGGTTTGGGCATGCGAAACGGAGTCTGACGAAACATTTTTTTATAATTAAAAATTTGTCTGCGGGCCAGATGCAGCATTCATAAGAGCCACATCTGCCTCGCGAGCCATAGGTTCCCGACCCCTGCCCTACAGCATACTCTATGGGTGGCATGGCAGTTTGGTTGAGATGATGGACTCAGCATGGAAGCCTCTGGATTCGATTCCTCATCGATACCAATTAGTTGATAGTTTGACATAAGCGGTACATCAGTGCCTTGTCAATGAAAATACACCCACGGTACCTTTACCTTACCTTTTACTCAAATTGAAAATTTTGCTACATAATTAACATAAGAGAGAAAGGAGACAAAATATACTAATAAAGCATTTTTCACTTAGATTTGGTAAGCTTGTATTTTTTACATTTTGTAAGGAATCATAGTATACAAAAAATCGTAGTTTAATCACTTCATAAAATTATTTAAGTCTAAGAACACAAAATCATTAAAAAAAAATTAAAGGGATAGCCCTTTAATGTCTAACGTTGCGAAAACGCAACAAGCAATAAAATCAAAAAAAATTTAAAAGTATGAGAGCAATGTGATTTTTTTATAAATAAAAAGACCCTAAAAGGCCTTGGTTTCTTACCTTTTCAAATTAAATTTGAAGTAGACATTTTAAAACATTTTTTTTTCAGAAACATTAATGATAAAATTTTGTTTTTTAAAGGTCTTTCTTCAAATTGAACTAAAAATAGAAAAAGAAAAAATTAAAAAAAAAAATTTGCGCCATATCAATGAAAATACTTAAAAGTATCATTCCTATTAGGTTATACAAAATTTTGGAATATATGGATAATCCTTTAGCATAATTGAAATCAAGGTTGCGACGAAAAGCACAAACGTGAACTTTTAGGCGTAACATATATCCTTGAAATATAGATGTCTCACTTCATTTTTATTATTTTTTCAGTTCATCTATCGATATTATATAATTCTTCAATGTGTAACATTGCATCAACTTTATTTCTTATTTCACACTTTGATTGTATAAAATCGTTTATCGAAACATCATGTGTTGCCTACGTAAGTGAAAGGATTATGAGATGATCCATTTATTTGTTTGTTTTTTATGATCATGTGACGTATATTATTATAAAATCATTGATAGATAATATTCTCTGATGTTCATTCTCTTGTGCCTCAGTTCACACTTTGATCGTATGAACTGATGATGTATTGTTACACAACTCAAAGCTCAACTCTTAAATTTGCATTTTCCAAGATTAAAAACAACGCCAGCAATTTGTTGAGCAAAATAGATATAGGTAAACTCACGTATCTCAATTTAATGAGCTATCAATAAAGGCAAACAATATAATTCCATTTTCTTGCGTAGGTGCAAACATTTAGAAAGGGATAATAGGACACATTTTTTCAGTAAATTTACTTTTAAATTTCTTTATTTATACGTGATTATTTCTTAATGTGTTTTATGACACCAAGTATTTTTACAGACTGTTTACAAGAAGTTTAAAAGGGTGTGTTTGGACTACAAAAGATTGTAACGGAACTGCTAAATGGTGTAAAAAAAGAACGGGAAATTGGTGTAATTGAATTGTATAAGGGGGTAACGCAACTTCAAATGCTATATATATGAAGCCTGAGTATGGTTGTTTCGAATCATGCTTTGATGCTCAGTAGTCTCTCCTTTCAATCCTATAATTCCAACTTGACTGCTCATAGTTCTATAGGAGCGGAGCACGTTGTGCCTTCTCTATACGATACTTTTTTTATATACAGAAAGAGTTTCTTGTTTTCCTCTTAAGCTTATTTTTGTTCATTTATTACTGTCTAATCCTCGTCAAAATTGGATTTTTTAGACTCAATGTTGCGACAAATATTTTGGCTGTCATATCTGTCATAATTGCCAAGTAATTGACCATAGACTGATGAGAAATTTTGTGCAAACTGTGAAATGTATAAGGTGTCATAATGTTCAATCAGTAAGTTAACTGTTTTTTACTCATTCTTTCTTGACCGTAGTTCATTTATTTCATTGAAGAGTAGTTATCGAAACGTGGTGAGTAATTTCGTTGTTCAATGTTGCATTTAAATCTCGCAAACTATCTTCTAATTAATAAAAGGCAGAATTTTATCCATGATCATTGTAAGAGGCATCATCCATAAATCTTAAATATTTTAATAGCCTAAACACTGGATTTATTTATTTCAAAAAATTTGTCTACATGTTTGTCTCACTCTACGACCCCCCTCCCATCCTTTACTGAAAATTTTTGAAGCTACGCATCCATTTTTCCAAAAAATGCTGATCATACAAAAGAAACTTGTATACTCGGCTGGTTTAACATCACCATATAAATCAAATTCTCTCCAAATGTTACTTAGGCTTTTCTTTGAAAGTTATATAGATTTGATATTTAGTCGTATAATAGTATTTAAATCAAATTTAAAACTGTTAAATTTACATTTATTCCCATCTCTTCTTTGAACAATATGAAGTACATAATTCGTGCCATTTAGCATGTATTTTTATAATTTCTGGATCTAGCTAGCCAGAGTATAATTACTCTGCTAGGTTATTTATTAATTTGTTACTTACTTAGGTATTACTTAATAATAATAATAATCATCAATTTCAAGTTACACAATTTGTTTGTATGTTTTTGGTTAGTAAGCCAATCACAGTTTAGCCTACTGAGCACTTATTTTTTGAAATAAGATAGATAATTGACGATTGTTTATTATTTGAGATTTATATTACTTTATAGTTTGTCATAATTTACACATATTTAAATCTAGTGGAAAACTCATGAAATGAAGGTGTTCCTCGCGCTATTTTAATTATGGCAAGCCCGAACTTTGGAAATTTTATTTCATTATGAGTGATTAACCCAAATTTTTATTTTAATTAGTCCTCACTTCTGAAGCGTTCAATACGTTCATTCTTTTCTGTCTGACACTTATATTTTTTGTTCCTTGTGCATCACCGTTTTCGTGTTTTCATTTAGGCTTCTGAAAAGTGTGCGAAGTGTGGTGTAACTTTTGGCAAGTATTCATGTTTTAAATGTGCCCTCTTTGATGATATACAAAAAAACCAGTTCCATTGCTTGCAATGTGGCATATGCAGAGTCGGTGGAAAAAATAATTATTTCCATTGTGACGTTTGTGGCATTTGTCTTTCCTTAGTACTCAAAAATCGGCACAGAGTATGCATATTTCATCTACACGTCGACACACTTCTCTCTTCACTCCTTTTTAGTGCATAAAAGATGTCAGCAAGGATTCCTGCCAAATATGTTATGAATATCTTCATGAAAGCCGTGAGTTCTTGACAAAGTTAACATGTGGGCATTTGATTCATGTGGATTGTCAAAAAGTCTTAGCGATTCACTGTCGAAATCAATGCCTCCTGTGCGAAAAAGTCATTCCGATCTCTAAAGCATCTTAAATAAGTCCTCCTAAAATATGCTTCTTTCAAATATGCTCCCCATTCATTTCTTCTTTTTTACACAATTTTTATTAATATTTCAATATCGCAATAAACTATTTTTAAATAAGCAATACTTATTCCTATATAAATAACCTGATAATTACTGCTTATGTAAATAATTTTATATTTTGCAATGTACTATTCTCTTTATATTTTAGGACCCTTACCCTTTAGCTGGCTCACATCAACTTTTCTAATAAACTCATCTTTTGACCTTCTATTTTCATGGACAAACTTTCTCGCTTCTTTCACTTTCCATAACCTTATTTATCTCATTGTACTGACAAAGACTTCTTATTTTCTCATTACTAATTCGACATTTTAAACATACCTTACACAGTATTCTGAACACTCTCATCTCAGTGGTATTTTGTCTACATTTTTCTTCAAGCCTCGACTCTGACTGCAATATACGAAGCTAGAGCAAATACAACTTTTTTTTATAATTTACCTTTTAAATTATAAAAATTATTACTTAAATTTCTTCCAAGTTGGCCTTATTGTATGCTCTATTGAATTGCTTACGGCATCTACTACATCTAAAATTTTTCCTAAATAACAAAATTGATTACCATATATGCCGGTGTATAAGGCGACCTTTGAGAACCTAAATTTTAATCGTCCTCGACTTATACATCGAACACAAGATGCAAACTTCTAAATACTAGGTTAAACCCCGCTAATACACACATACATACCCTTGAAACTACACGAATACTTAGATCTTTTGTGCGCGTACGAACGGGCGCAATTTTCATAAACATTGCAAATCATGTGGCCTAATTTGTGTGAAGTAAGAACAAGTAAAACAAGCTAGGGTAAGTTTATTGTGATGCAATGATTCGATATTATGTTTTATATAATAATAAATTTCGTTGCATATTTCTCCTAAATACCCAATATTTTTACTTTTTAGTTGTGAACTTGCACAAACACTTAACCAGTATACCAAACAACGAAGTGTGAAGTCTAACAGCGTCTTAGGCACAACGCAAAGTGTTCTGTCCTTTTCATAGACACGATCACTCTTAAAAAGTCAATTCTTCGATACATACACTTATATAATATAATAATATCAAAAATACAAACAAAGATGACCCTCTCAAATGTAATACGTGTACAAGAAGTAAGAGCTTCTTTTGATCAGATGTGCAGAAGAGACGAACAACTCTTGTGCGGCAAGAAATTACAAAGTCAACGAAAAGCCGGTATGCGATTGGAGAAAAACGCTGTCAAAATCGCAGGAATAAATGTGCAGAAATAGGAAAGAAATGTCAGTAGCCTGACGATCTAGCAAAATGGATTCAAGACGAAAGGAAATCTGGATTGATTATAACACGCAATATGATAAGGTTACGGGCGTTCTCGATTGCAAGAGGAAAACAACTTTTCGATTTTAATGCAAATGCAAGTTGGTATTCAAGATTCATTCGCCGGAATGACCTTGCCAAAAAAACAAGATATCTCAAAGACTGCCTGAAAACGTCGAAAAGAAAATAACTAAGTTCGAAGCGTACATTATAAAAAAAAGGAAACAAGCCGACTACGAACTTTCCCAAATTGGGAATATGGACGAGACTCTAGTTTGGTTTGACATGCCAACGTCGAAAACAGTGTTAAGTAAAGGTGAAAAAATAGTCCTTGTCAAAGCAACTGTCCACGAAAAAACTCGCTTTGCAGTTGTGTTAGCATGTTTGGCTGATGGAGCCAAGTTGAAATCGATGGTTATATTCAAGCAAAAAACGCTACCGAAAGGGAACTTTCCGTCCGGACTGGTACTACACTGCCACTCCAAATGGGATTCGTTCAGTGCTCATTTGGTGGACTCTGACAAACAGAAGCTACCCGAATCCAAGACCGATGTTGTGGTTATCCCGGGATGCCAGACTAGCCTAGTTCAGCCACTTGACGTATCTGTGAACAAGCCATTCAAGGACTTAATGCTTGAGAAGTGGTCAGGCTGGATGATGGAAGGCGAGGAAACTTACACCAAGTCTGGGATCATGAAAGCAGCATCGCTTGAGATAATTTTCCAGTAGTTTGTCGAATCGTGGCACGGAATTCAGCTAACAACAGTTAAAAAAGTGCGGCATTTTCAATGCACTGGATAAAACCGAAGACGATTTCGTATGGGAAGAGGAAGATGATTATGATGGCCAAGAGGAGAACGATAATCCATATGACGATAAATTACCGAAGAGTGGAACGAACTATTTGTAGAAAGTTATAATTAATCAGAAGAATTTGAAGGATTCCGAACATTTATTTGAAATCAATATGTAAAATAGAAATACACAACACATGTGAAAAAGTCTACTTTCATTTTCTTCTATACTTAATTGTTTCAACTCAAACTTTCTGTTTGAAATCCTGGGTCGACTTATACAAAGAACATACATTTTTTTACGAGTTTGTTCTAAAATTTAGGGGTCGACTTATACACGTTCATTAGGGTTATTACTAAAAAAAAATTTTATATTTATAAAGACATGTTTTTAAAAATGAATTATAAAATATTTTTAGGTTCAAGCCTTAAAAAATGTCTCCTAAAAATTCTAACAACAGCGTAGAAGCTAATCTTTCTATTTGGAAAAAAAATTTATCTTCCTCATCCAAGCCAAAAAGGAATCCAAGCATTCCATTTGTGGATAAAATTTCAAATCTTACACGGATGTCGACAAATTGTCAAATTCTTGGAAACTTTGCTTTTTTGTTCAAAACCAAAACGCTACGACAAGATCGAGTAAAAAATATGATTGATGATATAGAAATGCTTTGGAAAGAAACTTTAAATTTTCCACTTTTTTCTACTGCACTAATCAGAAAGATACTTTACCGTTTAATCGATTTAAATGACAAAACAAAAAAAATTTATTACAATACTTTCTCAGTTGTTTAACGTCATTGATAAGGGGGGGGGGGGGGGGATGGAAAAGCACAGATGATTAAAAAAAACTCTACCAGAAGCAGATTCAAAGTCGAGGTAAAGTTGGTTATTCTACTGTCAAGAAAGCTCCTTTAAAATCAGTGCACCCAAAAAATGCATTTGTGTTCGAACTAAATCAAGTTCTTTTGAGTCGTTATCGACACGACATTCCCCGAATCTGACTCCAACTCTAATATTGAGTCTAAACGTAAGCACCACTCGCCTTCCTGTTCTGAAGACAAACTAAATTACAAAAGTGCTGAAACTTCAACGGCAAGTTTACTGATACGTAAGAATAACATATCAACACATAAAGCGCATGACATTTTCGAAACAATTTTTAAACAGGGTTAAAATGTTCCAGTTCCATGTCAGTCGGGTATATGGAAACATAATCAGAGAAGGCAAAAAAATGAAAATAAAAATTTTTGAAAAATTACATGTCGATGATCTTTATTGTCTTCAATTTGATGGTAAAAGGTTATGGGGAGAAGAATATCAAGTGGTTTTGCTAAAAAATATCATGATTAAATTACAACTTGGTGTTTTAAAATGCCCAAATAGTACTGCTAAAGCTTTCACAAAGAAGTACATAAACTGATCGACAAATACAATGCTTGGAAAAATATTTGCATGATAATCTGCGACACATCTGCCTAAAGTCTGGTTGTTTGCATTTTATTGTTAAATTGATGCAGGATGATGTCATGAGCAAAGGCTTTCAGAAGTCACAGTACATCGGCTGTCAATATCACGTAATGGATGTTCTCATTCCGAAACAAAGCAATAGCACAGAACTTACCCACTCTTTTATTGACGAAATATCGAAGAACTACAATTCTCTTAGAGCCAACTACCAGGTTCTTCCAACAGATGATGTTAACACAGGCGCAAACCCTGGATAGCGGGACGACTTCAAGTTTTTCTATGAATTATGCCAGGCATATCGTCACTACAAAACAACTTTAAAGTGGCCAAAAATATACTTGAAGAAACTCACGAACATACATCAAGCAAGATGAAATTCGCGTATAATATACTCTCTTATAGCATTTTTCCTTTTGCCCGATTGGCGTAGCATCTTCAGAACAACATGCGACTTCATCTCTTATGAGTGGGCTGACGCTTGGTTTCATACGCATCTTTACAACGAAAGCATCTTTAGCGAATTGTTAACTTCATTAAAAGAAGCCAATAAATTACTTGAGGAGACACTGAAAAGTTGAAAGATCAATTGATATTCCAAGATCCAACCAAAACACTGAACGTGTGGTAAAACTTATGGGGGAATTACATCGGTGCTCAAAAAATGTTGAATTTTTGATCCCATAAAATTTAGAAAAAAATATATTTTTTTTATTAACCTTTACATATCTCTATTACTATCTTTTGTCTAATAAAATTTTTATAATTACCCTAACCGTCATATACGGTAACTCTTTTCAATTCTACTCCATCTACCACTACTTTTTTTTTTTATCTAATTTTAATATCCTAGGATTTGAAGAACTACTCCAGTTAAATTTTTTATTTTGGATAAGCTACCTTTAATTTTTTTTTTTTAAAAATTTGTTCTATTAAATTCAAAATTTATATAACGCAAATTAAATTAAATACTATATTTATTGAAAAAAACAATTATATTTTTTGCAGACCTATTGTTGAAAATCTATGTGCAAAATAATTATGTTTCAAAACCTTTTTTTTAACAAATTCATTAAATGTAATACTTTTGGTCAATTCATTTTCAAAGTGAACTGAGATTATCTATGCGTTGTCAATGTTCTTCGATTACAAGAGAAAGTAGAAAAATTACATTCAAATATAAAACTCAAATATCCTCCCGTTAGAGCTATTATAAAAATATGTTTTAAAATCTCAGTTCCATTTAATGTTGAAAAAACCCATTATTTTGAGATTAAATTGGTTTTTATTTCAAAATTTAACTCATTTGAATAATTTTTGAAAAAATTCTTTTTTATAGTTAAGGATATCATTTTTATGAATCATAGTAAAAGTTCTAGTTTTTCAGCGTTAAGAAAGTCGGTTTTCCCGGGGCTTAAGTTTGAAAATGTAAATCTGTGAACTTGAAATCTGCATATCTAGTTTTTCATATACAAGTCTACGTAGATGATTTAATTTAATCATCATACTACTCGGCATTTTTAAGCAATATATCATATGTAACAAAATCTTTTTGGAAGGGGGTGGGCATCAAAGAAGTAAGGGACCAGCGCTCCCCTTCCCCTCCTGGTTACGCTCCAGGCGGGTCAATGTTTACCACTCAAATTTATGCTTCCAGTATGTCACTTACTTTAGGCGATATTTCAAATAGCCTAACTAAAGTAAAAACGAAAAATATTTTATTTGACAAAGCTTACAAAGATCTTTCACTTGTTTACAAATTCCTTAAGTGGATAATTTACATTATTTTTAAATTCGCTTTAATCGCATGTTTTTTGTATATTGCTTCCTTCTCTCATACTAATATTCAAAAGATTTATAATACGTTTGTTTTTTTTGATAAATATTTCATTGTGATTGAAGAAATAATTATAGGCCAAAATATAAAAAAAAATTATATTTTTACTATATAACCAACGAGCCTCAATGGTTGTTAGTGTGTATCTCTCAGCTTAACAGTTGAAGGTCAGGAGTTCGATCCCCAAGGCTCCAAACTCTAAAAACAAATTCACAAAAAGGTGATTAACCATCTTAAGCATAATGCGAGCATGTAGTCTTACGGTTGAAAGTGCTTTGATATCTCAAACCAACCAACTATATAACCAATGTATAAAGATATTTTGAAAAAAATATTATAGTACTGATTTTCAGGCCTACATCACTAATTCAATTGACACTTCCAGATATTTTTTAACAGTAGCCAAAATAGAGTACAGAAATAAAATAAGCATCATCGATTTAGTATAAAACTGATATTTTATTTGAAATGTAGAAAATATTTTTGTAGGCAGATTTTAGACGTAAACCGCGAATCTGATTGAAGCTTTAATATATTTTGAAACCCTAAGTGCGAAAACTGAATCCAAATATGAAACCAGCATTTTCAATTTGGTATAAAAACAGACATATTATTTAAATTTCAAAAATTTTTCTGTAGACATTAGATGTTAACGGCACATTTGATTGACACTTTCAGACATTTTAGATACAAAATCTGAGTACAGAAATAAAACTAGCATGGTTGAACTTCTAAATGCGAAAACTGAGTCCATAAATGAAATCAGAATGATCGATTTAATTTAAAAACCAAATCAAGGATTAATTATAGTTTATAAAGGCAATTATAAACTATAAAAATTAAAATTTAATTCAAATAATAAAAGATATATAAAAACGTGTTTGCAGAAAGCATAAAGATTATGTAATTTAACTTTCAAACTAATAAGAATCGAATGCTATATAAATTATGTGCTCAGAATCTTGACGTCGAGTTTGATAAAAGTCTAAGATAAAAGTACATATCCAAAATATGAAGATATTTTAAATTATCTTTTTTTCATAATAAAATTCATAATCCTTAGTAAAAATAAAGAATTAGAAATAGAATTAAACACTTATAATCAATTTGAAAACGAAATTTTAGGAGTCAAAATTTTTTCTTTAATGAAATTTAAAAAACTTTTCAAAGATCAATTTTAATATAAATGCACTCAAACCAAAAATTATAACTAAGCAATTATTTAAAATAAATATTTAGTAAAAGTACAAAGCTATTCAAAAAAAAGTTTTCATGTGAACCGCATAAAATGACAAACTTATTTTATAAAAAAAGATTTTCATAAAAAATATTGATGCATTATGTTTATTGCGTCTGTGCTTTAGATATATTTGGCTGGAATATGTTACGTTGAAATATTATAGATGTACTTTTCATAAAAATTATTACCATGTTGATTTATATTAGCTTTATATTTAAAAAAAATAAAAAAGAGGCGGTGGAGGGTACCTCCCGAAAATATATGGAACTGAATTATCTTTCAGATATCTATTCATAAAATTAAAATTTTATTTTTATATTTTTCAATTTGTTTTATTTTAATTTATATAATGGAATAATGAAGGACGGATGATTTTGAAACGGTTTTTTCTAATAATATGAAACATCAAAATTTTTTCCAAAGTATTGCTATTTCTTATTCTTTTAACTTTAATCTAAATTCAATTAGCATGTGCCTTTTACAGGAGGGTAGTCTCGTGTTTTTTGCATACATAATTTTTCGGTGCTGGGTCAAAACGCCAGAAAATAATATTTCAGGCGTTAATATTTTTTTCTATCTGGACAGTTTTCAAAACGGTTGATTTGACACTAAATGATAGTGATCAATTTGACTTGAAAGATAAAACTGATCATACAATAATGATTGTTTCTTTGGTTTGAAAAACAATTAGGCTATCAATTTAAACGGAAATTCCGTTTGAAACCAGAAAAGATGTGACTAATTTAAACAAGAATATAAATAATTTCTGATTTTGGTTCAAGATTTCAGGAGTAGTCGATTCGATAAGATTGATAAATTAGGAATCTTGTATCCGTTTTTTGTGCATGTGAAACAACAAAATGTTAAATTTAACATATTCTTAGAAAAATATATAAGATAATGGGTTGCCACAATTTTCAAAAATCAGGGAAAGTCAGGAAAAATTGGAAAATATAATCTATCAGGGAACTTCAATGACTTACCATAAATTTTTCATTTCCCAATTTTTTACTGTTATTTTAATTTTCAAAATTATTTAAATTTTAGTTATTTATAAATGTGTTTATATCCGTAATCCGAAATTTTAATGTCTCAACCGACCTTTTTTAATAATTTATGGCTAGATCCAAAAATAGAACCTCAATTCGCGTCTTGGTTGTCGAGAAAACAAGGTAGCAATAGAGAGGCGTATTGTATGATCTGCAAAAAGTCTATTTCACTCGGTAATATGGGAAGAGTCGCCCTGAATTCCCATATGAAAAGCAAAACTCATAATACTCTTTTTGAAGCAAAACAAGGTCAGCCATCTATTTTGAGTTTTGTCAAAAGTACTCCCCCAGCCTCCCAAGAAGAAATATCAGAATCAAACTTTAAAACCCTGCCTGTTGCAACTAAAATCTCTAATATAAACGATCTAGGGGTATGCAAAGAAGATTTGACTAGGTCTGAAATTTTATGGGTTCTTTTTGGGATTCAGTCCAATTTTTCGATGAACTCCTGTTCATCCATCAGTGAAACTAATATTGAAAACGCTAAAGATAAATATGGAAAAAAGAATTGAAAATAAAATGCGATGAAATATCAGCCTATATAATTCATATGTCAAGAGGAAGGTGAAAAAGAAGAAGTAAATTAATGCTTCCCAACTTTTACCTCCTCCATATTTCAAATTCTAAGTATATTTATTCCTAATGATACTTTGCAAATCTTTGAAACAAAAGAACCTTTCAGTTTCAACAAGTGAATTCATTTCTACTTATATAATTTTAATATTCTCACTAGTAGCGTTGCGAAAAAATAAAAAATAGGGGGTCACATTTTTTCAAAAAATAAAAATCGATAATTTCTCAGAAGCTTAAAAGCCTAAATTTTTATTAAAAAATTTGAAGTCTCTCGAATTTTTCCCAAAAAATGATGGTGGGAGGGCAATGTACTAGAGATGAATCGGATGCGGATATTAGATTTGACATCCGAGAGGATGCAGATGCGGATAAAAAAATTTTTTTTATGCGGATATTAAATTTTTCAAAAATTATATGTTTTCAAATTTTTTTACTATTCGATTTCATTCATTTTTTTTAAATTCAACAATAAAGAAAAATATAAATCACACTAAATAAAAAAATTTATTTACAATAATTATAGTTTAAGACGGGTAAGTTTTTTTAATAAATAAAAGTTTTTCAGCTTTTTCTCCTAGTAGCCTTTTTCTTTTGTCATTATAAATATTTCCAGCCGTACTGAAAAGCTGTTCGCTTTGAACAGTGCTAGGAGGACAAGTGAGATATTGACATGCAATTTTGGATAAAAAGGGGAATTGTTCTTCTTTGATTTTCCACCAATCCAAGCTTTGAATAGTTGTGCCATTGATTCTTTTTTCTTTTTGATACCTCATTATTTCTTCATTACAAACCACATTATCTTCATTTTCTTGCTCGTTTTCTTCTTCACTGTTAGAATTTAAAATAGAGTCCATCACTTCGTTCAAAGAAGTATAAACTTTATCAGCATTTTTTTGCAGTTTGACACTACTTTCACTGCCATTGTTATCGAGTTTATCCTCATCATATAAATTTAAAAGAAAATTTTTCACTTTATTTGTTACTTCAAAATCGGTAAAAAAAATTACTTTTAAATCTTGGATCAAGAAAAGTTTCATTAGGCATTATATTTTTAAACATCGTGTTGTCTATGACTTGCACAATGTGCTTCTGTTTATGTCTGTTTGTTTCTCTGCAATATGATGTGGAATGGTTTGCATTGCTCGTGTGCGACTCATTTTGACGACATCTCTCAAATGGAGCACAGTTCCAGTGGAATCGATATATTATATTATTTGAGAGAGCTCTTTAATAGTTTTAATGGAATAATTCAAGATAGATATTAGAGAAAAAGTGCGGATGCGGATTTTGAGATGATAAAAATCCACAGATGAGGATGCGAAGCGGATGTGATATCCGATACATCACTACAATGCACCACAGACCCGTCCTGGCTACGCCACTGAGTTGCCTTACAATAGTTGCTAGCCAACTTGCGATAATCTTAAATTTTATAACAAACAAAACTAGCAAATGACTTTATTTTTTACTTCTATTATTTTTATAATCATTGGAAATAATTTCTCTCATCAATAAGTTCTGTTCATTACGCTCGAAGAACAAACCCTTATTTTATTACCATGTTTTATTTTATCTAGAAGTCTGAATGACTTATTTTGATATCTTAGCCCCCTAGTACGCCTGTTATGTACAATTGCCTTCGGACAACTGCTTTCTATCAATAATTCATATTTCTTTTGGATTTTCAATTTCATATAATATATACCATTTCTATTTATTTTTACTTTACTGCTATTAGATTTTGTGATTTCAACTTTATCTTTTATTAATTTCCTAGCCTATTACTTGTTTTAATTTATAATATTTGACTTTTTATAAAAAAAAGTTGGTAAAATACTAAAATTCGAAATATTATTGAGTTCAAAAAATTAATTTTCTCGGGGTAATTATCATAGGGTCCATGCCACTGGTTGCAGTTTTCCAAGGGGCAATTGTCCGGTTACCATCCTATCTATATTTGATCTTATTGTGATAAGGGTTTTGTATAACCCATTAAATTTTTTTTTATTAGTTTCCACTAATCTTCCACCATTTTTGACAACGTTAGGCCAAGCTTTCCTTTCAAAATTATAGCAATGGCATCGCACATAGAAAAAGATGTAAGATTCAATATCCATTTCTTTAACGTGTGCTTATTCTTTGCATGGTAGTAAACTTTTTTTTATTGCTCAAAGATTTTTTATCATTTTTTAGGAAGAACGTTTCTTTTTTTATTTTAGAACAATGATGCGTATTCCTCGTCAAATGGTGATTGCTCACATTATGAGAGAAACTGTGAGATTTATGTAATTTCACTCTTTATTATTCCTTGAATGAAATGACATTTTAAATATAAAACCTAATAAAGATTAGATTTTAATTACGCAGCCTTTACTTGTACCATACAAAATAAATTGTTTTTGCCTTTATTTAGGCTCAATGTTGCGATGAGTATTTTGGTTGTCACGTCTGTCACAACTTGAAGAAGAAAAACCACGAACTCTTGAGAGAGAGAGTGGATACTGTTAGATGCCTAAAGTGTAAAAAGGCTCAGAGGGTAAGCCCGATGTTTTGACTTCCTAGAAAATAAACCTTTTTATAACGTTATTGATTGTGTTACGATCTAAGTTTTTAAGGCTTCTCGTGAATGCGGGCAGTGTGGTGTGCTTTTTGGCAAGTACTCTTGTCTCAAGTGCTCTTTGTTTGACAACGTAGATAAGGGCCAGTTTCATTGCTCTAAATGTGGCATATGTAGAGTTGGAGGAGGAGAAAACTTTTTCCATTGCGACTCCTGCGGCATATGTCTTGGTCTATCTGCTAAAAATTCTCACAAAGTTCGTATTATTCGTCCTTTCATTCCAACTAATCGCATAACCTTTTTAGTGCATTCGTGACGCGAGTAGGGACAACTGCCAAATTTGCTTTGAGTACATGCATGACAGTCGAGAGCCTGTGCAGAAGTTGCACTGCGGTCACCTGATCCATATTGCTTGCCGAAAATTTTCAAATAATTATTATTATAATCAATGCTTTATTTGTGAAAAGACAAATCCATTATACAAGTAGCCTTTATTTCGTGTTAAGTACGCATTTTTTGCAAAAGACTGACCTCTATATTTTAAAAATATTATTTGTCATACCTCGTAGTGAATGACTTGTTTATTCACTAAATAAATTTTTAACGTGAAATCCTTTATCGTAAGCCAGAGAAGAGACATTTTGTGGGAGCGCGAAAATCGGGTGTCTTTAATCAGTTTTCCACAACTCAAGGCAATGATGTTCTTTCATTTTGCATGTAGCGTGAGTATTAGTGATGGCAGGATACTAAAGTTTTGTACGATTCCGATTCTCAAAAGATACACGATGCCGACTTTTTATTTTGAAATTACACAACTCGACTAAGTATTCAATTTCAATATATCTTGCTTGCTACATATATCACCCAAATTTGGTCTTTATAAAATAATAACAGAGTGAAAGAAAAGATTACCTGTTTTTTACTTTATAAGAGGAATATGTCAGTCAGGATTTTATGGAATTATTAAGTTTGGAATGTAAAGAAAGTTTGTCACTTCCTGACATCACACTTTGCTCAAATTATGTTCATTTGTTGAGAAACTTCATCGTTTCTTCTTACAGCCTCTTAGCTTCACGACGCCCTTGTAGCAGAAGATGCACCATGCAGCTCTTTGAAGTGTCGAGTTGAGATAAGCAAACACATTGATTTTCAATCATGTATTTTATATTATCAAAACATAAAAATACGTTTTTTTATGAAAATCAACACGTTTAAAATCTAAATGCTCGTTTTAGTTTTTGGCTATAGACATTATTGAGGAAGAACGTTTATCAGAAAAGAGCATTCAACAATAGATCGCGACAGGGCATCGGGAGGTAGCAATAAATTTTTCTGATGGTATAATAAAGATTGCAGCAGCAAAACTAACCACAATGCTATCTACTCAAGCTAGCGTTTAATTGAATCGAATATATAGCTCTCATACGGTATGATTAGATCAGGGTAGATCTAATCTTTGCAACATTCAGGATAGAACGAACCAATAAACGGTTCTTCAAATTAGATAGTTTTCTGTGGCCAGATCACTAATGGAGATTTCAAACGGATTTTTGATAAATTGATAGTATTTTTAAAATTTTTATAAGCTTCGCAAGACGGACCATTTTAGACCACCTCGAAAGACGGATCTATGCCGTAAAACTCCCAAAAAAATTTTTAGTAAAAGCTTCAAATTTTGACTTTATTGTCAATAACTTTTTTTGATATTTTCAAAGATATAATTTTTACCGTCTTATTTCTTTTATTATGTTTGTTATAGAAATTTTCACCAAAATAGTTAACGCCATCTATATATTTTTTTCTAAAAAATGCCACTAGACTTTTTTAATCTGTTTTCCATTATGTTCAATTAATTACAAAAAATTATTTTTTTGTGCATATTTTTCTCATTACACTTATTCATGTATTTTTTGTAAAAAAATTTAACGCTATCTATTCAAAAAGAAGAAGAGTATTCCTTCATTTTTAAGTATCATTTGAACGTCTGGAATTTACTGGAAGTTTAACACTTTTCATAAGTAAAATCCAATAATTCACATAAATCTTTTAGTGAAATCTATTTGTAAACACATTTTTTGTTGATGAGAAAACGCATGAAGCTAACTAGCAGAGAAAAGATTCATAATAAAACATACAAGCTGTTGATTTATATAACAACATTACATACTATAAATTGCATACATTAGGAATCATATAAAATTGAAGTTTGGTTATGTATGTGCAATATTTATATCGATACTTTACCATATCGAATATGCTGAAATGTAAACATTTTATCAATAAAGCCACGTTTTTATATGCGCCGCAGTTTCATGCTGACTGTTTTATCTATGTATGTGATGGCACATGTGCTAACTATAGAATTTGTATTGATGCTAGCAGAATATCATCGTTGCGTTGAAGTGAGTGAAGTTGTTATCTGTATAATCTTGAAAATCCTTGATTGAAAATAGGTTTCTAATACGTTATTTTGATATGAATACATTTCATTTTATTTTTGTTAATCTCGCGACTTATTTTCCACTCATATGTCTTCAAATAGCTCCTCTTCGAATACGGTATCCAGTAGTGATTTTTCTGATTACTCTAACACGGAAGACTACTCAAATAGCAGTTCAAGTTCTTTGGAAGACATTGATCTTCCGTCTTATGATAGTCTTTCTGCTCCTGATGGTACTATTTACCGATGGAATCCTTTTCTAGCGTTGGAAGACCTATTTCGCAAAATATAAGAAATGTATATTCTGATCCTGCTGGTCCAAAAGGAGAGGCCAAAAATCTAACTGACTCTCTCAAAATATTTAATCTATTTTTCACTCAAGAGTTATTACTGCATATTTTTGCTGCGCAAAACTATAAATGGATCACTTTTATCGGTATTATTTTCAACAGATTTATACTTATTTAACAATCATTATAGTTTAGTAGTTTTTGTATTTTATATAAAAGTCAAAAAAATTGAATGTCTAATTGCAAATTTTTTATTACATTTTGTCCTTTATAGTAGTTTTTTTATAGCAATTTTTACTAAAGATCTATTTTTGTAGAGATAAAATACTAGCCTTCCCCTTAAAAAATTGTATTATTTTGAACAAATACTCTTAAATTAATAAATAACTATTTTTTAATTTTGGTTTCCTTCAATATCCGCAAACACAAGTTCGAAATAAGTATAAATTTGTTGAAGTTTTTGATTAAATATTTTTAACAACAAATATTTTTAGAAATAAAAGTAGTTCGTCAGAAACCTTGTACTACTGCTATCAAAAATGTTCAATGAGTGACTTTCTCGCATACATTGCATGTTTGTTTCATATTGGTCAGGCTAGAAATCAACATTTAGATATAAAATACCTATTCTCCCATAAGAATGGAGAGCCTTTTCTCAAAGCAGCTTTGAATAGAGATATGTTTTTATTAATTCATAAATTCATTTGCTTTGACGACAAAACCCAAAGAAATTCATCAGATAAACTTTCTGCAATTCGATGTTTACATGATCACTTTTCTCACATTTTTAGTAAGTATTATACTCCTCAAGATTACGTAACCATTGACGAGCAACTTGTAAAGTTCAGAGGAAGAACTTCTTTGAAAATATATGATCAATCTAAGCCTGGCCGCTATGGTTACCACTGTAATGATGCTCGAAGCTATTATGTTTTTAAACCTGAAATCTATATACCTGGTTTACCTGACAAAAACTACTTTTCTTCTGAAGAAATAGTTATACAACTAGTTTTAGGATCTAATATACCAAAAGGATGTGGTATTTACATGGATCATCCCGTAATTTATGTAAATGGGCAAATAATAATGGTTATACTCTTTGTGGAACTGTCAGAGCTACACGAAGATTTATGCCCCATATAATCAGATCTAGTTATTTGAAAGACTTGAAACTTGCTGAGTATGAAAGTAAATTCGCTTACTGCATATATACCTCACAAACACGCAAGAAAAAACTAAAGTGGTGTATATCCTTTCATCGCAGCACCTTGGTAAAATAGAGGTGGTAGGAGAACGAAGTAAGCAAAAAACTATTTTAGAATACAATAAGTTTAAATCTAGAGTTGACATTGTAAACAAGATGCTTAGAGAGTTTACATGTTACAAGCCTTCAAGAAAATGGCCGTTTTTACTTTTTTGCAACTATCTAGACATTTTAGCTCACAATAGTTGGATAATTTTACGGCATAATTCTCCTTAACAATTTCCATCAACTCGTAAAAGTGGGAGAAAGTATTTTTGCGAGATCTATCTTTGAAGCTTAGCGAACTTTCCATGAAAGTGAGGCAAAACGATTCTTTTACGCATAGTGTGACAAAAGATTTGATTAGATTTTTCGGCATTGAAGAAGATTTTGTCCCCACAACATCCACTTGCGGTTATTGTTATGTTTCCTCATGCAAGCCGAAAAAAAGAGGAACTAGAAAATGATATAGATGTAAAAAGCCCATATGTAAAATTCATACAAATTTTCTTCTGTCATAATTGCTCATAGTTTAGAATTTTTGAAATTGTATATGCTTAATTTTTATTCTTACTTTAGAAAATAAAGTTTTGCTTTATAATTTTTTTTTTAAAATAATTATTTTTTTTCAAAAGTTTTTTTTTAAAATTGGGCCTTTTTATTTAATGAAAAAATAACATAAACAAGAATATATGAAAAAATCAATCTAAAATAAGGAAAGATAAAATATCATTGTTCAAACAAAATTCTCTTTATCCAAAAATCGAATATTTGTCATATCAAGATATTTGAAACATTTTTCCCTGTATAAAATCTTTGTTAATCTAAATGTTAACAACCAGATCAAAATTTATAATGTTTTAACTACTTCAAAAAAAAATATTTGAAAAAATATGAGAATCATAGTTTTTTCAATTTTTTAAAGATTTTCTGGTGGCGTTAATTTTTTTGTTTTTTTCCATGTATGGACTAATTTGTTTTTTCAGTAAATAAAAAAACAGCAAAATTTGTTATTTCACATTATTTTAATAATTTACATGTTAATTTTATATTAGGTTATATATTAATCGATGAAATCAATCTTTGAAAATTTGAGTTGACGTAAAACTCCAAAAACAGTTTTGAAAATTTGAGTTGACGTAAAGAACGGAAAAAAGAGCAAAATATCATGTAAGCAACTAACCAAAGATTGATTATTGCCACTCGTTCATATTACACAAAAATAGGTTAATTTCAAATAGGTATAAATTGATATGTTGCACAGTGTTTCAGGGCCGTCATGACATCTTCATCAATGAAAATCTCATTTTCGTCAAGAAATATGTTTTGATGTGAAAATGAAGCAAAATTTTTCTTTTCTAAGAATACTATAATTCGAGCTTCATTTCAAAAGCTATAAATTTTTTATAATGAAGCGCAAAGTTGAGGGAATTCACAGATTCAAATATGTCCACTAAAATGATAGAAATATAAGAAAACGGATACCACAAAATTTTACATACATTTTGGCTAGTGGTATGGTGGTTAGACCCCAGGGGTTTCAATCAGATTCATTTTCCGAGGTACCCAAAATAGAATTTCTTGTTGTTTAACCGGTTATCGACCACTGTCGACTTTAAAAAAATGTGAATCGTCTGCGCTTATTAATGCGTTTTATTACAAATCTGCTTTATACTAGATATCGTCTGATTAGTCTGGTCGTTAACGGGTTAATCTGATGCCATCTTGTTGACGTCAGGAAGGGCATCCAGTCTAGAAATGCACCACGATAATAAAAAAAAGTCCCACAAATTTGTTTGTGTCAACTGAATTGCAAAAAAAAGTTGAAAATTGAATTCTGAATCAATAAAATTAGTTGCGATCGTATGTCATCAGGCATAATTCCTATCAGCATTCTAGCGATATCGCTTGATAGGAAGATATCCTCCAACTTTTCATGTTTAGAACTTCTTAGCACATTCAATATGATATCCTTGCAGCAAGGTACTATCAAATGGTCTCCTATGTTATGTAACTTTTTGACAACAGCTATTTTTTTGAAACTAAGGAGGATTTCAAACACATTTAATATTTTGCAAAAACATTCTTGTGTTATCAAACAGCTACTGAACTGGAGTGCTTCCTTTCCTAGTCTCTTATTAACTTGTTGGGCTTTAAAGAAGTGAATGGCAACACTTGAGAACACAAAACACACTGAAGTTCCTCTTCCCCGCTAGACGTTAATGGAGGAAAAGCAAATTTCAAGTGTCATATTTTTTTTCCTTTTGATACCATTAAGAAAAATGTACATTTACATCTAAATAAAACAGGCCTAAAAAGCAATAAAAAAGTAAAAATAATTTCACTCAATTCAAAGAGTAAATTATTATTTATTTTTAAATGTGACTTATTGGCAAAAATCCCAATATGTGAGTGACCCTATAGGGAACCGTTGACTACAGTTTCAGAATCAATAAGCTAGAAGGTTGCAATAAGAATTACAAAGAAGAAAATTTGACTTGATAAAATCCGTGCAGTTGTCCACAGTTATGGTGGGATTAAGAGCTTACAACGCAATTATTTTTACAGCAGGTCAAAACTCACGCCATTCTATAATATTATCAGTTCTTTTGGTGGCAGTAGTGAAGTTATGGCGAAAATTGAGTATCAACTAAAATTAATTTAGTAGATTGGATAAACAAATCTGATACCGACCTCTTTTGGAAAGAAGTTGGGGATTTTAAAGACGCCTCAGGATCTAATCCTTTTTTTGAATTACATAAACTTGCCATTTCAGTTTTGATTTTATCTCACTCAAATGCTGAAATAGAGTGTGTTTTTAGGGCGATGAATCATGTCAAATAAAAAAAAAAGATGCGATGACACTCAATTTGCTGAATGCAATTTTAACAGTGAAGTTTGGTCTGCAAAGAAAAAATAAGTGTTGTTTTAATTATTGCCTACCAACGAAGGTAACGAAAAGCATTGGTACACTAGCTACATATAAAGCAACTAATATTCTTCCAGAACCTTTCAAAAGTAATGAAATGAGTGAAAAAGAAATGGAAGAAATTTTTGAAATTTCGATTCTTTGATATTTATTTTTTTAAATGAACGTCTTTTTTAATAAATATTTTTCTGGATTATTTTAGATTTTTTTTCCGAGTTTTGGATTTCAAGCCCTCTTCTCTTATTAAGCTCTCCTGTGACGTAGCTAGGCTGGGGCATGAGGAGCAGGGTTGACAATTTGGATATTTTATATCTAAATTTGGATAAATTTAAGTTCTCTTAAATGTAAAAATTTGTTTTTTTTGGATATAAACCGTTTTTAGATATTTTTCATAGTTCTATATATTTTTCCTTATTGGGCTTTTTTTATTACAGATTTTTCAATCTAAATTGATGTTTTTTTCTTCATTTTTGAAAATTGAACTCAGTTTTTCCAACTTTATTTTGATGGCGTTTTCCTTCTAATCTTTTTTTATTTTTAAATAAAAAGCTTTGTATGTATCGTTTAATAGGTTTGTTTTCTCTTTAGAGCACTGTTATCATGGAAATACTGTAATGAATAAAAAATTATCTTTTTTAAGAAATTAGTATAAATGCCTAAAATAAAATATACCCAAAAATTCAGAAAAGGGTGGTTGCAGGATTCCTCTCTTAAAAAATGGATTATTGCTGTTCCTGCGGATGAAAAAAAGCCTTTTGTAATTTTTGCAAAACTGATGAATTCTGGAAAAAATTTTCAATACAAAGATTTATCAGAAGAAAATCCTTTCAAAGAAATTGTCGAATGTGCTCTTTCTGCACTGTCAATCTCCTATATGTCCTCTCTTGAATGCGCTGTTAATGGTCAAGTTTAGTCTCATTCTTAAACTTCTTGGCTATAAAAATAACGATGAAGAAAGCGTCTTCGAAAAAGAAGAAATCGATCTTTTTTCATTGAATTTTGATGTTTAGATTTTTTAGTTTAAATAAGAAATGAAAAATAAAGCCTTTTTTTTCTCATATTCATGATGGATTGAGACTAAATATTTTAGATAATTTTTTCAGATATAAAATTTTTTTTAGATATTTTTAAATGTTCTTTTAGACAAATTTAGATATGAAGTTTTATTAGATATAAATTTTGGATTTTTTTAAACTAGTGTACATTCGATATGCAAATTTAATTAAAATATTTTCGCTAGAAGTATAGTATTTAAATTCACCAATTTTGTAAAAAAAAAATATAAAGTAGTAAATATAAAGGACTTTAGGTATGCGCTGAATAAACTCTATTTTAAAGGATTGCTTGAATATTTGGTCTCCCGTGGTATTTCCAGACCACTAATTTTGAAAATTGCAACGAAAAAATTTTGCCCCCAATAATTTCGAGGATGTGCGCCCCTGTTCTGAACGTTACAAAAAAATACATTCAACCTGCGTTTTTATTGATAAATTGAGATAAAATAAAATTACAAATTTATATTCGCTTTAATCAGTTTCTTATTTCAAACAAAGTTTTCTTCTTGAATTTGAGCTTTCGAATATGCCAACTTATGAAAAGCATAAACTTTTGTTTTGTAATCAATAAGAATTTTGTGCAATACCTTGTTGCAAAGCATTTAATTTTATAATTTAGCGGCTAAATAATTTGTTATTAATATGGCCTTTTGAACATCTTTCAAAAAAAATTGAATGGGTAACTAAAACTGTTTTCGGTTTTTATTTAAAATTGGACAGATTTAATCCAGCCAAATTATCTCTATGTATTTTTGGGTTAATTTTTTTTTGGAAGTTCAGCATATCCCATCAAAAAAGAAAATAATTTCAGAATTTGTTATTGCATTTAGGATAAATGGGTTAGATAAAAAAAGAAACACTGATTGCAGAAAGAATATTGAAAGCATTAGCTAAGTTAACATTAAGCATTTTTTAAATATTGATTTTTTTATTCTCATATTCGAAAAAAATTGCTATTTTTCGTATCGTAGAGTAGGGCACCGCTGGCTCCACCTTGCACTTAAAAACTCTGATTTCAAATGCTTAAAAACTCAAACTATCGCTTCCGGTTTCAATTAAAGAAGTGTCACTCCATAGGCTTTTTTCCCATTTTTCAAAATACTCAGAAAGATCATTTTTTAATACAAAAATTCCGACTACTACTTCTAATAATTAAATTTAACTGGAAGAATTATCTATTGAATTGAAAAGAAGACTGATTTTAATTTTAATTGTAAATCACTTTATTTATAACAATTGAAAAAGGATAGAAAGGTATATTAGAAAAGATATAAATCAAAAAATTTGGTATCATAAATTGAAAATCAATTTTACTAAGCAGGTCTTTGCTTGTTTATAATAATGTAATTTATTGGATCAAGATAAAAACTTGCTAAAAAGAAAAATAGAAAAAAGATTGCATTTTGGCCAGTGATAGCATTTTGATGAGGACTGTTAATAAACAATATATTGATGAAGTGTTTTTAGAGCAAAAATATTTGTTAATCCTTTGCACAGAAAAATATAATAATAGGAAAATTTATTTGGATGCCACTTAGGGATACACACTAACAATGAGAAAAACGGGTCAACCATTAGTTGTGTTTTTAAACGATCAAAGAAGTTAAAAATGGAATGGAAGAAAAGTGAATGAGATTAGAGATCAAAAAAGAATGTCGTCATCCACATCTTGGATCATGGTAATTGCTTGATTTATTTCTATACCCTTTTCAATGTATTCCTTTTCTTTTGCCTCTTTGATTTGCTTCTTTTTGTTTTGGATTTTTTTAAGTCTGTCAAAAATAATTATAAAGATAAAAAGAATACTCATTTTTGAAATACCTGTAAAATTCTTCGCGCTCCATTTCATCCAACTTGCTGATCATATCTTTTATGGTATTTTCGATTCTTGGAATGAGAACTAAGAAGGAAAAAAAGAGCTTAATACATATTTCCACGTACAATAAAATCTTCTTTACCAAAATAGCACAAAATTAAATTCCCCATTTTCAAATTCAAACAAGAGAAGCTGTTTCTAGAAAATGCTTATTTATTGGAATTACAATTTTCTTACGTTATCTCCTCTTTATTACATAATAAGTTTTTGTTATTTTGATTTATATTTTATATACGTTATTAATATACTTTTTTAAAAATGAGCCAGAAAACACGACCTGAGAAAATATTGGGTTTGTTAACAAAAGTTTGAATAAAACAGCCAAAATTCTCGCAAGTAAGGTAAATACAATTTGGAACAAGAAACTCTTCCGTTTATAAAAAAAAATATGACATTCTATGACTTTACAAAGAATTAAAAGATTTGTCTCATAAATCTCACAAACATTCACTTTATTGATTTAAAAAAAAGGAAAAAATTGGAAATATTTATAAAAAAGAAGCAAATATTTCTACATTTGATTCATATCTATACATCGCTTTCAAAATCATCAAGATTTGAATGTTAGGATCCTGGAGAAAGACTACAGGCGCCTCCCATGTTAAACCAGTTTTGTCCTGTCCTCCTCTTTTTGAAGTCGGGCTACGGGGCTGCTTGTAACTGAAAGATTAAATTAATGTAATCGAATACACAGGTCAGGAAAAATGCGCTTATTATATTTGCTAAATATAATTTAAACAATCAAGTCTTTTACTCCAGAAATCAAATATAATGCATCTTTATTCTTAGATATTCGTTTTATTAGAATAGTTATAGCTTAGAATAGTTGATAGTGTTTTCACACTTTGCTTAAAATTGTTGTTACTAAAACTTAGTATAAATAATTTCATTCAAATAGATAATTGTTTGTCTGTGTTACTTACTAATCTAGTTTGGTAACATTCGGATGCTAAAATTTTTAAATATCATTTTTAGAACCTTCATTCGTTTAGAATTTAGCATATCTAGAAAGAGACTATACAGATAGGCTGTGACCATTGGTCTCAATAACTGTTAAATAGCAATAGGGAGGGATAAAGACTTAATTACATCCCATGAGTGATCTATCATATATGAATGATTTTTTCCTCTCGTTGATATTGAAGAGTGGTTCACAAGCTTTGTAAAAATTTTCGACGTAGGGGTCTAACTATAATTTTTCTCGGGGTCTCATTAAAAAAAATAAATCAACATAAAATTACTTTACTAAAAAAATTAACCAATTGTATATTCAAAAATTGTCTTAAAATCCCATCAATGTCAATGGGATGGATGCATCTGCTTTGCCTAAACCAGTTTGGCTGTTTTGCTAAATGCAACTCTCATATCATTACTCACTTCCAATCTGTTTCGGGGTTTGGTTTCAATGGCAAGAAGCAAAGAAAACGCTTGCTCACACTCATATGTAGTTGCAGATCGAATCAAAACTTTCAGAGCCATCTTTGCAACATCAGCATAAGATCGCTATAATGACTTTCATGAACCGATATAAGACATTTCACAAAAAACATGTTTTGCACCCCCTTAATCATTTCAAATCAATAAACTGTTCTTGAATTAAGAAGTCTTTTGAGACCAGATTACTAATCGAAATTATAAAGGGGTTTTTGATAAATTGATAGTATTTTTCAAATTTTTGTAGTCTCTTGGCTAAGATATGCTACATGGTGTTTTATGGTCTCCAGGACATCTTTATTGATGAATATGTTCAATCGAGGATTCCAGCCTCATTTCAAAAGTTGCCAATTTTTTACGACAATGGAGTACTTGGCACAAGGTTAAAGGAATTCATAGATCCAAATATGTTCACTAAAAATGATAGGAATATACAAAAATGGACACCAGAAAAGTCTACATGCATGTCTAATTTACTTTGCAGAAATTGCTGGATTTCTTTCCATACTATCGCTTCGAAACTTTCCCATTGGAAAGCCACCTCACGTTTGAGTGCAGCAAGAGTTTTTCAAAATCATTTTCTTTGCATAGATCTGAAAACAAAAAGAGTTGAAGGCATGCTTTAATTAAAACGCTAATTTAATGGCTTCATTGAGAACGTATTTCATCCTATCAGGCATGGCTTTCCTTAATAAGGCTTGGAGGTGATAGCGCACAGGGTACCCATTATATCTGGAGATTTTTGCTTAATGAGAGTCTAAAAGCTAGAACAAGAAATTGCTAGACCACGGTCAGTACACCCTCCAAGTGGATGTTCTGGCTTAATAACATGTGCTGTAAAAAATTGTCCACCTTGTCAAATATATCTCTTGCAGCCGTTCTACCGCTAAGAGTTTCGCAAAACAAAATATTGTCTACCAGGTGCTTGTATACATATTGTACGTAAGCGCATGACTTAGCCATGTTTGCAGCATCCATGGTTTCATCAAGCTGGATTGCAAAAAAGTTGAAAATCAATAAAACCAATATTTTACCATATCTTTAATATCATGTCATCAAACATCTCTCCTATTAGCCTTCTAATGGTATCATTTGTCAGGAAGATATGCTAAGGTCAGAACTTTCAATATGATATCTTTAGAGCAATGTAATATCTACTGTTCTCTTATGTTGTGGGACTTTTTAACAATAGATATTTTTTGCAACTTTAAAAAAGGCCTTCAAACCACACTTAATATTTTGCAAAAACATTCCTATTTTATCAAACCTGAATTTGTGCAATCGTTCTGCTTGACATTTAAAATAGTGAATACTTTTGTTTACTGAACTCGTGTGCTTCACTTCCAGTGCAAACTTCATTTGACGGGCTTTATAAAAGTGGATGCTAATACTTCAGAACACAAAAGATACTTGTGTTCCTTTTCCCCACCAGATTCCACAGTAAAATCAAATTTTAAGTAAGAGTGGTCATATTTCATTTTGTAAGCCATTAAGAGCTTTACTTTCTCACATGAAGAGCAAAACTCACATCACTCTCATTGAAGCAAAACAAGTTCAGCCATCTATTCTAGCTTTTGCTATAACTACTACATCTGCAGAAACTTTATCTTCAAATATTGTAACTTCACATGTTCCTTCTACTAGCATAAAAGATTTATGTATTTTTACATAAGACATAACAAGATCAGAGATTATTTGGGCTTTATTTGTTATACAACGTAATTTTTCTCTGAATTCATGTGCTTGGGTTGGCGAAACATTTAAATTAATGTTTCCTGACTCCAAAATAGCGTCTTCATTCAAACTTGGCAGAACAAAATCTAGCTATATTATCAACATTTATCAGACGATTGTTTAACAAAAAAAAAGTTAAGTGGGGACTTTGTTATTTGTTTTGATGAAGATTTAAATAAAGTTTCTCAACAAAGTCAACTAGATGTTTTTATTAGATACTTTGATAAGGAAAAGGATATAGTATGTTGTTAATATTTTGACAGCTCTTTTTTAAGCCACACTTCAGCAACAAATTTATTAGAAAAATTAAACATTGTTCTTCAACCTTTATCTAAAAATAGTTTCTTGCAAATTTCCATGATAGTCCAAATGTTAATCTCAAGTTTTTGAACAAGAAAGAAGTGAAGATCACTAAATATTGGAGTGTGGTCTTCACGTTTTGCATGGTGTTCTAAGAACAGGACAACAATGTATCAAGTTTCCTATTACAGTTCGCTGGGCTGAAAATACAGCTTGTATCGAAAGAGTTCTTTTAATTTATGATACTAAAAAAATGTTTCTGGATTGTAAAAAACTTTCTAGAAATAAACCTGTCAATAATGTGAAACATTTGTTTCAAGATAAATTATTGAAACCTAAACTAGCATTTTTCAGTTTAGTTTCTTCAGATATTGAACATTTTTTAAAAGTCTTTCAAACAGATCAGCCTTTAATACCTTTTTTACACTCTTGTTTACTTAATCTTTTGAAGTCACTTTTATCACGTTTTATTATTCCTGAAAAGCTTTCCAATCCTCTAACTTCACAGAGTATTTTGAAAGTTTATCTTGATTTGCCAGAAAATGTTTTTGAATTGCAAAAGTTGACATTGGTTTTGCTGCAAAGAAGTATTTAAAAGAAATTAAAGCAACTGAATCTGAAGTATTACAGTTTAAAAAAGAATGTCATATTTTTTTTGGTTGCTACAACAAAGAAAATTATTGAAAGAAGTCCTTTGAAATATAGGATTGTTAAGGGTCTGACATCATTAGATCCAAAAATGATTTTAAGAAGTCCATTAGTTGCTCAAGGAAGAATGGCAATCATTCTTGAGGCTCTTTATGATTCTAATAGAATAACTTGTAAACAAGCTGAAAAAGCCAAATCACAATATCAAATCTTATGTGAACAGACTCAAACTGTTTTTAAAGAAAGTTTTTGCTCTTTTAGTGGAAACGTTGGCGAAGGGTTAAGACTTGACTCATTCTTTTGTAGACTTTGTAAAGATAATGGTTGCTATGCTGAGTTATGGGAAGTCATAAAGCTTTGTCTTACTTCATCTCATGGTAATGCACAAGTTGAAAGGGGATTTTCTATTATTAAATGTTTACTAGTCGAAAACTTGCTAGAAACTTCATTAATTTCACAGAGAAGAGTAAAAGATGCTATAAATTATTATGGTGGTATTGCAATTACAAAGTCAATGATTTTATCGGTTAATGCATCACAGCAGAGATATATTATGCACCCTGAAGATTTGAAGCGTAAAAAAAGTTTAACTGAAGATGCAAGCTCAAAGAAACAAAAGATAGAAGAAAAAAGGAAAAATATTGAAAAGAAAAAAGAGTTACTTAACAGGGAAAAGAATTAAACTTAAAAATGCTTAAAAGGTTAGAAAATATTTTCTGATACAAAACTGGTTTTTTGTGTAAAATGGAAAAATTGATAAAAATTAAATACTTTGAATTTTGTTATAAGTTTTATTTAGATCTTTTAATCATTTTTTGATATTTGTAAAAGTATTACAAAACATGAAAAATTATGTAATTAGATTTTATTTATATTTTGTTCCCAGTTGGGTTGTAGTGTTTAAAATTAAGAAAACCGAAAAAACAGGATTTTTTGAATTTTAAGAAGTTAGATTTTTGATAAGATAAGTTTTTAATGATTTAGTTAAATAAAGTGTTTTTATGGTGTAATTTTTGTTTTGAGGTCAGGGAATTTGAAAAAAAAGATCAGATAATTTTAAAAAGAAGTCAGGGAAATTGAAAAAAAGTCAGGGAAAACCAGTGAATTTTCTTTTTAAAATAAGTGGCAATCCTGAATAAATTTTCAAAATTATAAAAAAAAAGCCCCCCCCCCTCAAAATTTTGACGATGTGTGCCTCTGACATATAATAAAGTTAGATTGATTGCTTTGAGCGCATAAATATTCATTACCTAAAATATATGGATTAAAGTGAGTGCTTACGTAAATAGAAGATAACACTGCTGCAACACATGGACAAATCAGTGATAGTACAGAAATTCTTTATCTAATCTCAGAGGGCTATTTCATTTAACACAATTTAATTATGTTTTCCATCAAAAGGGACACACCATCAATCAAAAGGAGAAGATGTTTTCCAGTGATATATCTGAAGAGTTCTTTCCAAAAATAACCTTAGTTTAGAAAGAAAAAACCGTATTCAAGAGCGTTGACTCTTCTATTGGTTAGTTTGATATTTTCATCCAACGCAATGAAGGATGTTTGCAGGGACGCCAAGTCTACGAGAAGGCGAATGGCCATGGAGTAGCTCTTCTTTATCTTGTTGAGTTGCTGACCACCACGAGCAAGGCCAGTCAATTCGTAGCAGTCTTCGCCTTCTTGAACACACTCGAAGGAAGGCAGCGAGACGCCTAATAAATTCGGGAAAAGATCTTGTCAAATCAATCGCTTATTTATTGTGACGCAAAAATTAATTGATAAACATCTTCGGAGTGTGGAGTACCTACACGCATATGTACAAAACGGCTGTAACCTGTCTATGCCTGATTTAAGTAAAGAATCATGCAATATTTTTAATAAGGCCCGAGTAATTGCAGCAATTTGGATTCAGTTTAAGTAACTAGTAGAATAACATTTCAATGTTTTTGTTTTAAAAAGAGTTGATTAAAAAAGCCATGTTTTGTTTGTTTTGGTGAGGCCCTCTTGTGCAACGCTGATTCTTAATTTGCTCCTTTGTTAAAAAAAAGGTTTGGATAAATAATATGGGCCGTCTAGCTAAAAAGAAAAATAACAATCTTTAAAAAAGAGAGTATATTGAGAAAAGAGTAGTGGCGTATATACAGAGTAGTAGTTAAAAATATTTGTTAGGAACTTCACTTTCAAAATTCTGAAACATGCTCTCCCACTAACAAAACCCTAAAAAATGCACTGACCTTTGGTACAGCTTGACTATCACTAATCTGGCATCGTTGGAACTTGGAGGGGGAGAGGATTAACCATGTATTCGGTTAAAATACACCAAACTTCCAAACTAATATCACCATATCTTTAATTTAACTTCAATTTTTTTTCAAAATTTTTTTTGGGGTGGGTTTTTTTTTTTAATCTTTTGGATTAACCTTTCTTTTATTCTTTTTTCTTTTTTTTTTTTAAAAACCAAAAATTTTTTTTGGAAAAAAAAGGCAGATATGTGGATTACTGATGCAAGATTTGTGATAGTGAACCTGTACAGTGTACACTAATTTCCTCATATATCAAACTCTCTAACCTAACTTTTAACGCTCCTTTTAAAGAGATGCGTAAACTATGGCTCGCGGGGCGCATGTGGCCCTTCAAGGATCTTTATGCGGCCCGCTGAGATAAACTTATGTAAGCTCATTGATGCAAAAAATTTTGATTGACTCCAAAAGTTTAGACATTCAAACTAGACGAAGATAAAGCCATTCAAACAATTTTCAGCAAAATGGCTTACTTTTTTTCTTCTTTCGCTCCAACTTTCACAGTTGAGTTTTTACTTAAAATTTTGAAGAATGAACTTAATTTTGATTTATATTTATTGTTTGAAGTGTATAATAAACGTGAATCTGGTAATTAAATTTTTAAAAAAAGTTTTTATTCAACAATATTTTTTCATGATTACATTTTTCTCACAGATGTTTGAATATTTTACCTTAAAAATTTAGATTTTGATGAAGAAAAATAGATCGCTTTATTATATGATAAGGAGATCAATAAAATTTAACTTTAAATTTTTTTAAATATTAACAAAAGCATACTGTTCAGTTTTTTTTTTATTTTTCTTTGCTACTTTAAGTATTGCCCATTTTACTTTACCATGATGCGGACACTAGAAAGACGAAGCGGTCATTTATGACCGTTTTTTTATTTTGAAAGAACTTATCTATATAAAAAATTTTAATTTAAAAACTAACATTTAAAAAGTGTTTATTTATATGTAATTTGACATAAAATAGATCATAAAAGGCAACACCTTTTTTTATTAAGAAATTTTCGTAGATAAACCTAGAATGACTGAAGCCGTAATTTTTGACCGATTGCAAGCTACCGTAACAAGTATCAACAAATCACACACGAAAATGACAAATTATTTATATTTTTAATACTTTTTAGCCTTGATTGTTTCGCAATATATGACAATAATAATTCTTCTGCAATTGAGCAGGTTGCTTTATCATTGATTATTACACATTTTCTCTGGCATTAAATACTTTCAAGGAATAACCTACTATCATATCTATTGACATTGATATATTTCTCTGATTTTATTCAGGATTATATTCTAAACTCAATAGTTTTCAAAATATTTTATTCAAGGATATCTTTTTTGAATTTTGTTTCTTCGTGCTATTGAATTATTTGAGCACATAAAAAAACTCCTAGTAAAATTTCATATAAATACTTCTGATTTCTCGTCCTTATCAGATAAAGATGAAAGTTTTGATGAAAAATTCGTCTTCATCTAACCATGAAAGTGATGACGAAACTGAAAGCGATTCTTCAGTAAAGGCAAATTATAATCAAAGTTATATTCTAGCAAAATCCAATGTTCGATATTTTTTTCAAAAATTTCTTTTTTCGAAGAAAATATTTTAAAATCTCGTCCAGGCCCAACATTATTTGCGAAAAGACACATTGAATGCGGAAGACCTATGTCAGCGTTTACTTTACTTTTTGATTCATTTATGCTAAAAATAAATTCAAAAATACACAACTTTACACGGAAAACTTGACAATCTTAATTTTGATGTTTCAAATGATGAATCGCTTTCTTTTATTGGTTTACAGTATGCAAGAGGATTTATCATTGCTAAAAACACGCCTCTAACTGATTTATGGAATAAAGAATGGGATCCTCCTCTCTTATCAAACACAATGAGTCGTGACAAATTCAAAAGTATAATGAAGCATCTAAGATTTGATGATTTTTTATCAAGGCGTCAAAAGAAAAGTAAAGATCATTTTCTTCCTATACGTGAAATTTGGGAACGTTTTATTCAGAATTCACAAGCTAGTTTTATTCCCAATGAAAATCCTACGATTGACGAGTAACTTTCCCTGTGTAAATCAAGATGTCTCTTTATTCAATATATGGCTTCAATACCAGATAAATTTAGGATAACATTTTGGTGTCTTGTAGATAAAAAGTCCTCAAAGTATTTGTGTAACTCTAAAGATACAACCAAAAACTCTAACGTTTCTCTATCTACCTTTACAATGTATGTACTTCTCTAATGTCTCCTTTCTCTAACTGTGGGTATAATGTTACAGTTTACTATTTTTTTACTTCTCTAGAACTGGCTGAAAAATTCATGAGTAAAAGCACTACAATAGTTGGCACTATTAGAAAAAAGAAGAGAGAAATTACTAATTTAGAAAACGAAATGAAGAAACAACCCCTTTACTCAAGCATGATTCTTTTTACTGAATTTTTACAGAGGTAAGAAAAATAAGGTCGTATACATCCTAAGTTCATTGCACAAAAACGTAGAAATAAATGAAAGTCATCGTAAAAAACTCCCAGAAACAGTATAGCGTATTATAATCACAAATGGCAAGGTTCATTCAACTTGTAGAACAGGATCTAGAATATGGTCTGTTGCTGTATTTTTCAATATGTTGGACCTACTGGCAATCAATTAATGGATTTAATAAGAAATTAAATTTTTTTTAAAAAATAAAAAAAAGTTAGTACAAGAACTTTGCAGTTCTGCTAAAAAAAGTGAAGTTGTTCTAAAAAGTACAGATGAACCAAGTTCGTCCAAGAGAAAGCAATGCAATTTCGCAAAGTGTAAAAACAAATCAAACAATATGTGCTGTAATTGTAAAGTCACTTGCTGTGGAAAGCATATTGGAAAAAAAGTTACAAATGTTGTTTGCAAGAAATCTACCTTGTCAGAATAATCAGCATAATAATAAAATATTCAAATTCTTTAAATAAAAGCTTTTACTGTATTCTGATTTTTAGTCTTTTATATATAAATATATATATTAGCTCCCAATACATAGAAAAACATGGCGGTCAGTTTTGACCATTTAGTCTTTCTAAGACGTCAATTTTTGCCGCCTTTCTGTAAATTTTTAAAAGCGGCTGTTTCACGAAAAAGTTAGTCGAGCCCTGCTAAAATAAATCGATCCTTCAACTACACAGCCATTTCGGTGAAACAGAAGGATGCTCTTAATTAGCAAAAAAGAATATGAGTCTGTTTGTTCGAAATTAAATTTAAAAAGGGACACGCCTTACCCGCAACATTATCTTTCTTGCACTTTACTTTTATCTGAGCCTTTTTCACACTTTGCAAAACATCATGGTTAAAGTCGCCCATAGTAAATTTTCCTTCACTCAAGGAAAAAGATGCTTCCTTCATCGTATCTCCCAGCTCTATTTTTATCTATCAAAAATGATTAGATTTCATTTACCCATTAAGTACCATAGAAATCAGACGATATTCAAAAAAAACGCACGAAGATTTTTTTTTGTTTTGTTTCATTGAAAAAAAAACAGACAAAGATGAAATTACTTATGTTCCCAAATGGGAATATTCGGACTTACTGGGTTATACAGATGTGTTATTTTCCTAGAAATCTAGATATATGGTAATCTTTTTTTATGAAACGCATTCAAAGAAGTGACAAATGAAAGGAGTGACTAAATTTTGAGAAAAATTTGAAAGAAGTGACAAGTAAAAGGTTTGGTTGGTTGATTCCTCTCATCATTCTTTTATGCCATTTCTTGAATTTTGGTACAAAATTCATAAACTATTTAATATTAAAATAAATACTGATGATCACTCTTTTGTCATGTCACTGAGTTGATTTGTCCCTCCTTTCATAATACCCTTTTTATATATAAAAGTGTTAATTACTGAAAAATAAAGTCAAAGTGATGTCAGCCTTTTTAATTTGCATAAATTGTGATAGGGTGAATATTATTTGCGTTCCGTATACAAGAAAAATATTATGGTCCTCAAAAATTCATTTTTTTTTCTTTCGCAAAAAATTAAGTGTCATATATATGTAATCTTATTCTTAGATTGCATACTAAAAATAAACAAATGCGCGTGAATTCGGATTAAAACTTCTGCATGAGAGGGCAAGCATATATCGCAAAATTGGAATTTAGGTGGGCATTTTTTTGGAAAATATTTCACCATTGTATATAAATAAACAAAATTCTAATATTTTTCCAAAACTTTTTTAATTAAAAATAAGTCAGAAATAAAATTTTTTTCCAATGATAAATTACATTAAAGTTTGAAAAAAAAGGGTCAACGATATTAGGCATAACGCCAACATACTTCATAACGGCGATTTTTGAATTTTTAAGCAAAGAAAACGTCTTAGAAATCACGAATTTTTGAATCGTCCGAACTTTAATAATAAAAAGTTTTGAAAAGACAGAGGAATTTTTATTATTGTACTCTACATGACCTGTTAATATCATTGATGTTAACCTTTCTTTTTTGATTAATAATTTGAACAAAGTTAAAAAAAATATAATTGAAAATCTGGAAGATTCAACGTGTAAAAATCAAAATAATTTTTAACAATGAATAATATATACTTATTATCGATTAAAAAATTCAAGAAGATTGTCCTTACAAAGATTATAAAGAAAAATTGAACATTTTTAGTGATTTATTGATCACGTGTGAGTGAATATTGTAATGAAATAGTTTTTTTTGCCAAATCCTATTTTCTAAGGCACTTTTGGAGTAAATCAAAATTGGAAGCTTAGGGAGTATGCGATTAAGCGCGTTCGGAAATCTAACTAACTTAAAAAAGGCATACCTTTAATAGGAAAAATTATAGGATGTTAAAAAATCTCACATTTATTATCTTAGTTAACACTTGTCTGAATCGAAATGATAGCGCTTCAGACTTCTTCTTTAGTAGGTCATGTCCCTTGTTCAGGCTCGTAAGACGAACCTTCAAAACCTTCATATTCCTAAAAATAAAGATATGAAAGAATAGAATGCTTTAAGGGTGCTAGGAAAACCTGCTATCGGAAAACTCGGCATTGTAATAGTAGGGCTAAAATTCCCATGAATATTAAAGTTTGAAATAGTAGAATAATCATGTCCTTTAAAAGAGCTTCAGAAGGGCAAATAAAATGTATAATTGCTTAGATGACATTTATTTGGACATAATACTTAAAAAAAATATATTTATAGAAGAAACAATAATAAAAAAGAAAGCTGGATGAACCTGTCCTCATAGATGATACTAGACCCCATAATTAAAAATAGTTTAGGCGAATAGGAATTTAGACCTTTTCAATTAACAACCTAGCTCAAAACCAACATTTTAAATTTAAAAGGAGTAAAATTCAATTCAGAGAAATATGGTTTTAACAAAATTTAAATAAGGTTGAAATTTTTTGGTTTTGAGTTTAGATTTTAACATCTTAGTTTTTACGTATTTTGACCACCTAGTTATAGATATTTGGCTTTGATAATACCTTAAGTTGCATTCACCATCAGAACTTTATTGCTTTGTTAAACACAAAGTGCGCAAATTGTCTTCTTGATTAGATGAATTCAAATTGTTTTCATTCACTAGATGAATGAAAACTCTCCCACTAGCAAAGCAAATGATGTGTATATTCCATCAGGGCTAATAAAATACTTTGGAAAACCTTTATTTAAATTATATTCAAATTAGATCAAATTTATTTGAAAAACTAGATACATATATCATCTTGCTTAAAACATAGTTAGTTAGTCTTAATTGAATTTGCTAAAAAAAATAGTGGTTCTTTTTAGACAGGGTAAAATAATTAAGTATCAAAATAATTAAGTATCAAAATAATTATGTAACAAGTCATTAAAATTCTTATTTTGAATATATAATTCATGTAAAATGGATTTATTATATTACATTCGTGAAGGAAAAATTTGTATAACATCTTTATTCCCACTCATCTTATAAAAGAAGATGATAAACTACGCCTTAAAATTAAAAATATTGGAGCAGTTAAGGCGTCTCTAAATTATAAATAATTTTAAAAATTAAATATAGTTTCCATAAACTTTAGCCGAGTTCAGATATCATAAAATGTTCTTCACAAAATCAATCCTTTGTAATGAAAATTTTAAAGTATAATCATCTGCTCAATGAAATTTTACTTAAAGAAGATTTTACATTTATTTTTAAATTGGTTTCAGACTGGTCCTCAAAGAATTAGCCAGGTTATGAATCAAAAGCTAAGAATATTTTTAATTCATTATACATATACGGGTAGTGAAAAAATTTTAAAATAAACCTTCTTATCAGTTAGATAAAAAAGTGTATATCTACTTGTATTAATATTTACATCAATGACATTTTTCAACTTAAACAAGATAAAACTGCTTTATTCTTATATGTTGATGATTGTGCTGTGACATTTCACTCCAACTCAATTAATAACGAACAATCAACCATTATGGAATTCTTAGATAACTTCGGTGCACTAAAAATGATTTACTCATTAATTATCTATTACCAAGAAATTTTCAAAAAGAAAAACGCCTTTATAAAAGAAGAATTGGCTATTAATTCCAACAACCTAAAAAAATGGAAAATTTTAAATAATTTACTTAGAAAAAATATTGATGTGAAATCTTACCCTGAATTAACTTGTGACTCACTGAATGAATATTTCGCGAGTATTTCCAATTCTTGTACAGCTTCTTCACTTTCCTCTGATGATATAAATATTTTTATTGCCAATACTTTCTATTTCACCGATATTTCTCAATATGACATTATTTTAACTGCACAACGCATAAAAAAGTCAAATACGATGGCATTACAAACAACATTGGCTTATCTAGCATTCCTTATATTTCTCAGGATTTAGCGTATCTTTATAATATAACATCGGAGTCTATCCCTCCAAACTTAAGATTGCCAAAAGTGTACCCATTCATACACAAGGTGCCAAAAATGAAGTGTCTAACTATCGACCCATTTCTATCCTGCCCTTCTATAGCAAAATTTTTGAGAGGATAATCATTGAACAAATGACTAACTTTCTCGACAAATATAAACTTATAAACAAATATCAATTCGGTTTCAGAAAAAATTTATCTACACAAGATGCAGCTGCTCATCTATACCATATTATTGCTTCTTCTGTCGATAAAGGAAACCAAGTGTTAACCATCTTTTTTGACTTTGGTAAGGCCTTTGATAGGGTTAACCACAATATTTTACTTGATAAGCTCTACAAATATGGTTTAAGAGGCAAGTTCTGGCAATTGCTCAAAAGCTTTCTCAATGATCGTATGCAATATACATTTTTTATTGGAAACTCATATTTTTCTTTAATCTCTAATGGTGTTCCACAAGGTTTCGTATTAGCCCCACTCCTTTTTAATATTTACATCAATGACATTTTTCAACTTAAATAAGATAAAACTGTTTTATTCTTATATGCAGATGATTGTGCTGTGACATTTCACTTCAACTCAATTAATAACGAAAAATCAACCATTATGGATTTCTTAGATAACTTCAATAATTGGTGTACTAAAAATGATTTACTCATTAATTTCTCTAAAACGAAATATATGACATTCAATTACAGAGACACTCTACATCTTACTATTGGTCAAAAGGTCTTAACGGAAACCAACTATATGAATGATCTCGGTATAATCTTTGAATCATCATTAAAATTCCACCTACACTATAATAAAGTTATTAGGGAAATCTCCTCTTTCTTAGGCTGTTTCAATAAGATAAAAAAATATTTTAAACACTAGTAATAAATTAAATCTTTATTATGCTTTTATTCAACCTTAATTGTCTTACGGAAACATAATCTGGGCCAAATCAAGTATCTCCTATGAAAATAAACTCTTTTCCAAATTCAGAAAAGCTGTAAAGTTTATTGAAAACTCTTCCATATCAAAGGTCTGAGCGAAATATCACATACTTGATTTGAATGAACTGCACTTTGTATTACTCTGCTCTTTTATGTATAAAAATTTAACCGATAGTCACTTCGCCAATATATTGATAGACTCAACCACTACTCATAATCACAATCTTAGAAATAAAAAAAATATTAGACATCTACGTTCAAACAAAAAACTATTCAGTCAATATTTTATTCCTAACTCAATTAGGGCCTGTTATATTCTACCTTTGGAAATTAAATACCTTCGCAACATTAACCCCTTTAAAAAAAAATTAAAAGAATTACTGTTAGGCTCTTCAAACTTAATTTATTCCTTTAAAATTTGTTAATAATTTTGTTTTTTTCTTTTTTTTTTTCAACCTTAGTGAGTAATTCTCTTTTTATATCCCCATAGTGCATTGCAATACTATCTCTGACCCTGGATGACTATTCTTTTTATTTCCTATCTTTTCATCAAATTTAATATTTCAAATTACTTGATTTCAATCTTATGTTTTATCATATTTATTTTACTAATATTTCGCTATTAAAATTCAGTCCCTCTTCTTTATTTATTCTTTTTTTTTTACTTTCTCAAATCTTTAATTTACATAGATATATTATATATATATATCAGAGGTCTGGCAAGACCTCCGGGGAGACAACTCGCAAAACTTGCCAGCCTTATTATATATTTAAATGTGTAAATCGTAAAATGCTTAAAAAATATATTTAAAATAAAAATTTTCAAAAAATATTTTACATACATATTGAAAGCCACATTTCAAAAATTCTACCTAAAAGTTCAAAAAATTTAACTTTGAAATTGCAGTTTTATTTCATAAAAACTATATGATTGGTTAAAACACAAATATAATATTTAAAATCGTGCAAATTGCAAAGTATAGGTAATAACTTTTGTAACATCGTATAAGGTAGCAAAATATGAACAGAAAGTTTGATATTTTTTGATTTTTTAAAGAATATTTTTCGATTCTTTGATTACAGAATTTTATTTTGATTATTTGATAAAATATAGTATATAGGTTGGAGATGAATTATCGCGGTATACAGGTTGGAGATGAACCAACGTAGTATGCAAATGTATATAGGTAATAACTTATGTAGCATCGTCTCCCCGAATGAGGTATATCAAATCTTACATCTAGCAGAATGTGAACAGAAAGTTGAACATTGTCTCCCTAGTTATTTGTACATGGAATAGAAACCATCGTAGTATACAGGTTGAAGATGAATCATCGTAGTATACAGGTTAGAGATGAATCATCGTAGTATACAGGTTAGAGATGAATCATTGTAGTATATAGTTTGGAGATGAATCATTGTAGAATACAGGTTGGAGAAGAATCATCGTAATATACGGGTTGGAGATAACACGCAAGTTGTCTACCCGCGTTCAACCGTACAGGTTATGATATATATATATATATATATATATATATTTATAACTCTTTTAATTTTTCTTTTACCTTGAAATATACCTTCTTACACAGTCTGATGAGTTTTCCTCTTCATTTTCTCACATATGCTCCAAACTCCTTATTTGCATCTACCTCTATCCCTACCAACTGCTCTCAATTGCTCATCTCATATTTTCACGCACCCTTTCGACTCTTCTTATTCCACTCCAATGCTTACTTTCCTAGCCAACACTGATATTTATGAATTTTCCGGCATCGACGTCTTCCTGCATCCAAATCAAATGTTATATCTTACACCATCAAACTGTTTATACTCAAATCAATTCTCTTTTAATTATTCAATCATGTGACGACAACCTATCTTCGTTTGTTCAATTTTTAAAAAAAAATAAATATTCAAAATAGAAATAGAATTTTTATTTATTAAAAAATTTATTTATTTTAAAATCAAAGAAACAAGTTAAAGGAGGTAGCTTTTTGACAGAGATGGCCACCACAGAAAAAATTAAAGTTTGAGAGAGGAGAATTCATTTAAATGATTTATTTTTTTAGTTGTTATCACATCCAAAGGGAGGAATAATCTTACATAGCTGGACAGATCGTGATGATAGTCACGATTGGGAATCGAACCCAGACCATCTGGATGAATACCCTACGCCCTACAACAAGACCATCTGCCGATTATAAAATTACATTTCTAAAGGGAATTAGCATTCAAACATTTTGTAAAGTGCGTTGAGGGGAAAGTTAAAGAAGCAAAAAGAATAAAGAAAATTAAAAACAAAAAAAGATAAACCATTTTTACCGTTTTTGAAGCTCTATAAAAAATTTAATTGTTTGGACTCATTAAAGTATGTTAGTGACAGATTTGTCAACAGTAAGCTTAAAATCAACTACAGAGTAGAGATGTATCGGGAATCGGCAGATAGGGATCATTCACAAAATTTTTTACATACTTATCCGCGACTCATTTAAGTTTAAACATCCGCAATTTTCAAAGATATTGCTTTTTTTTTATATACCTCAAATTTTTTTTTGAATTTTTCAATTTTTACTTATCAAAATTTTTATGATAAATGTTATATACATTGACATCTTTTCTCTTTAAGAAGTATAAAACTTGCATTTTGTTAGAGAAATAATTATGATAACCGCATTCGCTAAAAAATTTCACATACGTTTGGTTAATTTTATGTTAATTTACAATGGTTTGATGATCAGTTATTGATTTTTAGCATATTTGTATCTTTTCAATGTATTTTTCTGCTGCATGATATTCTGTTAACCAATTCTAATATTGTGAATTCAATAGTGATCTTATTTCTGCACAAAAGTTTAAAACAAATTAGGTAAAAAACGTCCATAACTAGGTACGAGATTTCCTTCACCCCTTATATTTACAGGTTATTCATTTAACAATTAATAATGTAAATATTTAATGTTGTAACTATTGTAATCCAAAAAACGAATCAAATGATTGCCTAACTTGCAGTAATTCATAAATGTTTTAAAATTATCAAAAATTTTCCCATTTTGCTAAACTCAACTTTGGTTAACTTGAAGTAAATTGTTAGGTGTATTTTTATTGACAAGACACTGATGTACCGCTTATGTCAAACTATGAACAAATTGGTATCGATGAGGAATCGAACCCAGAGGCTTCAGTGCTGAGTCCATCATCTCAACCAACCTGTCAGGCCACCCAAATATAACAAACTACATAACTACTAAATAAAAAAATTATTTGTATTTGTGATTATCAGAAACTAAAAACTACACTGTAAATCTTTAGCTATCGAATAGCTGCAACTTTTTTTAGAAGTAATTGTGGTATAATTAGATAAAATAATATCATGTTTAAAAGCATTTTATGGGTCATCGACAATTGACGTCAAACAAAGACTTAAGAAGGGGTGTTGATAAGTTGAAAAATGAAGAATTTGTATACTAAATAAATAATCAAAAGTTGAAGATAGGGAATTTCAAGGGTAGAGAGGATTAAAATTAAGGAAAAAAATGTTGATGTCAATTGTGAATGACCTATCACAGAGAGATCATGGATTTCATTTTCTGAAAGAATAGATAAATTCAGAGCTATAAAACCAAGAATAACTTTGCATTTTTGCATTGCGCTTTGTACAAATAAATCTTTTATATGTGCTTTGACTCCTATTATTTGAAAAATCTGACTCGGAAACTAAACACTTTAAAACTAAATATTTTTAAATGACTATTTCGGCTCCGACTACGATTGGAGTTTCAGCGCATATGCTACCAAAAATTAAATAATTTTTTTTATAAAACAAACTCAAATCTCTAACTCTTTTAAATTACGACTTCCCAATTCTCTACTCCGACTTTCCAACGCTAAAAAAATAAACTTGAATCAACAAAGTTAGGAATCGCTTAGAAACAACATAACTAAATTTTCATCCATTACTCAGCAATCTTCATGTTTTAAAAGTATAAAATAATGTTTAAATTTATATACTTAAAATTGTTCTTAAATGATATAGTTTAAGAATAGGTATCTGTACTGGATATAATCTTGTTTCTACATCAAAACAAAGAATCAAAATTTATAAATTCATAAGATAATTTTACAACCACACTTTTTTAAGAGTGTATCTAATTTATAAGGGTGTGAAAACAAGATAATTGCTAATTAAACAGATTAATATAAGCACTTACAAGAATTAAAGCAACACAGTTTTTGTACAATAAGAAGCCATTTAATATTGAAAAATTCTATAAACAAGTTCCACTTCATAAACAATTACCACAGCTCTCTTTGCATACTTATGTTTCATTTGCTTGCGATTAGTTACTGCATATGCAGTACGCACAAAGCACATGTGATGAGAGGATAATGCAAGTAAGATATAATTTATTTTATGAACAGCATCTATTATGTTATGTCTTTCAGGAAATTGATTTTAATTACATTTAACTGAATGTTAAACTTTTCAAATTCTTTCCAAACAAGAGAACCTGAAGGGGCAGGTTTCGGGCGCGGAACCCTCTCCCCTCTGGTAAATCCATCCTTGATTTATATCTATTTGTGTATATTTAGGTGTATTTGGGTATATTTGGGTAAAAAGTCATACCTCATAAGATTATATCAATACCCACTGCCCTCAAAATACCCACTCAAGTTTCCACTGCCCGATAAAAATTTTTTAATTTTTTATTATAAATGATTTATTTGATTTGTACTAATAAATGGTATCAAAACTTTTTTTAATTTTTTGGTTTTTATTATATTTCTAGTTCTGTAAGTAAAATGTTTTTTTAACTCATCCTTCATTTGTTTAGAGTAAAGAATTATTGTTCATTTGTCTTGAATTATTTAAGATTCTAGTTTTTTTGAAATTTTAATTATAACCTAAATTGGAAATTTAGTTAGATATAGACCCATTTTCATCGTTTTAAGAAAATTGTCTTAGAATATCTTATCCTTAAAAAATGAATGAAAATATATGAATGAAGTTCGCATGTCCTTAATTTTCAGGAGAATTACTTAATTTTTCTATTTAGTTCCTCTTGATTTATTTCCTGGGCGGTGCCAGCACTCCGCTCTCATTTTCTCCTTTTTTTTAACACATCATATATCAACAAAGCCAATTCACATAAATGATAAAATAAAAAAGGGTTTTTACGCTGGTTTGCAAATTTTAACGAATTTTTTGTTTCATTATAAATTTTAGTCTTTTTTTATAATGTTTGATGTGCTAATTTTAAGATTGAAGTTTTTCGTATGTCTTTAATTTTTGTTTATTTACAAAACTTAAAAAACCCTGATTGATATGTCTTTAAGGCCGGATCTAGAAATTTTTTCTAATGAAAATTTTTATTAATACCAATAAATATATTTTCAAGTTAATCTAATTTAAAAAAAAAACACCAAGAGCTACTTTTGCTTGACACCTTGGGAAAATTTCTGAGTCTACGATCAATGTGAGGTGATGAGGAGAGAGAGAAGATTTTTTGCTAGAGACAAGAGAACCATATCTTACATTGGTTATTTTTGTTACCATAGAGCATAAAATAGCATGCTTAATAATATATCATAATTATAGTATTTACCTTATTATCCTAGTAGCATTCTGAACGTCTTGAAGTTAGCGCATATGTTCCATTTATGCTCATTATACATGATTTTGTCTAGCAAAAATATTAACTTTATGCGGTCTTTTTTTAATTTAACATAGTAACCAATTGGGATAGATGGATACGTTGTTGTGAAGTAAAACAAAACCGTCTTGACACCATTAATAGGGCCGATGCTTTAGGACTATTTTAATAAACCTTCTAACTTTGTGCAAACTTAAAAAGTCTGTAACATTAAAATGCTTTGTAAATTCAACTGTTTACCCTGTGTCCAACAAATTTCATTTTTTCAGCTTGTTGCAAAAAAACCCACTTTCTGTTTTAGTAAATTTTATATCTTTCGCTAGGTGATCAAGCTATTTTTAAAGCTTATGTTGTAAGCATACATTGTTTTTTTCTGTTCTAATCATCATCGTGATTCGAAATATCAATATCAGATACTGGAAAGCTCATTGCTGATCCATATTCATTTTGTGGTTACTTATACCTGTAGAGCTGACTTACAAGAACCATAGATTACATGAGCAACCGACAACTTATCATGGTCTCTAATTTACACGCAAAAATGTTCTTCATATGCAATTCAATGTTTTGTAACACTTAAAATGTTCTTGTTTTGAGTCAATATATTCTACACAAAAATAATAATCAATTTATAGCTTATAGTGTCTTAGCCATTTTCATTATAATTACTGGAACAAATAAAAAAATTTATAATCTTAAAAGATGGTGAACTTCCCAAAAATACAATGTTTGCTCAAAAATCCTATTAATCAAAAATGATGATATTACAAAAAAAAACAAATACTACCATCTTATTCAATGGACTCGATTTACACAAGAAAGTGAGAAAAATAGATTGGAACATTTTTATGTAACATAGTGTTAGAGAATGCTTAATTGCCATTAGAATATCTGTTAAACCAATTTTTATATTTAAATAAATAATTTTTGGCACTTCTCTAGTTGTTCCTAACCACAACAAAACGGAAAGTTTTTATAATAAAAATGTCTACTTAATTGGAAATCATCGATGAAAATTTTGATTGATCATCAAATTTTTTCCAAAAATCTTCTTCAAATTTAAAATATTTTTTAACATAAATCGACTATGCTAACTTCATTTCTGGACTGCGTTTTGTTCATTAGGGTGTAGAAGTGTATGAAATGTGAATCAAATTTAAAATGCCTAAAAATCAGTTTTTTTCTCAAAAAATAATTTCAGTCAACTTATGTCTTTCTTTTTTGTAGTCACTATATTTGTCCTTTTAAGAGCAACATAAATTTGAGGAGTTATGTTTTCTGTCGAGAAGGAAGAACTGCCGTTTTCAATAGAACATGACGTGGTGCAATCATCTAATATAGAGTTTTTTTAAAAAAGATTATTATAATTCATTAACAATTATAATTCATGTTTCATCAACCAGCTCCCTAATTCGCATAGCATGAACACAATATCTTAGAGTAAAGTAAATATTAGTAAAATGCTGAAGGGTCATTTGTTTGAGTCTTTATCAAGCTGAAGTGCTAAATGTAGAAAATGTAAAAGCTTTGAATGAAAAGGATTAAATGAGTTAGTAGATGGGAAATTTATTACAAAACATCTTTTACATTTTCTACATTTCGTACTTCAACTTGATAAAGACTTGTGGAGTCGAAAATTAGTTTTATTTGAATAACTTTGTTTGAAACTCCTTTTGTTTAAAGTAAAGTAATTTATTGAAAGCCAAATACAAAAAATAAAATATATACAAAAAAATGCATTCCAAATCATTTGTGGTAGAATAGAATAAACACAGGAGATGATCAAAGAGCAGCTTGAATGCCACTATCGACATGATCTATCTAACAGCTAAATAACACAAGAAAAAACAAACAAGTAATTTTATAAAAGGATAAAATAAATTTTTTTAAGGAATATGAAAATTTACAGTGCTCCAAAAGGTTTTGCTTGTATAGTTTAGAAGAATAGATTGGAAGTGTTTGGACTTAGCTTACTTTAGTTTGAGTATGTAAAATTTTAGGAAACTTTTGTAAGCTTTCAAACTAACATCGCATTTAAAAATTTTTTTCTTTCGAATGAGGAAATATTTTCTTCCTTCTAAGAATATTTAGTTCAGTGCGAAACCAAAGTTGATTGATTAATTTTCTATTGATATGTTACCATCGTCACTGTTTAAAACTGATGATCAAATAAAGGTAAAAAATGTTGACTTAAGTTAGAAATATTTTTGTGGGGGATGCGTTTATTTGAATTGTAAACAAAAGTACAACTAGAATAAAAATGACTGAAAGAAACAATGGTCAGATACATACTCCAGAGTCATAACTAAACGATTTTTCAGGATGTCTGAAATTTACAAAAATATTGTCGATCAAACAATGAGACTTGTTACAAAAGTTGAAACGTGTAGCTATGGTTATTGGAGGAACTGAATGAAAAGATAAAACTCATAGTTAAATATCTGTTCAATTTTAAGTTAAATAAGTTTATATTAAATCCCTATCAAAAAAGTATAAGTAAAGAGTACGCTAATACTTTAGAATGCGAAAATCATATATGCTTGAAGACGGGGAACGATAAACACCGTGAAATGTGTAATAAATCAGGGTAGTTAAGACCGTTTTGCATGAATAAAGAATTAGAGAATGGGAAGAAAAATTAATCATCACTAAAATAATAGTTAAATGCCAAATGAGAAATCCTGTGAGATCATTTAAAAATACCTGTATTGCTAACATGCTTTAATTCATAATTATTATTCAGACAATTTCCGCAGAAATGATGATCAGAATCATCTTTAAAAGAACAATAATTGGAAGGGAGGAAAGAAGAGCAGAATCTGCAAAAAGATTGAAGATGCTTACATTCCTTTGAAATTTGCCCATAGCCATTATACTTGTTTTAGGAAAGAAGAGAATAAAAGAAATTCATGGGCAAAACAGTTAGTAAAAATTTGTCTTTGCCATACATTCTTTTTTGATAAAAGATTTGCAAAATTTTCCAATAACATAACAATAACTTTTATAGGACAGTTTATTTTAAAGATGCTAAGAATGCCATTCCATTTAATCCATATTGAGCCTTGCTTGATATTACTATCAACTCCTTTCATAATAAAAATGGTACTTTGCGGATAGGAAGATGAATCCGAATCGTGATAATCGGGAAATCGTATCGGAAAAGTTTACTCCTACCTCTCGATTCTTCCATTATTTTTTGAAACATATTTTTTTTATTAAATAAACAAAATGAACATTTTATGTATTGTATGGTCTATTGTTTTAAGATAGCCAAAAAAAAAAGGTTTTGAGACTGCTATAAAGAGGTTGGTTGTGTCGTTTATTTGTGTTTTCGTGATGCAATTAACCGATCTGCCAACGTTGAGGATTTTGGCCAATTCCTTTTGAATTCGATCAAAAATTCGGGTTTGTCTACGTTATATTTATGGGACATTGGCGTTATATGGTTAATCGATATTTTTCTCTAACTGCGTCATGGATAGAAGATAAAATAAGTAATGCTGTTGAAAGTTTGGTGAGTTCGTATTTGTTAAAGTGGAGTTTTATGTCATTTCTGGATTTAATATCGTTTTTAAAATATTTTTGCTACTTGTGTAAAACGTTTATAAGGTAATTATTATCATTGTGTTAAGTATAAGAATATAGAAAAATTTTGATGTTTTTTCAACTTAACTCGTTATCAACCAAAGTCGACATATGTCGACTTTACAAAAATGTGAATCGTCTGCATTTATTAATGCTTTTTAATACAAATCTTCTGCTTTATACTAGATATTGTCTGATTGTTCTGATCGTTAACAGGTTAATAATCAAAAATAATTATTGCTAATTGAATACTTAGTTGATTTGTGATAAATATAAAGCTTCAAAATAAAAAGAATGGGTAGCGGAATCTGAATGGGTGTCGTGTATTTTTTAAGAATCTGCATCGTAATCGGAATCGTATAAAACTTTAGTGTCGTCCCATCACAAATTTGTGGAAAATATCTTTATTCTCAATTTGCTTTTGATCCAATAAAATCCTTCAGTTTTTCTTAATTTGTAAACATTTGATGCTTCAACGAGTAAAGCTTTGTTTGTTTCTGAGCTTCCTATATCTTTTAATGCAAAGTTTATTAGCAGATGAATCGATCTTTTTGTCAATAACATCTAGCTTTTTCTTTGATAGAATTATAATTAAAAAATAGGGATTAACAATTATGTATCGGGCTGAACAATGATGTATCGGACCGAATAATCCAGATCGATTTTTAGTTGGAACAGCAAACTTGGGAGAAGAAAAGACGATATCAAGATAAGAATGTTTAGGCATATTTATTATTTGAACCTTGCTAGCAATAGAATCTAGTTGTCTAAAAATTGAGACATACTTGGAAGTCAAGATAATTACAATAGAATCACAAACGTTTCTTTATAAAATCCGCCATTTTAACAGCAAAAATATTAAAATTTTGATATAAGAATATTTTAGCTATAATATAAACTTCTATTATGTGGGCGAAACGGAGCCATCTCGAGTTTTCTTTTACTAGAAAAGCATACATAACCGTGATATATCATAATGTCAATTGCTCAAAATAGAAAGCATTGTTTTAGAGCAAGTTTAGATTGATGTTTTAGCGGTGCTTCTTTGCACATATGTGAATATTGATTTTTGTGTCCGATATATTCTTGCAAATATAATTGCTACAAATTGTAAAATAAAATATTTCTAACATTCAAATTTGCGCGGCACACCTTCAGATAGTTATAAATTTCTTGGCGCATAGTGCAAGTAGTTTTCCTTATATAGCATATGATTCAATGAATTCACCAAATGCATTAAAATATTTTCACTATTTTTAAGATGTTTTTGTCTTGATTTCATTTTATTCCCACAGTACCAGGATTCATCGTGTCTAATGTTTGTATGAGCGAAGAGGATATTTTCTTTGGTTCAAATTATGATCTAGATTATGTGGATGATAGAGTTAATCTGGATGCTATCTTTAACAAGGGGAGGAATGATGAGTCGCTAACTTGGATTTCTAAAGCCACTCCAGAAATATCAAAAAAGCATTTATCCTCCCCAAAGAGCCGAGGAAAATATCTTAAGAGAAAAGAAAAAAAATCCTCACTCCACGATGAGGATTATGAGAAAATAACAAGTATCAATCCTTTCGCTGAATCAAGCACACATAGAAGAAGGGTTGATTGTAAAGATTTCAACATTGACGCGCTGAGTATTGATGCCATGCTAGAATATAAAGATCTTCCTCCTTATCGTCCATATTTTTCAAATAATATTGATGAAATTAGTCTTCAAGAAGAGTGCAATTTACTTTCTTTTCAAAATTTTATAGTTCCACCTTCTATCAGCTATCACCTGAAGGAATATCAAAAAAAGGGTGTTTTGTTTTTGTTGCGTGCTTTCAACCAAAATAAGGGCGCCATTTTAGCAGATGATATGGGATTGGGCAAAACGATTCAAATGATTGCCTTTTTGGCTGCTATTTTCAAAAAGACTGGTTGTAGCACTGACGCGAAATCCTTTTTACCTTCATTCAGCGAAAATTCAAGAGGTGCACCAGTATGCCTTCCTGTCTTGATATTATTGCCACTATCCTTGATAAACAATTGGCTGAAGGAAATACAGACCTGGGCATTTTTTAGCGTAGGTCTTTTACTTGGAAAATTTTTTACGAGCACATGTGATGATCTTAAGAAAAAAAAATTGGAACTAGTGCTAACTACGTACGACACTTTTAAAATACAAGAAAGCATTATAACTTCTTTGCCGTGGTCCTGTGTCATTTTGGACGAAGTGCATATCTGTAGGAATTCGCGCTCCGGTGTAGTTAACAGTTTAAAAAATATGGATGTTGCATGCAAAATTGGCCTAACTGGAACTCTCTTTCAGAATAATTTGAAAGAATTTTGGTGTATTTTAAACTTAATCGTCCCTGGTATGTTTGAATCGATCGCCAAACAATTTGATAATTGTTTTGCTAAGGCAGATTCTATAGTTCCATCCGCTGATGATATTTTGGACAAAACTTTTGCGATAAGTCTTCAAAAAAAGTTGATAGATCAGCAGGATTCTATAATTCTAAGAAGAAGTAAAGAGATTATTTCTCAAGAACTTCCTAAAAAATTTGATTATCTGGTTTTCTGTAAACTGTCTCCTCTTCAAAAAGAACTTTATTCTGTTGTGCAAACAAAATTCGAAGAATCTAAAAAAACCACTTACAAGTCAAAAACAAGTAATTTTGGCGGCAAAATTGATAATCATTTGCTAGAAAAAGCTTTTTTCTTCCTTGAAACTTCATCCAATTCTGATTCCACCAAGTCGAATTCACTATCAGCTTTTTCTACGTTGTCTTTAATGATGAAGGTTTGCAATCATCCGTATTTGCTGTTCAATTCCAAATTATCTTCATCTCAGAATGCAAGAAGAAGAAAAGAAATAAAATTTTTGGAGGGATTTCGATCTTACTCAAAATTATCATTTTCAGAGTGGTCTAACTCTGCCTTCAGTTCTAAAATTGAAGTAATAAAAAAATTATTATGTCATCTCCGTTCTCTACAATTCAAAGTGATCCTTTTTTCCATTTCCACTCAACTTCTAAAGATTTTAGAAGTATCTTTGGGCAGCTTTTTCTCATTTCTCAGAATCGACGGTTCCACTCCTTCCAAGCGGCGAATTGCGATTCTTGAAACCTTTAACAAGGATAGCAGCATTTTGTGCTTACTAATGTCTAAAAAGACAGGAAGTGTGGGCCTGAACGTGACAGTAGCAAATGCCGTCATCATCTTTGAACCGAGTTGGAATCCTGCTGTAGATGCTCAGGCTGAAGACCGTGTCTATCGTATCGGTCAAACAAAGGATGTTTACATCTTTCGCTTCATCACATCCGGAACGATAGAAGAATTGACATATCTTCGTCAACTCATTAAAAATTGCATTGGTGTCAGAGTCATGGCGAAAAATGACACTGAATTCAATCAACTCTACCAAAACACTTTCTCCTACATTTCATCTTTCATCCTTTCCCATTCTAAAAACTTGTTTGCTTTCTTTCCAAAGTCCATTATATTATCTTTTCTTTCCAAGTTTTCCAAATCCTTTACTTCAAGTAGGTTGGCTAGCAGATTTAAAAGTGCTCTAATGGGTACGCTTTACGAAAGTCTTACGAATTCCGCCTTCTTTGAGGACATGGTTTCAATTGAAGTAGTGAAAAATGAGATTATGCAATGCACAAAAGCATCTCCAAACCCTGAAAATTCTAAAAACGTTAAATTTGTTAAAAGTTCGTATTCTTTAAAAAATCTCAATATAATAATAGGATCTACTCCTAAGCAAAGCCAGGATGAGATTTTTTTCTCAATGGCGAACATTATGCGAATATCTCCTTTGCAATTGGCTGCACGCATCAACGACGCTAGTAAGGAAGATTTGCGTTTAATGATCTTGGAAGAGATTAGGAAAAGAAATGAAGATATAGCTCAATTTTTACAATTTCTTTCTGCTTCTGATGATGATGATGATGATGATGGGGATAATGGACAACGTAGAAGTCAAGATCATATTTCATCGGGTGAGGAGCATGAGGTTCGACTAATCAAAGAAGAAAATAAGCAGATTAAACGCGTTGAAGCGTTCCTACCCGAATCGATTGATGACGTGCTCTTTGAATGATTTGATTTTTTTACAAATTGTTTCCCCTTTATTTTTTACCTGATATTTATTTACATCCTGTTTTAAAAGATTATTCCACATTTTAAATTTTATGAGTGTTATTTTTAGTAAATATTTATACATTATGACAAGAATATATAACATTTTTGCTTTTTACTCATTATAGACATTATTTGTTATAACAAGTGACGTAATCGTACCCTTAAAATTTGAATTTTCAAAATCTAATCTTGACTATATGTAATTTTTCTTCTTCCAGAGTAAATGTGAAACGTTTAACATTTTCTAAAAAAGTTTTATACTCATCACTTGCAATAAATACTTTTCAAATTAATACAGATTTCCTTTTTATCTAAAATGGTTGCTTCTTTTTTTGTGAAAGTTGATGGCAGTAATTAAATTTTGGTATGTTTGCTAATGGAAATAAATGAGTGGATTTGTAATGTTGCTAAACAGTTTACTTTTTAGTAACAGCAATAATTTTGTCACGAATTTAGCAAAAATCTTTTCCTCCAAAAGATAAATAAAATGTAATTACAGTTAAAATTTTTATTAAAAACACTGCCAATCAATAAAATGAAAATACGATCACATACTAATAAATTTAAACGAATATTAAAAATATTTTTGTATAATATAATGGCTTTGATGATGAAGGAATTTTGGTATGCTGAATCCGAAATTAAATTTTTGGCTAAATATTATTGATATCCAATCAAAAGGTTAATGTTTGAACAAGATATGATGAGGATTGATTGATAAGTTATATTGATAATAATAATAATTAGCCATTAAGCGATCAAAGTGGCAGAGGATGAAGAAATATAGGAAAAAAATATGCGTTTTAAATCTCTTCATTGCCTTATGAATAAAATGAATTTAAATAGTTAATATTTAAATGTGATCTTGAAGAGAGAAAGATAGAGCAAAACACCAGAATATGGTAAAGTAGATTTATTTGCACCATATGTTTCCTTTGTTAAAATACGCTCTGCGGATTTGTTTGGAAGTGTTATTAGCCAACTTGATCCCAGAAAAGGTAGGCAACATTAAAAATTTGATATAAAAACACATGATCTCGTGTTTCATTTGAAAATGGCGGCGCCATAAAATGAATAAATTAACCCATTTCCGAACAAACATAAGAGTTCGTTTGCGTTCCCTTTGGAAGCATTGGTCTAAAATGGGCTAAATGGGCTTAATGCTTAAAAATTGATTAAACTTGATACATGTGAATCTTGGAATTGATCGAGTTCAAGTTGCAATTTAAGTGAAACGATTAAGAAAGTAACTTAGACTTCAAATATATAACTTAATCAGGCTAGAATTAAGATGTTCTTAACCTCCACATCTAGTCATACATGATCTAAGAGCAACTACCTTTTCAGAGGTGTCTTTGATCACAATTTATGTAAACATGGCTATCTCATCCACATGTACCAAACTTTACAATATAAAGGATACTTACTACCAAGCGTTGTAAATCCTGAAAGGCCTTTTAACATAACTTTACAAGTATGCTTTTGAAAAGGAATTCTTGATTCAAATGGAGAAGGAATGCCTTTATTTGATTCATTTATAACCTCTTTCTCAGGTCAAAATGTTTAAGAACTTGTATTCCTCCCTATTTTCAATGAGCAATATTTTCTGGTGGGACATTAGAAATACTTAACAAGCTCTTACTCCTTATTTCTATTTTAGCTTAAATTTATTTTCTATTGAAGTGCAAAAGCGCTTCTTTCATGTGGTAGGAGCCTGCGCTGCGTATATGCTTAGCGCAGATCAGAAAAAAATCATCGAGGAGAATAGGAAAAAGGCTTTGCAGATAAAAGCTGAGAAGGCGAAAAAGGCGCCTCCTTACACTTCACCTTCGGGAAGCAGTGATGAAAGGGGGCGTGGCAGAGTTCTTGCGAGCATCTTCGATAAAGCAGCGCTCAAGAGGAGCATCAATGCCAAAAGCCAGGACCTGAAGAGGGAGGATGATAAACGCATCTCGCTCAAATTCATTTCTTCAGCAGAGCCTTCGGGCGTGGAGGAGCGATTTGAAGTGCGATGCTGTTATCACCCGAAGTTGGTTGAACTTTTTAAAATGGTGCCCACTCGCAGCTACAACGCTGAAACAAAGAAATGGAGTTTTGCGAAATCACAAGCCGCTTTCTTAAAGAAAGTGCTTAAGCCGCATTCATCTATCTTCAGTGTTGAAGACGACTTCCTTGCTTCCCAAAAGTGTATTAGCCATGAAGATGAAGGGAAACGTAAAGTCAACGCTAATTTTGTTTTAATTTCGTCCACTCGCTTTAAAGTACAAATGAAATATCACATGAAGTCTGTTAATTTGTTTAAGCAAACACAGACTCGCATGTATGATGCTCAAAACAAAGTATGGACATTTGATCTATCTGCTCATGACAGTCTTGTCAAAAGTCTTCATACCTTGAATGCAGAAGTCTCTGCTCATCCATTATCTCCAAACATTCTTAAAATTCTTCTTGAAAAACCTGCAATCACGAACATCTTTGACCATAAAGAACTTGATTATTCTCAAAAAGTTGACTCAAAGCTTTACGACGCCTTGCTTCCATTTCAAAAAGAAGGTCTTTCTATAGGAGTGAAACGCGAAGGTCGTTTACTTCTTGCCGATGACATGGGCTTAGGAAAAACACTCCAAGCTCTAGCTATTTCCTGCTATTTTCAAAGTGATTGGCCTCTACTCATAGTGTGCCCTTCATCGATTCGTTACAACTGGGCCAATTGCATTGAGATTTGGCTTCCAAACACTGTTTTCATTGATGAAATTTTTGTGATTGACAACTCTAAGTTAGATGGAGATATGCTCAAAACAGCGCAAAAATGTAAAATTCTGATAATCAGTTACGACTTGTTGGTGCGTGTAGCCAAAGTCGATGGTATAAAAGAGGAACTTCTTTTAAAGTGCCGTTCTTTGATATTGGATGAATCGCATATGATAAAAAGTTATAAGGCAGCTCGTACCAAATCTCTTTTACCTATCATTAAAAATGCGAAACGCATACTTCTCTTATCTGGAACTCCAGCTCTTTCTCGACCCGTTGAATTGTACACGCAGATTGCCGCCATCTGCCCCAACCTTTTTGTGAATTATCATGAATTCTGCCTTCGATATTGTTCAGCTACTGAAACTCCTTGGGGATGGGATTACAGCGGTGCCAGTCATATGGAGGAGTTGAACATCCTTCTCCAGCACTCCGTCATGCTGAGAAGAGTTAAGAGTGAAGTTATGGAACAGTTGCCAAGTAAGCAACGCTGTTTTATCATTCTAGATCCTTCCCTCCTTAAAATGACCAATGTTTCTTTCAAAGACAAGTCCAGCCAATTTCTCACAAATCAAAGTGAAAAGGTTAAGAAAGGCCTTCTTTTAGAATTTTTTCGTGAAACGTGTAGCGCTAAACAAGATGCTGTTTGTGTTTATGTCAAAGAATTGGTTGAATCAGATAAAAAATTTATCATATTTTCTCACCACAAATCCATGCTAGACGCTATTTCAAGTGTTCTACAAAAGCATTCGTCTAGTTTTTCGTTTATTCGCATTGACGGTTCTATCAGCAGTTTACGCCGTGCTGAACTCTGTGATAAGTTCCAGAGCGATGAGAATTGTCGTGCTGCTATTCTCTCCATAACAGCAGCTTCCACTGGCATAACTCTCACGTCTTGCGATTTAGTTATCTTTGCTGAATTGTTTTGGAATCCTGGCATTTTACTGCAAGCAGAAGATAGAGTGCACAGAATTGGTCAAAAGAAGTCTGTGACAATTAACTATTTGATTGCACGAAAAACCTCAGATGATTATATATGGCCACTTATTAATCAAAAATTAAAGGTTTTGCAAAAAACTGGAATATCAGATGTTATGCTTAATACTTGCGAGACTAAAAATTTCTATGATCCTGCTCAGAAAAAAATTTATGATTATTTTGAAAATGCTCTCAATGATGAAAACTTCGAAATTTGTCTGGAAAATAGTTCTGATACGGAATCATGTGTTGCCATAAATGAAAAGGAACCTAATTCTAGTAAGCGAAAGTACCTAGAATGGGAAGAATAGTTTCTAGTCATCTTTGAGATCTTCGTTAGTGCTTACAAAATATTGTGTACTCGTTTTCCCACATACCTACTGACGTAAAGAGTTGACAGTATGCCAAGATTTTAAAACTAACTGTATTCAAAGCATTCATTATATGCTGTACGATACAATTCTTGTATAATAAAGGCTCAATTCCTACATTTTATATGAACAATTGCTAAACATTTGAATTACTTGATTTGTATATAATTGTTATCTAAAATTTCTAAATATTTTTGGATCGATGAAAAAGTTTTCATTCTTAAGTTATTGTCAGAGGCCCACATCCTCAAAATTTTGCTCACTTTTCGAACCTATTTGTCCATGAAAATAAGATTTTCATTAATAAAGGTTTCCTGGAAGCCATAAAATATCATGTAGTATATCCTAGCCAAGAAATTTCTCTTTAATTTCTTAGCCTAGGAAAGATTGAAAAATACTAACAATTTATCAATAACCCCTTTATGCCTGATTTCTGAAATAAAAGACTTGATTTTTAAATGATATTTGGCAAATATAATAATGGCATTTTTCCTAATTTGTGTATCTATTACATTAATTGAATTCTTTTAGTTACAGTCAGCCCCCTCGTTTGACTCCAAATACAGGGGGGGGGGAGGGGGGGGGTTTACATTTGTAAACAAATATTGTAGAATTGAGTTCATATTTATTAGTCCTAGCACTCGATTTTTTTACAAACTGATTAAAATCTTCTTCGGCTACACTATATCTCCTATGAGAAGATCGGTGGCCTTGATCCTATTTTTGCATAAATCTCTATTTTGGGCATTTTCTTCATCTTTGACGCCGAGCTCTTTGCCTTAAGCCATCTTTTCAGCTGCATACCTCGACTTCTTTTACCTTAAGTCTATTCTTCTAGCTCTCTTCCTACTACGTCTAACTAGCACATGCCCGAATGATCTCAATTTTCCTACACTACACTACAACATAGTAGAACCACTTTTCAAATTTGGAATGATGGAAATACCCTCATCATAAGTCTATCACTTCTGTGTAACATTGTTCTCAATCTTCAAAAATTTTATTAGAAAGAAGTCAATTAATCAATTTTTTTGTAAAAAATTTTATTAATGAACATTTACTTTAAAATTATTATTATTAACACTTATTGAAGTGCTCCAAAAGATTTTCACGTTCATTTATTTTGTTGAAAAAAAAACTTTCATCAGTTGTTCAATTATATTTTTCAAAGTACGTTTTATGTATGTGCATAAGTGTAAAATGATTTAAATTAGATTCTTAGTTATGCGGGATTTTCTGAATTAAATTTGAAAGAAAACAGTCATGTTTGTATTGTTATGTAAAGAAATAGTTAAAACAAAAATTATTTTTATTTTATCATTTTTTTAGCTTGAGTCTGAGTCTTATGTTTGATATCCCAATTTTAGAGTACATTCATGTGTTGAGCTTTAAGTCACCATAAATATAACTAAAATATAGGACCCTGCTCCAGGGTGTATGCACGTTTAAGTTATAAACACGCGACTCCATGATGTTGGCCTTCCGATGTTTTCGTTCTTTATGCGATCCTATATAAAAATTGCATGCATCAAATCGTTATGCTTCTCGAAATAGGGCATAAGCTCAATTACAGGGTTGGGGAATATTGCAATTCCGAATCCATTTTTGAAAATGGTTATATAGATTAAAAAATAAGTTCATTCTTTTTAGTGCGCAAAGTTGCAAAAGCGCTACGTAAAAAATATTTATCATTTTAGTCTAAAGTTGGTTTTGTAACTCATAGAAAAAGGACGAAAATAAACTTTATTTATTACACAAACATCTTTTAAAGGAACAAAACTGCAAAATAATTTTGGATAACTAGTTATTGAATTGATATTGTTTTGGCTTAGTTAAAAAGATTATAGACACCATTCAAACCAATAACACATTTTAATTTATTATTGGATGAAACATTTTGCGTTACAACTTAAAGGAGAAGCGTGTACGATTCAGGACATCTTTCAAAGACAATCTAAAATCGCGATTCATAAATGACATTGAAATATGGTACATGCCATCACACTTTTAGCATTAGTTATCGATTGAAAACTAAGTAGTGAGTCAGTAATTTATAACTGGACTTTCTAAAACAATTTTATGAAATTTGACATTGGAGATTTATAATATTTGAAACAGAAAAGCGGATGTTGCATACTTATACATTTTTAAGATAAAATATTTTTACATCTACGTATAAGAAATTTTTTGAGAGCTATATGGATTTTATTTGTATTTTTTAATTTGAAGCTCCTCAATAATATTATCAAAGTTGGCAGAAAAGGGATTAAGATTTTCGCTTCATTTCAGTAAATTCACGAAACTGATTTGTTACAAGTGAAAGTCACATAATAAATATTCAAATAAAATCTATATTTTCCAAAGATACAATATATTGACTTACAATTTTTTTATTACGAAATAAGAAAATCAATCATCCAGTAAGATGAAATTGCATTCCTCCCACTAGTCATATTTATTGAGTTTCGTACTACGCTAACCGAATTTCTTTTTTCTATATCAAAGGATATAAAAATCATCAGTAAAGGAAGGCTAAACTTTGCAGTGTTTCTCAAGTTTTGCAACCTTAAGTATATTTTTTAAACCATAGATAAAGTTATATCTTCTAATTTTACTGACTATTAAAAATTCAAGATATGTTTAAAAAAGCTCAGTTAAGTTACACTGCCTAAGTCAATCATAAGTTTATTACATAAGAAAGGACTGATTATTATAGTTATTTACGTTTGACTACTTTTTATTATAATTTATATTTTCCATCAATGGTTCCAGATTTATTTCCCAGGTGCCTCCTTTTCACACTAAAATGTTGATTGTGTCCTCCCAAGTAAAATCACTATGTATTCAGCTACATAATAGAAAATCTACAGATTTAAATATTTGATGTCTTGAATAGTAAGTTAAAAATAATAAATGAATAAAATAAATTTAATCTTCATTTATTATTTAAATTGTTAATCAAAAGTCAGGGATGATAATATTTTTTACACATTTTAGAGCATTTCATCATCAGTATCCGTATATAACAAACTTTCTTTTAAAAAAATGTGAAAAGAACAAATTTTTTATTTTCTGATTTTTTATGTTGACGATTTTGAATGAATGAAAAAAATTGATCAAAGCTATTTCACAGAGTCCTAGAAGCAGTTTAAAGTTCTATGCCTAGATCAGTTAGGGAAACCCGGCTTTAGATCCAATGTATATTTTATCTATAAAATTAATCTGTTTAATTTTAGATACGCTGGAACGATAATGAAGTCATCTAAAGCTTTCGAATTCATAGACGACGAAGCAAACTTTTCAGCAGAATGCGTTGATAGTGCTATAAGTCAAAGTAAGGCGCCAATCCTGACAAAAGATCCTAAAGCATGTGATAAAAACATTGTGATTCCTTCAAATACGGGCGTTTTGAAAGAAGTGAGTGAGAAAGACTCATCACATCCCGACAACTACCATCATTTCAATAAAATTGTGTGCGTTAGGAAGGACTCCTCACTCGCAGCCGAGATCATGCTTATAGATGAGGAAGAAATCAGGAAGTCCTACTCTTCTCCAATTCTGGAAGCGGAGTTTCAAAAGAGCAAGAGTTTTTCGGAGAGAATCTCTTGCTCTTCCTCCATCTCCTGCATTGCTCCTGTTTTGGGCATTTTATTCTGTTTGATTGAATCCATGCTTAGATCCATATCTGGAATGCTTTTCTTCACGACTAAAAGTTTTTCTGGATTTCAATTCGCATCTTTTTACCTATTTATGCAATTCTTTTACGGTCTGAATATTCTCGTTTTTAATTCTGAACCCATTTTACCAAAAGACAAAGCCGCTCTCCGACCTCTATTTTTTAGATGTCTCGTGGGCTCAATAGGTATTGTAATCAATCACTTATCTTTTCTTACATCGTGACTAATATGCCTTTTTTTTTTATAAAAATAATAATAATTTAGGGGCATCGAAGGTTTCAATTTCTGAATTTTTTAAAAATATTTTTACTATCACAATTACATAAATTTTTCATCCTGTACTTACTTCAAATTGGCTTCTATTTTATGGCGAAACTATTTACATACCAATTCCACCTCATGTAGGAGTGTAAGTGTAGGATTTCAATACTCGAAAATATATTTTTGCTTTATTTCCATTGGCCCATTATTATTATTATTATTATTAAAATGGCGTTTTTTTAACTCTACTTGTTTAATACACTTTGTAAAAATTTAGAGTTTTTTAACGAATTTATTCCAACTTATGAAAGTCTTAACCTTCGCAGAACACAGTCATTTGTAGTTACACGAAAGACACCGTGATGGAGTGAAAAGCCCATATACTTCAAGAAGCATTTTATAAGAACATTTTATTCTTTTCTTGGTCAAATGTGAATCTGAAATATATGTTCTTCTCAGCTCAGATCATTGTGCATCGAATATTTTTGGCGAAACTTTGAGTTATACTGAAGAGGTTAGAGAATAAGGGGAGGAATGAGAAGTCTAAATAAAAGATATTCTGATGCCCCCAGTTGGAACTAAGTTTTTTTGAGACTCAACCATCCACAAGTGGTAGAACTTTATCAAGGAATTGTAAAAATGTTTCCTTGCGCCGAAGTGGCACATGAAAGAAATCGCCGAATTTTGTTTATCTTTTTTCGACAACTCATTGTTTTCTCGTATTTTTGAAATGTCAAGAAAAGCCGAAGAGAATACACGTAAATTTTGATTTTTTTTATAGTTTTAAATATTCTTATCCTAACTTTAATTATATATAAAAGCAAGTTAAAAAATTTTGTTTAGGAAACTGTATATTCTTTGGGTTGAATTTATTTTATTTAGAAAAATAGGTCCTAAATGGGCAAGTTTGAATGAATGGTATTATAAATTTGTTGTTATCGATCGTGTGACCTATTTCGGTGGTATTCTATTTATGGGACACGCAAAAGATCAGAAAATCGCCACAACGAGTCTGTTTTCTTGGGATGGAGACTCTTTTTTGCGTGATGTAATCGGAAAAAATGTTCTTTATAAATATTTTTATTCGTATGCTGATGTTAGAGAAGAAGGAACTCTAAGGACAAATAGCTGCTGTAAGACATGACAACTTTTATGTAAAAAGTCAAAGATACCACTCCCCATGATGCTGTAATCATCGATGAACAATGAGTAAAGTTTCGAGGTTAAAATATATCATTTCAAAAAATCCGAACAATAAAAATTTACCATTTGAATGATTCTAAGACTTTTTATATAATGAAACTTAAAATATGTGTCTCATGTGTCGTCCACAAAAGAATATTTTTCAAGTTTAGATATAAATATACGCCTGATAGTAATTTGTCATTTGCCAGTTGGTTGTGGTACATCAGATGTTTTAGCAGAGTGAGCACTCAACTATAAGCTAACAGTCTATGGCACAATAAATTAATTTCACCGCTTCGTACCTAACCTTTTGAAGCCAATGTATCTACGTGGTTTAAATTTTGTTTATATAAAAATAAGCCTGAAGCCTTCAACACCTTGATTATAAACATAATTGCCCTGATAGAAAATAGGGTTGGATCAAATATATCTGTATTTATATTTTTGGGAGATTGAAAAAAAGTATTTGTATTTGTATATCGATTTTTGGAATTTGAGGCAAAAATATTGAACGTATAAAAATCCTTATTTGATTTAACGATTACGTGAAAAGAAAGGAGAACTGTGATTTACGAGTTATGATGTTTATATCAAATGATTCATGAGTCTATTAGCCCATTGCCTGACATGAGTCCCATTTGGGGATCAACATGGAAAACTATCACCCACTGCTGCTAGTTGAATTTATAAGGAAATTATTTCATACAAATTCTTTTTATAAATATATTCAGTAATGTATGCTAGCAAAACTTATTATTTGATAGCTTTTGTTCACATTTAATATTATCTTTTGACTACTGAAATTACTACTGTTAAAAAATGCATTTTATTACACTTAAAAAAATGTTTTCAAAGTATTATTGGTGTAAAAATTAATTTAAACGCTAACTTTATAAAAAAAATTATAATGATCTTTTATCTATCTATCTATATAAACAAATCTATTTATATAGCATCTATATAGCAAGCTGGCAATATTTACACACCTGAGAAAGCACAACTCGCACCGAAAACTTTCCGATGATTAATCTTGATAAAATTTAACTATGAATTAATTAAAAGTAATATTTTATAAATATTTTAAGTAATATTATTTATTTAATTTAGAATCTAAATAAAAGTACATTTATATTCTTATTTATATCGTTTGTATTTTAGACAATTTTGAACAAAATTTTATTTATATTTTCGGAATTCCAAACAAGTATTTGTGTTTGTATTCTTGGAATCCCAAACAAAATATTTGTTTTTGTATTTGACTTTTAGAAAATATGCATTTGATCCAACCCTTCTAGAAAACCTAGTGAGGCATCAAAGCGGATTCGTTCCAGCAATACCCAAATGTTCCAACCAATCAAAAAGCTTCGAAAGTATTGAAAACATCAAGTATTGTTCAGTAGTACATTGTAAGCCAAGAACACAAGGATTTGACTTATAAACGAATTTTCTGTTGCAAAAATGATACATAACTAGTTTGAGCTTCTTTCATAAGAAAACAAAATGTTAATAAAATAAACTTTTACCAATCTTATTGTTCCATAAATACTTAAAATTATCCATAAAACTAAACTATACAAAATAATGTAATAATTTTTTTTACTTATAAAATCTTTACATACACTTTATTTACATGATGAAAAATTTTGAAATGAAAAAAACACATCTAATATTCACATTTGGAATATTTCTTTAAAGTTGTTTTTTTAAAAGTAATACATAATATGATATAATTAAATATTAATAAAACATAACTTACATAAAAATTAATATACAAAAAGTTTACATGTATTTTTTTCCAATTGATCATTGAATTTTTATCATTCATCAGTATTTTATGTTTTAGATGACGTTAATCTAAATAATTATTCTTATATGCAACTTTATCTGATTTTATACATTTTATAAGCCGCTTTTTTTCTTAGGAATATACAGGGAAGAATATTTTGAGTTCATTTTATTGTAAGAAAAAAATTTAAAAAAAAACAACGTTTTTAGGCAAATTGTTCAAGCCACGAAAAACCACAAAAATATCTGAAAAAAATTTTTTTAATAAATTTTAGGCTTATTTTTAGAGGTAAACTGTTTAAGTTGTCATATTTTTTTTATAACTTTTCAAATTTTAAAAGAAGCAATTTATTAAGATGATTCTTACTCTTTCTATTATTGCTTTTGTAATTACTTTTTAGGAGCTCTTTGTTACATGTCATCTTTAAAAATGGCGCCTGTTGGAGACGCAATTGCTGTCGCTTCAACTGCTCCCGTATTTGTCTCCATTTTGGCGCGAATATTTCTCAAAGAAAAAATACGCCTCTTTGATGCTCTTTTATTCGCAGTGTCTAGTATTGGCGTCTTTATCATTGTTCGTCCAACTTTTATCTTTGGTAAAGAAATCCTTCATTTAATCAATGATATGATAAATATGTTTATTTTGCGAATCACACTTACATGATGAGCTTTTTATCTCTATAATTAGCACGTTTGTGGAAACAGAGATATGACTGAAATATTCTGATTATGAAATCTTGATGTAAAATTTATGCCCTACAAATAGTGAAAATTTTTACTGTTTCAATGTTCACTTTTTTGCCTACAAATCTTCAGCAGTAAAACATTTTTGAACATCAGGAGTCAGAGTATATATAGAGTTGTTGATGGAAACGATTTCATTTCTGAGAATTGGATTCGTCATTAAATGCAAAATTTCTATTTTTTGTAAACTTATATCATATATATGATACATTTTTGAATGCATGATAAAGCAATGAAAGCTTCCCTCTAAATTCATTCCTCCTCTAACGTGTATTTTTCCTTTTTTGACTTATTGATGTTCCGATGAAAAGTTAAAATTAATGTTCAGACAAAAAACTGAGCTTGAAGCAAAGATTTTCACCACAAAAGTTTTGAAGATTTTCTAAATAAGAAAATGTCGGTAAATAGAATGACCTCAAAGCAGTTCTTCTTTCTTGTGTAATTGATTTGATTTTCTTTTGAAGTGGACGTCGTTTCTTGCTATAAATGTTTGCCTTTGACACTTTTGTTTCCAACGTAAATGACTTTCGAGTAGTTAAAGTTGTGCATGTGTTTGGGTCGCAAGAATCCTGAGTTCTTATTCCTTGACTTGGATATAAAGGACTTTCGATTAAATGTGTGTAACATGTTTAAGCGAAAGTCGAAATATGAATACCGACAAAAATGATAGGGCAAGGCATATGCTTATCATTGAATTTTTTGAAATCTTTTAGATCGGTGCTTCTCAACCTGAGTGAATCGCCAAGTTCCGGGGAATTTTAGAGCTTCGGTGTGCGATTTGTGGCCACGAACCAGCAGACTCTAACTGCGGAGCTCGAAAGCAATGCAACGGTCAATATCTTAAGAATCTAAATATCTGAATATTAAAACTCGAAATCGTTTCTTAGAACTGATGTTTTTTTCAAAACCAGTCAAAACCGGTTTTTTGGAAGAAAAAATGTTAAAAGTTTATTTAAAAAAGTGTATTTTGAAAAAATGTAAGACTTTTTTAAACACACAAAAAAAGAAATTATAGCTACGAGCAAAAAATCTTTAATAAAACAAAGAGCATCCAAGCTTGTTTTGATGCAGACAATCTTGATCTCAATTTAGAAGAAAACAATTCCACAGATGAAAAAACATCTTCCGATTCTACACTAGTTGCTTTAAAAGTAAGAGGTGTCTTCCAGTCTTTTTGTTCTTGTCCTGTTCTTTCAGAAAGCTAAAACTCTTTAAATGCATTAAAGCAGTTTGAATTTAACCCATTAAGTACCATAGAAATCAGACGATATTTAAAAAAAACGCAGACGATTTATATTCAAAGTCATTGAAAAAAGCAGACGAAGATGAAATTACTTATGTTCCCAAATGGGAACATTGGGACTTAATGGGTTAAGGTACATTTTGGTACTGATTGCTCCATTTCGCTGACTTTTCTCATGTATTATCGCACAATTTCGTTGTCATGATATAGACCAGCGGTGCCCACACTTTATTAAAGCAAGGACAATTTTTTTTTGTAAAAAAAATACTAAAGGACACAAAAAGTTTAAATGTGTAAATCAAGGATCACAAACTAAAATTTCAAAATTAGGTTTGTAATTATTTAAAGCTATTCCTAGGCAAGCTATCTTTAAATTATCGTGGATAAACTTGTAAGGGAAAATTTAAAATTTCTATATTTGATAAATCTTGATAAATTTAACGCCATACAACACATCCGTAGTAGTACTAAAGAAGGGTTATTCCACAAGCTTACAAAAATAAAATTATATTTTTCTCCATTTAAAACGCTTAAAAAATTGACTCCGATTCCCGAAAAATGCTTTTATCAGCATTAGGTTTTCTGAGTAGCAAACATCTCAAAAAGAATTGAATAACTTTAACATAAAAATCCTGAATGCGGCATTTCCAATTATGCAATGCTCAACTTTTGGCGTACGTTCTGTGATCATGGTTAGATGCTTCCGTTACAAGAAATTTACATTTATCATTTTGTGATGAACTGGAGAGTTGTATCATCATGAGTTATATCAATCTATGCAAAGAGTACGCCGTCACCTTGATTATTATTTATTATTAAGATAAACGCACTGCCTGTTCCTACGCTGGGAATGAAAAAATCTTTTATAAGCTATTTCTTCTTCGTATTGGATTTGAAAATCAATGCGATTTTTAAGAAATGACCTTGAAAATTTGAGGGTTGATTGGATAAAAGCGATATAAGACTATGCTTGCGCCATCTACATTTATTCCGATTCGTTATCGATTGTTATTCGTCTTGATAAATCGATCATTTTTGCATGATATTTCCTGGCTAGCAAATGAGGGTAATGCATTCCTTTCAGAAGAAAAGAAGGTAGAATTAAAGGTTTACGTTTACCCATGTTCAGGTGCGTTCTCTGCAGTATTGTGGCTTAGTGATTTGTGACCTTGGTTCGTTTGTTTCTAGGGCGTACCTTGTTTAGAATCATTTTCTTACTTTCGACATATTTTCTAAAAAGTTGCTTTGGTTTTGTAAAAAAAAATTATTTTTTAGTTTCTGTAATAAATTGCATAAGCTTCAAGACATTTGGAAGGCATGAGTTTTGTTTTCATCCGAGATATGTAGAGTGATAATGTTATATACATTTGTCACTAACGAAAATTTTGTTTATATAGTGAGTTATTATTTTTAGGCTTCTTGTAGGGTAAAGCAGACTTTTCAGTAGATCTCTTGTATCCTGCCTAACTTTAAATTTCCTTATTTTATTATTTTTCATTCACATTTTTCACACCCCTCAAGTTATCGGCATCATTGAAGACACAGCCATCATTTTTTATATGATTGATATTTTTATTTGTTCGTGTTCCACTAAGCTTTGAATTAGATAAGAAAACTTCAGAGAAAATTATTTCTTGATCGTTTTTGATGTGTGATGGAATTTCTCAAAATTATTTTAGTTTATTATTTTTCTCTATTGATTTTCCGTTTTAATCATTTTTCAATGCACACAAACTTTTTTTGATTATCATCAAATATTCTGGAAAGAATTGATTTTTCATAGTCATTTTGTGAGATGTTTGTTATTCTCATTTTAAGTAGGTATTTATTTATAGCTAATCCTGCACATTGGTGTTGAGAGAGAAAAAAGGATTCATCTTTACGAAGGAATGTCTTTATTGGTTTATTTTGTAGAGAGAGGTAGTTTAATCTTTTTCTTCCTGATTTTTTATTTACCAAATAAAAAAAATTCTGCACCCTAAAATTAAAAAAAAAGAATTTTTAGTTTTAACAGTTTGAAGTATGTACCCGAATGCTCAAGTAGATTTCTAGAGTGTAATTTGAGGCCTGCTGAGCATCAGTCATGAAATGCATTCATTTGAGAACAGCGAATTCCCATCCTATTATGAGCATCTATATATTTTCCCAAAAGTCTATCCTTATGGAGACTTCAAAGTCTCTTTGAGCTATCGATCAATTATTATCTTCCAAAACTCCTACTTTTCACAAAATTTTCTTCACCCTTTTTTTCACAAGCTTCTTCAACACTCTTGGGACAGTTGACTTACTACTACTATGATGATGCTAGCTTCATCTCATGATATCTATCCTAAACGACGAAATTCAATAAAGTCTTTATCATTTAAAGAAGGCTTCTACTTTCTATAAAGTCATAATGTATTTAATTATATTTTTTGATTTCATATGGCTTGACAAATTTTAATTGCAAAAAAATTTAAGGTGTAATTATTGTCTAATTTTTTACTTTTAAAAGTGTACAAAGCAAAGATCTGATGAAAAAGTAAGAGTATGACACAATTGAAATGAACATTTTCAACAAAGTACGTACTTAAAATAATATTGTACAGTTAATTATTATGAAAATTGTATTGATTTTCAAAATATTTTATTATTTTAACCCATTTCAAATTTTGACGGACGCAAACGATTTCATTATTCCTATTCTTTGAGCACTTAAATTTTGAAGACTAATTTTTTGCTTTCTTTTGTTTTGCTCCCTCAGTTTGATCAGTTTTGCCCCGCCCCCCCCCCCCCCCTCCGTACTTGAAGTTAAGATAAGGGGCTAATTTAAACAATTAAGTAACATTTCTGTAAACAATCTTTATTTAAAAAATTTTATGAGATGAATTTTCGACCACTTTGGTTATGAACAGATCTTCAACTACCAACTGAAGGACATGGTTGTGGAGTTGGAGTCGCACCTTTTGAGAAGGGGTCTACTCCAATTTCATAAATAGTCATGTTCATATAATGTTAGATTAAAAAATAAATTCATAGACACTCTTTTTAGTGTGCAACGTAAAAAGAAACGCAACATAAAAATGTTTATCATTTTAGTTCAAGCCTTGTATCTTTGCAGGTGATGGAAAAATGTTGAAAAATTCAATAAAATAAAACTTTTTCATTTTATGTTAAAATTAGCTTTAAAGGAGCAAAGCTCAATTTATGAGTAGAAAGTTTTTAGGAAAAATTTTTTAAGCCAAATACCTTTGAAAAAAAATTTGGGATAAATTCAGTTTATGAATCGTATTCTTTTGTCTTAGATAAAAAGGTTATAGACAATAATTTGAAAATCTTTTTGAAGACAATGCAAGAAAGAGACTAAACTACAAATACAAACCAATAAAACTTATAAATAAATTATGTCGATAAATTTTAGGAAATCTTTCAATGACTATCTAAAATTGACATTCATATTCAGCTACCTGTCATCAGTCATCACACCTTTTGGAGATTTACAATATTTGAAACAGAAAAGTTGATGGTGCATAATTATAAAATTTTAAAGTCAAAGTCGCAAAATTATAAGTCATTAATGTTAAAAAAAATTTACATGAATGGAGTCGAAGTCTCAAAAATTACAAATGCGTGGAGTCGCCAAATATCTTTCCGATTTCACAACCCTGCAGGACGAGGAGCGTGATGAGTTGCTATGATTGGAGTGTGACATAGTGGACAAATTTTTTTGAATAAAGACTTTTTATTTTTCAATTTACTTTTAATAAATTTATTAATACATATATTAGAGATGTATCTGATGTGAAATTTTTTATATCAGCGCATGTGGATGTAAAAATTTAATCAACCTCAAATTAATTCCAATTTAATTCTAATTTTTGCTTCCCAGCCATGTAGGGTTTCGGCGAAATGCTTATTCGATAAATGATGTATGTCGGGAATTGAGAGAGCTACTAAAGTGTTGCTGTTTTCAAGGAGCTGATCCCCTCTCAAAGCGCTATCCACATCACTCCTTGGGACTGGTGTATGGCTTGTTTGGCGCGCTTTCCATATCCGTAGTGATTGTTTGCTTGCGGATGTTGCGCAGCCTCGCTTTCTCCACCATCCTCATCAACTTCTCCTTCTGGGGCTTTGCCGTAACTTCGATCGTGTGCTTCGCCACGCACTCATACTCTCTGCCGAGTTGTGACAATGAACGCTACCTCTTCATTGCCCTAACCTTCATGAACTTCTGTGGCCAAGTCTTCATGTACATGGCTCTTCAGTAAGACTCCTTTACTCATTCTCCTTTGACTTACCGTTTACTTATTCATGTCAATCTATTCATGAGGAATTCGCTATGATAAATTAATCTTTAATTATGCAAGTGCATCTGTTTTGATTCCTTAATTAACCCATTTAAGACCAAGCAAAGCAGACGATATCTAAAAAAAACGCAGACGATTTATATTCAAAGTCATTGAAAAAAGCAGACGAAGATGAAATTACTTATGTTCCAAAATAGGAACATTGGTCCTAAATGGGTTAACCCATTTAAGGCCAAGCAAAGCAGACGATATCTAAAAAACGCAGACGATTTATATTCAAAGTCATTGAAAAAAGCAGACGAAGATGAAATTACTTATGTTCCAAAATAGGAACATTGGCCGTAAATGGGTTAATATATAACTATAAAATATAGCTTTCTTTGACGAATTCTAGCGTGAGCCAGAGTGTACGGAGTCTTCAGAGAGCATACGCGCATTCATGTGGTCGCGAGGATTTTATGTGTAAATAAGCGAACTAAATGCTTGAAAGGCTTTCCATATGTTACTCAAAAATTGGCTAAAAGAACATTCATTCAGCTTTTTAAAAAGTTGGTTGTGTTTAGCCTAATGCCTCATCAAAAATAAATCCTAGCACAAACACAGTATACATATTAATATATGTCAAAATTGCATACCGTATAATATAATATAGGGGCCAAAAATCAAAATTTGCATATATGCAGTAGTGGAATTCAGCCGGTTCGTTAGAACCGTCTGACGGAATTTTATGAGTTTGGCGAACAGTAAAATATTTATTTATCTATATAGTACAGACCGTACAGTAAAATAAGCAACCACAACATCATCATAATGATGCTTGTTTAACCATTATTTTAAAATTTTATTGGGAAATAATCAATTGTGATCAGTTTATTTGCTAACAAATTTGACTTTTTTGTAACAGAACCGGCTGACAAAAAATATGAATCTTAAATGAACACTTTAAAATATTGACCTAAATTTGCTAATATAATTTTGTATTTTTTGCCTTTGACGATGTGATTAGTGATTCTTTCCCTTGAAAACGGCATCCCGAGAAACCGGGATCCCGTTTCCTGAAAATAGATAATAATCTGCGTTCCAAGAATATAATAAAAATTTATCGAAATGTAATTGAAAAAAAATTACGTTTAAATTTATTGACAAAATAGCCTGTTAATCTTCTAAAAAGGATTTTGTACTTAGTTTAATTTTTTAATTATAATTAGAAGAGCAAACAAAGTTTACTATTTGCAATGAATGAGTTGTTCAAAGACGAAATCCAAAACTAATTGGCCTACTACAATATTTAAATTCAGGAAAAAAATATGAAAGTTTAAATAATGCGAGTGATTTCATTTTTCTGACAGGTAAATACTTTGAACCAGAAATTGATTCAAATGATGAATCTTCACAATCAGATGAAGAAAATGGCTTTATTGATTGCCAATCTTTGGTTTTGAAAGAAAAGCTAGAAAAGGCAATTCAAAGTAAAAATTAAAAAAGTGAAAGCACCCCCTCTCAATCCTCGAATATTTTTCCAGCAAAAGTTTGAAACAAGAAATACAGGACGTCAAACTTCTGTCATTATTCTGCTAGAAAATGCTTTAAAAAGTATCCCTCCCACTTTGGTTGAATCTGAAAGAGCTTTTTCAGCAGCCAGTTTGTTCATAACAAAAATAAGGACTCGTAAGAGTGGGGAAAGTATTCATTGTTTGTGTTTTTTAAAAGTTTTTATAGTACCGGAAAATAAATTTTTTTTGCACATAGTTTGGAATAAAAATAAAACTTTGAGTATTTTCAATGCCTATATATAGTATTCATGACAATAACAAACTTTTAATTATATTCTATTTTATTATTAATTTTTTGATTAAATCAAAGTTAAAATATATTAGACTATTAGAAAAATTTTCCAGAAAATTCAATTTGCGGGAACCCGGGGTTAATATTTTTTTTAAGGGATTTTCCGGTCCAAAAATAATGATGAAAAAAACAGAAACACTAGTTTTGATATATATGATGGTAATGTAAAAAGTTTTTTTTGAAAAAGTACATATTTTAAGCAACTATAATTAGAAGATAAAATAATTTTGTTCATTTGATCAGGCAACTTTCATTAAAAGGTTTTTGGAGCTGGGTGGATGAATACACACCTTTTTCCACGTAATTCTTTATGATCTTTTTCAGACTGGAAAATGCAGGTATTATTGCAGCGGTGAAATCATCATCCATTCTTTTTTCGTTCATTCTTCAAATTCTCGTCTTGAAAGACACACCCCCTTCCACAAGCTGGATCGGAGCTCTCTTGATCATGTTGTCTATCATCGCATTTGGCCTCCGTCGATGGATCATTCATCGGATAAAAATGAAGAGGAAGCAGAAAAGGGAACGCATGCTCAAAAACTCGCTCAATCTTGGCACCAGTGAAGAAACTAACGTTGAGAAGATGTAGACATGAGTATATCATTCCGAATTTGCCTATAATTCAACTCTTGCTTCAATAAAAAACCACAATTTCCCTGATCATCGCCATCTTCTTTCTTTATTTAGTTTTTAATTTAATTTAAATTATATTTTATTTTATCAAATATATGACACTGACAATTCTAATATAAAAGTTCGACTATTTTAGCCCAAAAAAATTTATTATCTGTGTGTCGTGATGCTTATTTGCGAATTTTATATGAACACTGCAATTTATACCAAATTTTTTTTGTTATATCTAACAAAATAAATTACATTTACTGATTTTGACATCTAAAAGGTTTTTTTAATAATTCCATTTAGCACTGTTTAATGTATAAAACAAAATTCCTTTACACCAGGGGTTCCCAAACTTAGGGCCGGCCTTAGGCCACTGCAACCTATGCGGCCGCAGTGGGCCCTGCGCTCCTCATTTTTCATTTTGATGATATATTGTATGATTTCGCTAAATGCAAGGTTCACAAAGTAAATAACTTTGAGCGTCATTTTGTGTTAATGAAAAAGTAATAAAACAAATCCCTTTTCTTTTTTTCACTTTTAACCTTTTTTCCTACCCACACTGGGCCCCGCGCAATCCATTTTGCATAGGGCCCCGCGAACACTAGGGCCGGCCCTGCCCAAACGCATTCCTATTATTTCACCTCCACATGACTTAATCATACTACAGTATAGCTAAACTTGTCGGTCAAGCAAGCGCTTTTGTTTCCCTATTATTTTGTGTATATGGGTCTAACAGGGGTTCGATAAGTTAAATATTTTGCTTGTTTATGGTTATGCACATGTGCAAATAAATTAAATTAAGTTTTTAATATTTTTTAATTGCGGATTCGTTTACTTGTATTATATTTATATGTTATTGTGCCATACTATCATTTATGCCCAACGTATCACATGCGATACTTTAACAAAAATAAACCCTTTTTCACACTAATAAACATACCTACGACTTTTTAAATTTCAAATATCTCTTTAAAAATACTGCCAAATGAAACAGTGTTTTATAAAATGAGATAAGGACTCGTCTCATGACGATGTTTATCTGAAATTATATAGTCTAAGTCACGTTAGATAAACTCTCATTTTGATAATCGATGTTTTAGAAAAAAATTGCTACACATTTAACATGATACATGATGAATATTTGGAGCAAACAGACAATATGAGATAGTTCACCATGCACTTTTATTTCATGATGTTGACTTGAGGGGGAAAACTGTTAGAGTATCATATGTGATACTTATGACTTGACGACAAAAATGAAGAGCAACTGAATTGTTGTTGTTTGTTGAATTGATGCAGCTTGTAAGTTGTCGAAACTTTAAAGCTGGCACTTGGCTTATAAGAGTTGGGAGCCTTGGGGATCGAACCTACCATTGAGGCTCTAACTCAATTGTTATAATGCAAGCATTAAAAACAACTAATATTGATCAATCAAATGCTTTAAGCCCTTTTCTTGTTGAATTCTTTCTTTCATTCGCATCATTTATATTGCGCTTACTCTTTGCAAAACCTTATTATTTTTTGACAGTATATAAAAATTTAATATAGATTTTGCTGAATTCTAGTTTTTATATTCAATAATTTCATTCTGATTACTTTCTTCAAATTATCGATTAATGGTAAAACATCACATTTCATTTTTGTCATAATAATTTTGAGTTGGGGAAATTTTGGGACCTCATTTTATCCATTGCTTAGCTTTTCCAACTTCTCTTTTTTGGGAAAAATTTTCAAACTCATATATATGACTAAAAATAGTAAAAATGTTGATATAAAATATTTTTGATTTAAATTTTTTCAAAAAAGTTCAGGGTAACATTAAAAAGAAAAATTCCAAATGTTTTTCCTAGTCGATTTTTGAAGTCGTTTTGTGCCTAGGGGGTCACCTAGGGTGTTTTTCCTCAAATGGGTATTCATCTATCTCTCTCTCCCCTAAAGTTTTGGTCTAGTTCGGGTACTTGCTTAGTTATAATAAAATTCAGTCATTAGAGTTAACATTGTATCTAGCAAAACTGAGTAGCGCTTGAGATGTTTTCCCACTAAAGAGATTTCCCACTTTTACTATTTTCGGTAATCCTATACTTAACTGTCACGTCAATCAAAAAATTTCTTTTGCATTTATTGGCTAGTTCACGTATATACTAGAGCCCTGCATCGGTTTTAAAAGATTATGCGCCTTGCCCCGTATTTTGTTATTTTTCCACCGACCCATTGCTCATTTTATTTATTTTGCACCCACGATAAAAATTGTGATAGGGGTTCTATTTCGTATAAATTTTTAAAATCCGCATCAAACCCGTATTTAAGGTATTTCTATTAGAAAATTCATATTTACCAAATCAGGGCCCGCGCACCCTATTTATTTTGGGGGCTTGAGCCCCCCCGCCCCCATTTTTGACTAGTATGCGTATGTGAACTAGCCAATAAACACAGAGGAAACAATTTGATTGACATCATAGTTAAGTAAAAGATTACCTAGATTTCAAAGTTTGTTTCATATTCTAGAGAAACTGATTGACGAAGACTGACGTTTTCATTGAACAATCTCCAATAAACGCGTGCTCTTTGGTGTCTGACGAAGATTCTGGAGATGAGGAAAAATTTAACAGTAAATCAACTTGCTGCTTCACTTATTTAAATTTAACAACAAATCAACTTGCTGCTTCTGGAATTGTTGTCAATTTGGATGAGCATGACAATAAGTATGATGATGAATCCCCAGAACATCCAAAATCAAATAAAAAAGTCGACCGTTTATTGGAGTATTTTGAATATGGATCAAAACTTGAAAAGTAAATTTCTCCCAGTTCATGGACCTTTTTTTCATGATCAACCTCCTCTGTCTTCTTATACATTTTTCTCTTTTTTTCAACTTGGATTTGATCGACACAATTGTTGGCATCACTAATCTCTATGCTACTCAAAGATATAGTGTCTTAAATACGTCAAGGGAAGAAATTCTTTGTTTTATCGGAATTTTAATAATGTCTGCGTATACTATTTTGCCCAGAACAAGAATGTACTGGGAAAAAACAAGATTGCTTCAACTCACGCATAGCAGGTTCTATGAGAAGGCAAGGATTTAAAAAAATTTAAAAATATCTTCATTTCTGCGACAACACAAAGCTTGGTTCCTCTGGCACATTCACGAAAATCAGAATGTTAGTGAAAGAATTAAAAGAAAAATATCAATTATATATGCCCTGCAGAGAGTTTCACTCTTTTGATGAAACAATGATTCCGTACTTCAGAAATCATTGTAGCAAGCAGTTTATAAAAGGTAAACCAATCAATCAAGTTCGGCTGCAAACAATGGTCTTATTGTATCTCGCCTGGATATTGTATAAATTTTGATTTGTACGAAGGGAAGAGTCCAGATACTTCTCAATTCGGTGTTGGACCATCAATACCATTGAAATTTGCCAATTCACTCAATGAAAAATTGGTTAACAATTATCATTTTATCACTGACAAATATTTTTCAACATATGATATTTGGAAGAAATTGAAAGAGTTATACTTCAAAGTAACTTCGACAATGAGATCAAACAGATCAAGTAACTTCCCAAAAGCTTCTCTGAAAGATCTCAAAAAAGAAAAGAGGAGATTTTATAAAATTATGAGTAACAAGGATGGAGTAAATATGTGCCAAAGGTATGATAATCGCTCAGTACCTATTAGTAACTCTCTCAGTGTGATCAACCTTTGAGGATGGCGCCAATATTCATCTTGAGAAAAGAATTAGGATAAGTAAACCTTATATGTTTAATGTCTACAATAACGGGACTGTCTCCAAAAATATTTTTAAAATTTCATATAAAATAGCTGTTTGAATATGGAATATGCTTATTTTATTTCTGTACTCCATTTTAGCTAATACAGTAAAAAAACACGGAAGTGTCAATTAAATTAGTGATCTATGCCTGAAAATCAATTCTGTAAAAATTTTTCAAAAAATCGTTATATATTGGTTAAATTGTAAAATTTAAAAAAAAATTATATATTTTGCCTCATAATACTTTCTTCAATCATCTTGAGTATGAAATATTTATTTAAAAAAACAAAAAGTATTATAAAATCTTTTGAAGATTAGTATGAGAGAATGAAGCAAACTGAAAATTAATTTAAAAGAGAACGTATGATCAAAAGAAATAATTTTAAAAAGAAATGTGTATCTTAATTAAATAGATCTACCGTGTTCTAATGAACTAGAAAGTGGCTTAATGATATAATATTAGGTGCTTCAAAAAAGATTTTGACTGTGAAAAAGAAGTTCCTCTTTTACAAATGAAAAATATTTATATCTATAGCTTATCATCTAAGATTACAATGATCATTTCACTAAGATTCGTAGAAAATCTCAAAATTTTGTATAGGTCAGAGCAGTGGCGGATCCAGAAATTTCTTATAGGGGGCCCGAAATCTATTTAAATTTTTTGCAATATTGCTAAAAGTCTTCAGAGAATGATTCTATACTATGATTTTATATTTTTAACATTATTTTGCCATGAATAAATTGCAAAAATTTTAATTTTTATACATGTAAGGGTAATATTCGAAGCCATTTTTCATAAGGGCGGGGGCCTAGGCCCATGAGACCCGCTCTTTGGATCCGCCACTGGGTCAGAGTTATTACATCACAAATTATTCATCACAAAAAAACCTTTGAACTGGGATAGGTGGACAAATATTCAGGCTGAATAGCTCTTCATATCACCTGATAATAAAATACACGATACGGATAAAAAAAAAGCCTAAAACCATCAAGAAGATTCGTTAATCAGAATGCCTTGAGAGAGAAAAAAATCTGTTCAAAATAAATCCTTAAAAAAGTGTTTTCAAACACACATTGAAGAAAATAAATTTCTAATAAAAAAAGAGCTACCCAGAATTCTATTCATCATAGAATGAATAGCAAAATTACGTATTGTAAAAAATAGAAAAAATGGCGTAGAGACTACGAGCTGATAACGAATTTGTAGCCAAAAAGATGGAGGTCCTACCGAGATACTTAATTTACTGACAAATGAAATATTTTGAGTGTTAAACACCCAAAGTCGGTTTATTAAATAAATTAAGAAAATAATTACCAGAGAAATACTGTAAGTAGAATTTATTTTGAAGTTTATATATTTGAAATTGATTGACAGATTTAATATATTTTTTGACCCGTTTAATTGATTTTCATAAAAAAAAATGAGCATCACTACTAAGTTGGGCATACTTGAAATTCGTATATATTTGTAAAAAACTTTATAATAATTATTTAGATAGAAATTTCTCTTTGAGGTGAGCTGTCATATGTAAATCAATTTTTTGACAGGTGTGATTGATTTTGATAAAAAAAAATGGACATCACCACCGAATTTAGCATAGTTGAAATATATATATCACATTAAAAATATTTATAAACCTTAAAAAGAAGGGGTACTTTAATGCCCCCAGAAAACTTGAGCGGAGAAATTTAGCCCAGCACTAATAGTGTTAAAAATATATGACATAATTATGAACTCATCAAACATGAAAATATTATTCCTTCAGCCAATAGTATATCATTTTTTGAAATGAGTGACATTTATTTTGACATTAAGACACAAATGTATTTAAAACTCAAAATCAGTGGTAAAAAACAAATATGGCCCAAAGTTCACATTTTTTAGGGTCGGACGCGCAAAAAAAGTTTGGACAACCCTACGAACAAACTGTACTATGCATTTGATAACACAATATCACCATCAACCATGGAATAATCTCATCCTTCATTAAACTCATTATTTTTATCATCATCACACCATCTTGATAAGGGAACATCATCCTGAACACGATAAACCATATCATGCTAATAAGTATTATCATCATCATCATCATCATCATTAACCTTCAATTTATCATCAGCGTATCGCGTCATCAAGAATGTTATAAAATGCCGAATTTATCATGAACAAGTCTCCTTTTTATTCAGTTGGCAATAGAAAACATCATCCACATCATCATCCTCACTCTCATCATCTTCTTCTGATGATCATCATCATCTATAATTTTATTTTTGTCAAATTTTTCCTTATATTATAACATTATTTTAGTTACAAAAAAGCCGCAAGCCATTTCGCATGTTTTACCTCTTTTTAACGTATTTTTTATTAAGAAATTTTGCACAAATATGTTTTATCCACTTAAATAATTAAATTCTAAACAGTCGAGAGTATATTTATAATTCTCCAAATTTTCTTCTTGTCGTGTTCTGACATTTAAAAAAGTATGCAAGAAGTCAGAAATATAGGTAAGAACATAAAAGATATATTAGTGTCTGTACACATTTAGTATTTTATTGGAATGCGCTTGTGCTGAATGCGACCTGCTTTTAAAACACTGCAAGTTCAAGCGATTCATCCATTTTGAACATTTCACAGGCACCATCTCCCCTTTTCGTCTGAACCTCTTTATTTATTGCGAGAGGGGGGGGGGCATCAGGCCCCTCCCCATTACCCCCTGAGTACCATTTCTGGTACTTTTCTATTTTGTCCTTTTGCAATTCTGTTTTGTCTTTTTGAAATTCTGTTTTCTTCAAATTCTTTTTTAAATTTAAGTTTTTCATTCGTTATTTTATCTTACTTTGATGCGTAGTATTTTTAATTTTTTGATATCTTTTTTGCATGAAACCTTATGTTCTATAATTCTTTTATATATTTATACTATTTTTTATTCGTATTTTCCTTGAATAATGTTTTTAAACACCAAACTTATAAATTTTTACTTTTTTGATAGTATTTTTCAAAAATTACATCGTATAAATAGTCAAAATATTAAAACCAGTACATGCAGAAGTAATATAAATATAACGAATGAAAGACTAAAATTTAAAAAAGTTGAAAGAAACAGAATTGCAAAAACCAATTATAATTGCAAAAAGGCGAAATAGAATTGCAAAAGGCCAAAATAGAGCAAAAAATGGAATATATATGAATAATATTTGTTTATACTTTTACTTTGTTTGTTTCAATAGCAAACTTCTTCTTCTCTTTCTTGTTTCTTTAATCGCATCTATTGCTATAATTTTCTAAGAGTTGGATCTATCGATTGCAGCAAATTCTTTTAGTGACACAGTGTCAGAAAAGCTCATACTTATGAGTTATCTCAACAAAATCTCTTGGCTTTCTTCTCCAAGATTTCAAAGTGAGGTTGAAGACTTTGCAAGAAATGGCAATTTTAATAAAACACGTTGCACTTGAAATTGCTTGACAGCTTTCTTTGGAGTCATCATTTTTTAATTGAGAAACACAAGTGCTTTAGGAGTGGAACAGAAGTATCTTGATTCAGTTGCGTGTGTCATTGCTCTTCAATCATCCACGAGGATCGATCCATTGGAAGTAAAACTGAATTTTGAGCTGATGCAAGGGTTCAGCATCGCCAAGAGATAAATATGATATCGACAGACACAATTTCTACTCCAAGAATGATAATGGCAGCATATCATTGTCATCATAATAATAATAATAATACCAAACCTCTCCATCTAGGTAGTGATTTCGTTTACTGTTAATTACGTTAAAGTTGTCTACTAAGTAAATTAGTGGCTTAGTCAGTTATTATTTTTGTTAGTTAGAAGAAGATATTTATTTGAAAAGACAAATATTTCAATATAAAAATCAAAGAGATAGCTTACAAATCATTTGAATAGAATGCAATATAAAATACTAAATTTATTAGAGATAGTAAAAACTTGGATGTAACAAGGCTACGCAAAAGCGCTGAGTGTTATCCAAAAGATAAACGGCCTTTAAGAAAGGGAAATCCATTTTCAGATGGAAGATTTCGAAAACTGCTTACATAGCAGAAAAATATGAATCTACAATCTCCATTTTTCTTCCAGGATTCAAATGTTACACTTGTTTTTGTTAAAGACATGTTAAAGGTCCTAAAATTTTAAGGATCTATGAAATGAATATGCTTATTGAAGAACAAATAATTCATATAGCATGATATTTCAATATGTCTTCATATATATGTAGAAAGGAAAGAAAACCATTTTTTGCAAATCAACACATAAGAAATGAGGGGTCCTACTAAACACCCCAAAACTCAACAAAATACCAGAAGATGGTATGAATTATCTAACAAAATATTTACTTAAAATTTTGTTCTATGTCAATTAGTTTGGTAAACACAAAATTAAGAGCTTCATGAATTCCTTTACCTTAGCGCACTAAAAAGTCAATAAAGTAAACCTTAGTTTATTGATATCCCTTCTTCTAAAACAAGTTAATTGTGTTTTCTTCCAAACCATGTTGGAACATCCATCAGCTGGGAACAGTTGTCATGCATCTATTTTACATTTCAGTTTTTTACAAGCCTTATATAACTTTTTTATTCTTCTACTATATATTATTTAAAAGCTGATTTCCCTAATGGAGGAATGGTACTGAAATCTATGTCTCATACTCGCTGGAGCTCAAGAGCCGATGCTGTAAAAGTTGTAATTTCGATAAGATAAAGTCAGCACCTGAAAAAATTTGCCCTCTCCAAAGAACAATAAGAGACTACCAAGCTTGAGGGTGAAGGTCTTCTGAGCTTATTGTAATATGGAATAAAATTTTGACAAGATTTGCCTCAACAAGCAAAGCATTTCAAAAAAGTAAAACTGAAATTTGGACAGTTGTAAACATGTATGAAAGTTTGAAGTCTTTTATTTTTCGAATGAAGGGCTCTCATCCCAATGAAATAGAAGATCAAGCTAGAAATTTTGTTGAACCGATTTACATTGATATTAAAAATAGTTTAAACAAAAGAAAAAAATTTTTGAAAGAAGATTCTCATCTTGATCCACGTAAACACTTCATAGAAAGAAATCTTACACAATATTTGATTGCGATGAAAATGAATTTGAGCGCATGCAGGGTAAATGCTTATTCAAGATTCAAAAATCTATTTACTATTTTAACAAAATAACGCTATAAAGAGCTTAAAGCTCAACTTGAACTTTGATTTGGAAGCATTTATTTTGAATGAATTTTTGCAGTTTAAAGATATATCCAATTTCGACACATCTGTATCAAAGATTTCAAATTTGTTGAAGACCAAAGATGACATTTTAACAACCATACATAAGAATATTCCTCACAATACCCATAACAGAAAAAGATTTTTTCAACTTTATCTATAGAGTGGAAGATCAACTCCCAGAATACTATCAACTCTAAGAAATTTTTCTAGAGCGAAGACCATATCTAAGATCAAATTTGTGTCAATCTCCACTGAACTTTCATTAGCATGCTTTGAATCCGACTTTTTATATTCACTTGATACAAACAAGATCATCGATCGATTTTCTATTGAGAAAAACATAAAAAGGTGTTTTGAAAATCTTTTGCAATCCATATTTTATCTTACTTTTGCTAGGATATTTTATTTTAAATTTAATAAAAAGTATTTTTAATTAAATATTGTTATTAAAACTTTACTTTTTTATTAGCTTCTTGGTATTTAGAAAGTTCTTTGAAACGGAATCTCTGTTCTTGGAAACACGTTTTAAATGCAATGCTATTTTTCCCAGTTCATTGTATAACTGTCATCAAACAGTAATATTTCCTTTTTTTTAACAACCATCTTGTGAATTACCATATGTGAAAAGGCTCTCTCTGAGGATTATGAGAGTACTTCACTTACATACTATAAATGTATATTGAAAAAGTGCGAAAAGGGAAGTAAAAAAGTTTGGCCTTGGACCCCGATGCGATTAAATTCGGTCCTGCGTGTCGCTACTTTCTTATTGTGTATGGGAGCAATATGATTGAACACATCACATTCATGACGTTCAATATGTATATGTGTTAATGATGATTGAGCAATTAACGATTATAAGCTATTTGGAGAACCAAGGGGGACGCGTGCGTAAAACAAATGAGTTGAAAATTTATGTTTGTATTTTCACTTGAAAAAAATATAAAGGAATAACTCTAATTAACCCATTTAAGACCAAGCAAAGCAGACGATATCTAAAAAAACGCAGACGATTTATATTCAAAGTCATTGAAAAAAGCAGACGAAGATGAAATTACTTATGTTCCATATTAGGAACATTGGTTGTAAATGGGTTAAAGAAAAAAATGATAGAGGGGATAGGTGGATAAACCGTATCACAATTATTTCAGGAAAATACCTATTTAAAAAAATAAAATTAATCAATAAAAATGGGAAATATTTTCAAGTGATTAATCTTGGCATATTATATGCGTTTTGCCTATTTTCGTTCCCACACTTTCCTATTTCAACTTATTTTCTTGTGTTAAATTCTCTTTACGTGGATAACCCGCACCCCCTTTTTTGGACGATTAATTTTGGGGTAAAAAGTGCGGCTTAAACGCAAGTGCTTACGGTACTTGTGAAAAGAGTTAAGAAGTTTATAATAAATTTTATGTAGTTAATAATCAGCCTCATGATTTCAAGAAAGTTAGAGATATCAGGTATCGTTTTTATCTTTTGAAAAATTCTGACATTTATAACACTTATTTTGCTCAATCAAGAATCTCAATTGACAACATATTTCATTCAGTTGCTTATTAAAAAATGAAAAAGGTTGCTTACGTAATTCTACACATATACAAGAGTGAATAACAAATAGGCAACGATTTTGCTCTTCTCCAATCTACTTTGACAATAATTTTTGGGCATAGATAAAACCGATGATGTGAGCGATCTTTATGCCACAAGTATCTTGCAGTGAAGAAATGAACCACTAATGAATATTCCATTATGATTGGCCCACTTTTTTACATGCGACTTTTGATTGGCAAGCATCTTATCTTTTTTTCAGCTTGTCTTCAAATATTGGCTACAAGGAAATGACATATGTAACCTATTTGCTCAGCTTATTAGTTTTTCTCAACTTTATTCCCAAAAATATACATACATTGGAATTTACGTTTTTATAGAAGTTATCATGTTCATCTATTTTATTATGCTCTTTGAAATGTAAAACGGTTTTCAAATAAAGTATTTTTCTATCTCTCTCTCTCTCTTTTCCCAGTTTTAGGTTGCGATGATAAATAGGTTATATACAAATTGCTTTTCTTAGAAGGCTTCCTATTGACCTGCTCAAAACATCTATAAAAAATAGGATTTGATGACGTCAAAAATATTTAGACTTACGATAGAAGATTTTCCCGGACAGAATAAAAATTATCCTTCAGCCTACTTCTAAAGAGAATTATCCCATTACTGCTGGAGAACTGAAAAATAAGTAAAACGTAGAAAATAAAATTAAATAAACCAATATCAACTGTGAAAATTAACATCTTACTCTTAAACCTAAGCCAGACAGAAGATTTGAAAACTTATAATTTGCTTCCCTTTTTCATTGAATTTTAATTAACTTAAAGGAGGCCATTTTTGTTTTATGATTAGTAAGAAAAGAAACTAACAGAGCTATAGGTAATAATATTCTTGAGGTCGTGAAGTCTCAATATCAAGAGATGAGGAGATATTTTATAAATATTAGAGATTTCTTGTACAATCGTTTCAAAGGGTTCATGATAAATAAAGCAAATTATAATCATCTTAGCTTGATCAAGAAAAACAACCATTATGTAAGATTTCTTTAAAAGTGCATAAAACTTGCAGAGATGACACGATTCATGCAACAACAGGTGAAAGCAAGCAAAGAGAAACGTGCAAGAAAGGAGAGAAATTTAGCTTTTCTTATTTAGTTAACTTTTCTTTCATCCTTTATTTTGTCTAATATTTCCTTTGTTTTGTTTGATGTTTAAATATTTTTTATCATTTTCTTGATATAAATAAATCTTATTTTTGAAATTAAAATTTTTCTCATGCTCGTTAATTTTTAAAATTGTGTTTTTTTTGGAAAAGATAATTTTTCGCAATTTTTTTTTTATAAAAGAGTAAACTAGTCAAAATACTTAAAAAATACATGGTTATTTCGAAAGGACTTTTATATACATTTTTTGATGTAAAGGGGTTCCAAAAATTTCGGTTGACGTAAAACTCCCACTCCGTCCTGCGAAGGTTTTAAAAGACTACCTAATATATATGATACTATATTTTCATAAAAGAATTAAACAAACTCAATGGTAAATGTTTTTTTTGAATACTATTAACATTTTGATTCACACTTTTATATCAAAGAAAGTCAAGCTACTTATTTTAAGTTTTAACTTTAAATAGTAAAGCTTTGCCTTTAACTAAAATAAATGAAAGTAAAAAAACGTAAATGATTCTCAAAGTCTTCTGTTTTAGGGCTGGTTCGCCTACCTTCGCTAAATTCAAATTTCGAAAAACTGTTTTTTAATCGAAAATTAGTAAATTATTTATTGAAATCCATCAATTCAAAGCATTGTTAGGGATTCGACTCGGGCTTGGTATTTAGTAAAATTTAGGAGTTAGAGTCGGATTTTTCCAGGTACTTGGAGTAGTCGTAGTAGTCGGGTGTTTTCGTTCCGACTCGGCAAACTTATAAAAGGCACGAAACCGCAAGTGAGCAAAAATTGCTTCGTTTATGCAAGGACTCGGAAGTTCATCGTTGATAATTTTTTATCTTCAACCTTCTTAAAATGTAGAAATTTTGCATTTTTTTATTCGCATCCAAGCTAAAAGTGTTTTTTTCTGAGTAAAGAGCTCCAAACTGGCGCTAAATATAATTAAATTGATCTTTGCAATTCCACAATTTTACAAGCTTGTACATTTATGCTGAATCCTTGAATTATTGAGGAGGGTGATAGTATGTATGGATTTTTTGATTTGTGCTATTTATACAATAAGGAAAATCCATTTGCTCAAAGTGTGAACTCGTAATAATGGATAAATTAATGAATTTTATCACAGGGATGATTTGCAATGAATTTCAAATGAAGCACTTTCCTATTCCCATCATTTCTCTTCGATTTTTTATGCACTCCCGTTTTAATTAAATGATTGTTTAAATAGCTCCTATAAACAATGAAATAATTCTTCCAAAAGTCATTTAATTGCATCTCATACTCTAACTAAACGCTGTTATTAAAGATGTCGTAAGAAAAAAGATTCTACATCAAAGATTTCACGTAAAATCGATTCAATTGCTTTTAACTTTTACAGCCCGTTTGTCAAATTTCCAATTTCATGAAGTGGCCAAATTCATAAAAGAATGGAAATATTTTTATGTAACTCGAATCAAAATTTTATATTGATCATATTTTTGAAAATTTTACTGGCTCAGAGGTACACCCCCCCCCCCCCCCCCCCCTCCTTTTCCCTGCACGCACACCCGACTACAACCACATTTAATAAAAAAACAGCTAAGTATCTATTTCATTAACTATAGTAAACTAAATAAATAAATTATTGTTTGATTGGCAAAGTAAAAATTAATTAAAAGAAAAAAAGAAATTTGACAAAGCCAATTTTTAATTGGCTAATAAATCAAGATTCAAATAAAACTACGCTCAGTTTTCCTTCAACTACCTGCAGGTAAATGTGCCAAATAATCATCTAAAGAAAGTTTCAACTGATAAGCTAAGATAAGTTTTCTTCACGATGAAAGGTTCTTTATAGCAAATTACTCATTCACGACTAAATAACGTTAGCAATTTCAATCATTTCTATTGAAAGCAGATAAAGCAAAGGAAGAAAATTTGAAACAAGATGATCTTGAGGGTGGTGATGGTAAAGAGGGAGAAATGAAGAAGTCTCAATCAATGGATGCCATTAAAGAAATCTTAAACAATTTAGTTGAAAATGTTGCAAGTAATTACTATTTCTTTTACTTTTCAATTGATTTTGCCTCTAAAAGAAAAAATAGTTCTTTTTTCTCTGATGAAATCCGCCTTTTAGTTTAAAGAAGTGCTGTAAGCGGAAACATTAAGGGTTTTTCCTATAATTCATTCATTTTTGTCTTTGTTTTGTTCAATTTATTTTCATTCAAACAAAAGTAAGATTAAACTTTACAAAAACTATCTACTATTTTTACTTTAAGGGCGTCCTTTTTCACTTTGAGCGCCTCTTCATATTTTTAGTGTGTGTTTTTACAATGTAAGCGTTTTAAGCAAATTTTTTGTTTTATTTTTAATTATTATTTATTTATTTATTTTTCCTATAGTTATGACTTTTTATCCAGTTATTTTATCTTACTAATTTCATTTTTTTCTATTATACAATTTTTATTCATTATATAATTTTTTATATTTCACAAAAAATAAACTAAATTATTAAAAAGTATATAAAAAAAATAATATAAGTAAGATAAAGTAACTAGATAAAAAGTCATGATTACGAAAGAAACTGAATTAACAATTAAAAATAAAGCAAAAATTAGTTTAAAAAATTTTATTTGTAAAAAATAAAATAAAAACATACTAAAAATTAGAAAAGGGGCCTATAAAGTGAAAAAGAGGCGGTTAAAGTAAAAATGGTATATATTCTAATGAAGTTCAAGAGAATATGATTAGAAGAACGGAATACCACAAAGAAAAGTATGCAGCTAGATTTATGAATCGAACATGGAGAGATAAAAACGAAATGTGTATTTTTAATTTCGTTTTTTTAGTAGCTTGAATTGAAAAATAAGGCTTAATATAAATGAAAACTCTTAAGAATATTCTTCAAAGTTTCGTCATAAATGTAGTATGTAGGAAACGGAGATAAAAACACAAAAGCACGCATAATCCAAATAATTCGCAAATGGTTTAAAAACGAAAAATCAAAGAAAATGCAAAAGTATGAAAAATATAAAGAATAAAAAAGATTGATATATTATATATATATATATATATACAGTCAAACCTCCGTTAATGAACACCTCCGAAAAGTGAATACCTCCAGTTAGTGAACGTTTTTTCCTGGTCCCAAAATTCGCCTATCTTTTAACATTGCAAATTGTAGGCTTTTTTTCTGATTAGTGAACCACTCTCTACTGTGAACAGTGAACATTTTTCTTGTTCCCAAATATCACATTTTAATACAAATGACCCTCTATTTAGTGAACATACATTTTGTTCACTCAGCCATACTCAGTCATCAGGCAATTGTCTCATTAGCCATATCACACAATAAGAAACCACAGCCCTCTATTTGTAATTTAACAAAAAGATATTTTTCACCTCCAGCACATGGTCCCTTTCATGCATGGCTGAATCTTTTGTGTCTGTGTGGTTATATCATTATAAATTTATTTTAATTACCTTTCTATTTGTAATATTTCTTACTTTGTGTGTTGCAGAATTATATGAATTAGGAAAATTCTCAAATCGCATAAATATTTTACAATGGAAAACAAAAACAAATCTTCTTGGAATATTGAAAAGGCCATGACGTCCAAGAGAAAAAATTTGTCCATATCCGAAAAATTAGGAATTTTAAAGGCAGCAGAAAATAACAGCCAAAGAAATGTTGCTCAAACTTATGGAATATCTGTCGGTGCAGTCAACAATATTCTAAGACGTAAAAGGGGAATTTTAGAGCATGCTGAAGAAAACTACAATCCTGAGACAAAAAGACTGCGAATCTAAACAGTAAAGTGTGGCAGTGGTTTGTCGCAAAAAGTTCCAAAGGCTATCCTATATCTGGTCCATTGGTTCAAGCTCAGGCTCAGGTTCTGAAATTCGCTGACCAACTTGTCAGAACAGAATTCAAAGCATCAAATGGATGGTTGGAGAAGTTCCGCTATCAGGTCCAAAAAGTTGTGTGGTGAAAGTGCTGGTGTTGATGCTGAAATCGTAACAATGTGGAAGCAGCGACTTTCCTCACTCTTTGATAACTATAGTGCTGATGACATCTACAACTGTGACGAAACAGGACTCTTCTTTAAATCATGCCAGACAAATCACTCTTAATGTCTCAAGAATTAGCACATGGCAACAAAGTCCCCAAAGATAGACTCACACTGTTGCTGAGTGCAAACATGAGTGGAACAAATAAATTTAAACCCCTTGTAATCGGCAAAAGTGAAAAACCATGTTGTTTCAAGCATAAAAATAAATCTAAGTTACCTGTGACCTGGAGGCATAGTAAAAAAGGGTGGATGAATTCTCTTCTGTTTGAAGATTGGTTAAAGACCTCAACAAGTCAATGAAATTCCAAAAGCGAAAGATTATTTTGTTCATCGACAATGCTCCAAGTCATCCCAAAGTAGAACTGTCAAACATAACCGTTATCTTCTTTCCAGCAAACTATACTATTGAGCTCCAACCAATGGATCAAGGAATTATCAAAGCAGTGAAGTGTGGTTATCGAAAAAAAATGTTACAGAAAGTTCTCCTCAACATGGAATCTTCTGCAAATGCAAGTGATTTTGTCAAATCCATTACGGTCTTTGATGCTATTTATTCGGTCGCTCAAGCCTGGAAAGATGTGACAAAGAGCTGCATCCAGAAGTGTTTTCAGCGTTCAGGTTTCTTTTTTGAAAGATCCACTACTGACGAGATAGAGGACAGCATTGATGATCTTCAACCTCTCGTGAATCTCATTGCCAAGCAAAGTCAAACATAACCTATCTCTGCTGAGGATTATGCCGATATTGAACACTATGAAATTGTGCGTGTTGGTAATTCTGATGAATGGAAGCAGGAAATCCTTTCCTCCTCATACTCTGAGCGTGATATTGAGTCAACTGAGGACATTGACAGTGAGATAGACAAGACGTCTCAAGCAGCAATCTTACAAGCTTTGGATACACCTATAGCTGCAGCTTCTGGTGACAGTAAAGTTTCGGACATCATTATGCAAACTCAGTCAGCAGTGCATGATATGCTACTCAGAAACAGACTTACGTCATTAAAGCAATCTACATTGAAGGACTTTTTCAAGAGTTCCGATTCACAATGCAACAAAGAATGAACATTTTTATTTTACACTTTTTCATGTGCATAAAGATTGTGTACATATTTTTTTCTGATAAAAATTTTATTTCATGTCCTAATAAATCTGTGATTAATTTCATATACATATTTTGATGTTTTATCATCTTTCAACATAATTTCTGATTAGTGAACACCTCCAATTAGCGAACATTTTTGGTCGGTCCGAAAGATGTTTAGTAATTGGAGGTTTGACTGTATATAGCAATGGAAACAAGAGCATTCCAAAAATTTCCCCGTGAGTTTATTTTTGAAAAGGCTTATTTTTGCGAGAATGTTTGCCTAAAAAAATCAGCACACTCACTTATAGGTGTAAATCCAATTTAATATTAAGTGATCTACATATAGAACTCATTCAATATATGATACTGATAGCATTGCTTTGGATATAGATAAAATTAAAAATGACTTTATATTAAATGAGTATCCAATCACATTTCACCAACAAAACAATTCAGAAGTTTCCAAATGAGTACACTAATAAAGAAGCCAGCCATGCATGCCGTTAGGTTCTTCTTTGATGACATTAATAATATAATAGAAACAAAAAGGTTACCCTCAAAATACGATACATCAACGAAAAAACCATTCGAATGATAATAAATGAGTACGAAAAGTTGGGTATTGAAAATAAGCTTGTTAACACTAGGAATAAACTGCCGCCATTAATTTTGCGCTGCGTAAACACCACTCTACAGTTACACATGTGCAACTTAAGGTAACAGACTTTTTTTAAAAGCTAACGTATAATGTATATAAATCTCGTTCAGATCTAAATTATTTTTTTTTATAAAGAAACCCTTTTTTCGCGAACTATGTTCAATACTATTTTTTTTGGTCCAAATTTGTTTCAAGTATACACATTTTTAAGCATAAAAAAGGGAAATAATTTGTACATTTTTATCGACCCCAATTCCCGTATATACGTTTCTCGTATATATTATATATACGTTTTTTGATTGGCTAAAAATTATAGCCAATGAAATACGAGATTTTTACGCAGTTTACTTAAATACTCCTAGCATATCTATAAAGGTCTATTTACTTACCAAACATTTTTCACTTTTACATGGATTAATTCAATTCTCATTATATATATTAAATTTTTTTATAGAATTTGATGAGAATGAGATGCAATCAAAATTTATTTCAAGAATACATGACTTTTCTTTCAAAAGGACTAGTAATCTTTACCATATTTATATTTTAACCTTCAAAGAAATTTTTTACCGAAAAAAGACCAAGTCTTTCATGCCCTCATTCATGGCCTAATTAATGCGATAAAACATGCATTGTAATTTCACATTGAATAATTCTTTTCCAAAAAAAGATATCAAAATATTGAATATTTTAAATTCTTTTTATTGAAATGTAGATGAATTCGAGAATATATAAGTTAGTCAATCGATTTAAGCACTGATTTGGTGTATTGCTCACATTTATATCTAGAAATATCAAGAAATGACTGAAACCACACTTTCACTATTAGTTGGAACTTTTAAATTCTACAATTCCTATTTTACAATTTGTCTTGTGATTAGTGAATATAAAGAAATTTTAATTTACTTTACTCAATGCTGTACTTATTATTGGATCATTTATTGTGATATATACTTCAAAAATTGAAGATTTTGGGAACTCGGCATTTCTTCGATAAAATCTAAGATGTCAATATTTTATGTATACTGTAAATTTGAGGCATTTAACAGATTAGACTAATTTCAATGAATTTGAAGTGAAGACACACTAAGTGAGAGAGAGAGCGAATAAAAGCCATGAAAGAAAAGATCTTTACAAAAATCATGTCCAAATTTTCATTTAATCAAGAAAGAAGTAAAATTTCTTGATCCAGATTCAGAAAAGTCGTTGGTATGAGGAATTGTTGGAATGTTTTCATTAATTTATGCAAAATCATTCATAAAAATCAATAAAAAATCTTACAATTTTTATTTCTAAAGTTACCATTTTAATTCTAAATCATGGTTGGAATAATTCCACGATGCAGAGGAACTTTTTTTTAATTTTTTCAAATCAAAACGATTAAAACAAATATAGGTATCAAATGAAAGCCTATTGTATGTAGAGTTAGGATATATGGAAAATATACAAGTTAGTAGATTAAAAAAAGGCAGAAAAATCATAAAAATTTTTATATCAATTTATCTTGACCCAATAAAAAGTGATCATATTTTGTTATTGCGGACCAAACGCAGTCGTTTTTTTAGTTTTCTCAAAATAATCCTCCCTGTAAAATACCAGTGCAAATGCAAATCAGTTTTGAATACCGTAAGCACTCGCGTTTAATCCGCACTTTTTACCACAATTAATTGCCTAAAAACGGGGGTGCTGGTTATCTACGTAAACAGAATTTGACGTAAGAAAAAATAGAAAATACGCAAAACGCATATAATATACCACCAGCATATCGAATTTGAAAATGATTTCCTCATTTTTATAAATATTGTATATAATTATATTAAACATCTATTATTCTTATATAATGAATATTCTATTTATTTCAAGTTTTCTAAAGTTACGGTGCGGATTAAACACGAGTGTTTACGGTATATGACTATTTATTTTGAAATGATCTTCTAATCCGACACTTAATAATCCAACAATTTACTAGTCGACACTTTTTTTCAGGGAATAATAAGATTCATTGTTTTTTTTGCAATTTTTTTAAATATTTTTATTCCAACCTGATTATTGCTGTAACCGTAGAGGTCGGTGTAAACAATCATCACTTTTTCCTCATCATACTGTCCTCTTTGTTTACACAATATCAAAATTTTGTAAAAAAAGTTCCCTACCTGAAGAGTTTACTTTGGCGCTTGAATCAAGCAAAGATGATAACGTACCGACAACAGCAGTAGTTTTGTCATCATCTACATTCTAAGCTAACGAATGTAACTAAGTGACTGACGTATGTACAGAAGGAGATTATCTTTCATGTTTTCGAAGTGTGAGAACTGTAACTCAATAACCAAAATCATTCTGTATTTCGTAATCATTTAACCTAGTGTGGAAGAAAAAAGATCTTGAAAAATTCAAAGAGGAAACTTGATTGCTTCTTTAGTGATACAGAACGTCATACCAAAGCTCTTATCTGAATGCGAGCCTAAAGAGCTTGGTGCTTTCAAAGAAGAAATTAGCCGCTTTTTGAGTGATGTTGAATCCATGTGAAGTTATGAGTGAAGCTGTGAAAAGCACAAATTTATCTGAAGAGATGAAAAGGGTAAGTGAATAATAGAGATACTACACACAGCGACAGCCTTTAGCGCTTCCAGTACTCAAAATGGTAAACCAGGGTTTCTCAAACTTTTTGGTTATCGACTATGAAATGAAAAATGGCAAAAATCTTTAACTTTTTCCCTTTCAAACTTTAATTTGAATTCTTCTTTCTCTTTAAGTTCAATGAACTCTTCCCAAAATTTCTACATATTCCATATTAAAAGAAAAAATATTTATCACACATTCTTCTATTTTGAGTTCAAACAAATCCTTAACTCTGAACAATAAGTTATTTTTCTTTAAAAAATGAGTATGCTTTAAATTCTTACCACAATAAGTTCTTATGTAGAAAGTAAGTTTTTGAAAAAATATTGTACTCTTTGTTTACACAATGGCAAAATATTTTGTAAAAAAAGTTCCCCACCTGAAGAGTTTACTTTGGCGTTGGAATCAAGCAAAAATGATAAACGTGGCGAAAAAAGCAGTAGTTTTGTCATCATCTACATTAATCTAAGCTAACGAATGCAACTAAGCGACTGACGAATGTACAGAAGGAGATTTTGTCATTATCAAATAAACGGTTTCCGGCAAAATTTTCATAGGAAAAAAGTTAACACTATGGACAGTCTCACATTTTCATGCCTCTTGTTATTATCTTCTTTGTAACACCGAGATGGAAACTTGTACTTTTTCCTCTCAAGGCTAATTGTTTCCATTAGCTCTGCATCTTCTTCGAAAATCAATAATTTTACTTCATCTATAATAATCTTCTATGAATGAAATTTGAATGTGGTTCTTATTTTTTCATTAAAATTTGAAATGTTTAGATTTCTTGGAATAAAAGTATAATTTTTAACTTTGCATTATTGTAAAATTATGATTTAGTTAGAAACTATTGTAGTATATCCGCAGGGTAAAAGTTCCATCATGGTTGTATAATAACTTTGTACAAAGGGATATTCCTACGGTTGAGGGCAGCTGATGAAAGGAGAACTTTTTTCTTATCCTAACTTTTTTCAATGGATGGACTAAAGAGAGATATCTCCTGAACAACTGTCATATGCTTTGTGATAGATATTTTTTTAGTATAATGCAAGCGTTATAAATATAGGAATAATTTTGAGGCATCTATATTCTAGACACAACATCCATTATTGCAAAAGCAAATAAAGTTCATTTTCAATATTGGATGCGCATTTAGTGTAAATAAGTACTAACAAAGTTCATTTCTCTTCTTATAGCAATTTTTATAATTAATTTAGTTTTCATGATATATTCTGTTTTTCTATTAAAATTATTCAGGAATCTTAATTATTTCAATTCCAAAATGTTCATCATGCTTTTATCTCTTATGTTATTTCGTAATCAGATTTGGTATCAAAATATTAATACATATCAAAAACTGTAATATTTTTTTAAAATCAAAGATTCATGTTTAATACTAAATTAAATAATCGTTGAATTGAATGTATTGGCTTTTAACATCTGAAATACATTTTACAGGGTTTTAAGAAATGTTAAGGGATAAAAATGAGAAGGTCTTTCTTGGTGGTTCCATAACCATACATATTTTAAAAAAATTAATAAAAATATGGAACGTCGTTTACAAATATTTTATTAGAAGTATGAAAATTGCTTCAATATTTGCATTCAAGTATAAATAGTAGAAGGAATTGAAAGCGGAAATTATTTAAAATGTATAATTCCGTCACCGTGGAATGGTCCGTTTCTATGACGCTACAAAATTTTCATTTTAAAATTATAAAAACTTTTTGAAAAAAATTTTTCATAGAACTTTTTACAACTTCACCTCAAAAACGTAAAATTTTTGCAAAAGTTTTAAAACACTTTCAGTTCCTGTTCTCAAGATTGAGAGTGCCTGTACTTTTTGCATAAAAAGAATCTTGCACCCCCCCCCCTCCCAAACACTAATAAAAGTCCACAATATCCACCTGTCCTATAAGTAAGTTTGCCAAATGTCGAGGCTTTTCTGTCGCCTAACAATGAAACGCGTTCGTGGTTTTCATTCACTAATCTTATATTTCAAAAAAAGTTGTTTACAAAAATTTAGTTCCAAATGTCTTTGTTTATCTCTTTTTTCCTATAAAAACTCATCTTTTACTTCCAAGGTTATTTTCCGTATGAATTATTATTTTTGTATTAAATACAAAATTTTGTTCTTGAATTTTTTCAATACCATTCTGTCCCGACTGGATGGTGTAAATGTCTCGCAAACCTACACTTAAGGCCATATTTTGTATAAATTAGTATTGACTGTCTAGTGTCTATGCATATTTAAGTTTTATGTGCTTGTGCAAATAAGGGTGAATTTATGATTGCATTTCTTCTTGATTTGAATCATGAAAAATACTAAAAAAGATTTGAATTCTTAATAATTTCTTAAAGTTGTAATAAAAGTCAGACATCTATAGAGAGACCACGCAAGTGAACAATGAAAATTAGTTTTTGTGGACAGGTGGTTGCTTAATCAAGATCAAATAACCTCAATGAAATTCGGGCTTGTGGACAGGTGGTTGCTTAATCAAGATCAAATAACCTCAATGAAATTGGTGCTTGTGGACAGGTGATGATCAAAGCATTTGAATATTTGAAAACTGGCTGAATTTAGGGTTTCTAAATTATTTTTTACTTTGGTTCAAAACCAAAGGCTTCCCGAGCTAAGTCATTTTCTGAAGAAAAATGAGTGTTCTAGCCAGATTTAAAAAGTGAACAGGAAGAAAACAAATATATAATTCGCGTTGCCTAAAGACAAAAACTTGGGATAATTTTTCCAAGGAAGCATCTTAGCATCAAATGTTTTTCAGATAAATAAGAGCGAAGACTTGAAAAAAAAATTTCAGCAGAAAATATCTTTCATTGGACGATTTCGAGCACAATGCGTGATAGAGCAAATCCAGTTTTTCACATTTATTGGATGTAGCTTCAAAAGTTTTGAGCTTTTTGTTTAGATCATCTATACCCAAGTCTTCTGTTTTCAAAGAATTAATGTTTTTAATTTCACCATAAATTTCTTCGTATTTCTTCTCCCTTCTTACAGATGATGTTACTTCAATTGCATCAATAATAGCTATTTGATTTCCTTAACTTTCACAAGTCGTATAAAAAAGTCTATTATATAAGTCACATAGAAATTTTTTTGATCTTGTGAAAAGCAGCCTCAAATCGTGATGTATTGATTGACATTTCAATCATTAGTTTGATTCGTTGTTGATAATAATCAAGAATTATGATGTACATTGTAGCACATAAAATTGCAAGTGAGATCAATATTTTTCATTTGTGTCGAGTGCTGATAAAATTTCATGAATTCATTCATTCACGAATAAATCCATTATTTGCTATGCAATGAAAATTTAACCACATAACCCAAAAATCTTCAATACTTCGGTAAACTTTATTAAAATAGAACTTGCTATTCTTATGTCAATCATGAACTTTTTTAATGAGAAACTTCATACTTGTTGAGAATCTTCCAAAACATTTCAATTTTTTTGCAAATATAATATGTCACAAATTCTTTATCAAATTTTGTAAATAATTTTCAATTTTGGATGCCATTTCAAGCTTTTTTTTATTATTTTAATTTTTTTTTATTATTATTTTAAATTTAAAGATGAGGATTATTAAATTTAAATAAAAGAAAGACATATTTTCGTTATTTTATTTAACAAAAGTATAAAAAAAATCAGGAATTTTTTCTAAATAGAAAAAATTATAATTTAAAAAACTGATTTAAATTCCAGTTTTCAATTTTAACAAAAATTTTGGAAAGCGGTTTTCAACACTAATGTGTGTGTAACACATATGTAGACATGCGTTACTTAAACTTACAATAACTTTAAGATTTTTACCTTATCGCATACTTTCAGACGGAAATCTTCATATGTCTATTGTATTTTTTGATCTTTAAAATTTAACTTTCACTGATTTCATCATTCTGTCAATGTTGTCAGGCTTTACGGTAAACGTTCGCAACAGTTAGAGACAAAATCATTTTTATTCTTTGACGTGTAAAAATCATTCAATCTTTCATTGTCTAACGAAAACCTCAAATTATTTTGGGCCATTAGTTGAGCAAAGTCGGTGTTCATTTTTTATACTCTTATATACTACTTTACTACATTTTTAAAAGAGAAAGAAACAATTGTCTTGGCTTTACTTTTTCCATATGATTGCCGTTTCTTGTGTTATTTCCCACATAATAATATTAAAGCATGACAAGCATTATAGTAAAAGAATTTTCCCGGGATGTATGCATATAACTCGTGAACATATGATGCCAAGACACACACAACATAAAAATTTTACGGAAAAAGTGAAGGAACATTTAGATGATATGGTCATTATATTGAAAACTTGGTTTAGTTGCGTCATAACATCCCCATCTTATCCAATGAAATGCCAAAAATTAAAAGTTAACACGATTTTTTAATTGACTAAATTTGTGTGTTCTAGTCCGTTTTTTGATTCTTATTATTATTATCATCAATAAATCTTTGTTTTTTGAAATACTTTACCCTAAAATTATGTTTAGTTTTTTCGTGAATTAAAAAAATATATATGATAAATACAGCACATAATTTAGGCCTAAATCATTTAAACACATAAATAGATAGAAAATCCTGAGTTTAATGGTATTTTGATTGTGTCCACATACGCAAACACACACTTATATTGTTTGGGTCATTTGAGGGATGTAAAGGCTAGCATGCGATCTAACTTAGAATAGCTTTGTAATATTGCAAACTCCGAGTGTATACAAAGATAAGATCGTTGAGTCAAAACAATATTCTTCCGAAATGATGGTTTTTTTGCATGTTCTATTGTTATTATATGATTAAAATGAAGTAAGCGTATCAAGAATTTTATAATGTATTCTGCTTATGGGAGTAGTTTGCATTAATATTTTATAGATATTTTTCCATTTATCACTTGAAATGAGCCTTTTGATTTAGTATATTAAATCTTAGAGTCTGAAAGAAGATTTGCATACATAAGAGCGTATATCTTTAAATCATCTTGCCATTTTTTCAGCTTATTTTTATATTAATTTTATTTATAAGCATTTATTGGATCAAGCAAAAGCTCACTCAACTTCTTTGTTTTAATGTGGTATCGCCGCACTGTCAATCAAAATTCTTATTTTATTTGTTTAAAAAATAATCCAATAAAATGATCTAGCCTTAATATATGCAATGATAAGTAAGTACTTTATTGCTAATTTTTCCATGCAGAATTTAGAGCCTTTTCTATTCTACAAACTATGACGCTGTTTCTCTACCTTTTTTACTCTTAGACCCCTTTTCACTTTTTTTTCTTGGTGGACCCCTTTATAAAAATTGGACAAAAAAATTTATTTTAATATTTTCCACAAATATAATTTTTGAGGTTATGATAAAGAAAATAGTATATACTTAGAATTCATATTGAAATGAAAGCAAATCTAATGCAACAATTTTTATAATAAAAAAAGAAAGACATTTAATGAGATCCCTGTGGTTGATGCTGCTCAACGCGTTTCTTTGTATCTGGTTGCATTGAAGTTAATGCTAGTCCTAAAGCACCTCTTTTTAGGATGCCAAGTCTATTGCGAACTTTTTATAATAAAAACCGTTATCAGATGGTTTTCTTCATGGAACACCAAAATATCATTTGGACCCCCAATTTTTAATATTTCGCCTGTGGACCTCCTGAATTATTATATGGACCCCGGGTGGGTGAGAAACCCTGAACTATGGCGAGAAAAAGTAACGTAGATAACACGCCAACGTCTACTTTATAAATATACAGAGAGACAGCCAGCTTTTATCGTCAGAGGGCTGAAAAAATTTAGGGGTGGGAGGCTAGTTGGCGAAAGTGTCCATAAGTTTGAGATGAATATAAGAAGATCAAGGATAAGTGATTGGAAGGGGACACTTTTTTGTTTATAGATTGGATTCGCTTTTATGATATTTTATTTATATTAAACTTTGAAAAAGGCAGTTGTGCAGAAAACGTCACGTTTTTACTAATAATATCTGATTATTATTATTATTTATCCGTTATCCTCTTATATTATATTTATCTTCAAAATTTTAATAGATTGCAAAACTGTGACAAATTATTTAGTTAACCCTTTCGTGATCAGTGCATGATATATGCACTACTGATACATAAACAATTTTACCTTCGTCTGCTTTTTCAAATAGTTTTGTATATGAATCTTCTGCTTTTTTCTTCTGATTTTTCTGGTCACAAAAGTGTTAAAACTAAACTACATTCTGATTTATTTATTATTCATAAAGCTTTTTTAGGCAGCCAACCAAATTTTGTCAAGAGGCCCAATTTTTTGTTAGGTTAGTAAATCGCTGAATTTTTTGGGCTTTCCAGTTTTAAGGCTGCATCACCACTGTCTTGGCTACGTCTCATGCAGATATATTCTTTTTATAATCCTTTCTTTAATTTGGCTATGTATCATTAATCTCTCTCTCTCTCTCTCTTAATTGAAAGTATTTTTCCGACTATAAGTCAACTCTTTTTTTTGAACAAGTTTTCAACATCGATTTATCGTCGACTTTAAGTTATGAAAGAAATATGTTATTTACAGTACACTTATTCTTCATCAAAATTCACTACAGGTAATAGATTAACAGGAATTGATTTTTTTTTCCTATAGGCCTTTTTCATGGCTCCTTCTGACACCCTGTCCAACACAAAGTAAAATAGCATGTACTGTGTTACAAATTCTACTCTACGTGAACTTGTGTCATCTTTTTGTTATAGTTATTTTCCATATTCTTAAACTTAGTCTGAACATGTTCTTGATATTTAACCCATTAAGTACCATAGAAATCAGACGATATCTAAAAAACGCAGACGATTTATATTCAAAGTTATTGAAAAAAGTAGACGAAGATGAAATTACTTATGTTCCCAAATGGGAGCATTGGGACTTAATGGGTTAATATGAAATGTAATGATAATAATTCTTATTCTGAGTACACCATTATAAAACAATTTTATTAAATTTCAAGTGAACAAACCTAATTAAAGAAAACAAAACTTGCCAACGTATGGATGACATAAAATTTTGAACACATATTTAGAATGCGCCCTCATTTTTACAATATTTAGGAATTGAACAAGCTAATTAACCTTGGCTGTGTTGTTCTGCCATTTATAATGATCGGACTAAAAATGTTTTAAAAATATTTTTTATTTAAAGTAAGATTTTTTCTATGTATCAACGCACTTAGCGTGTTTTTTCGTTTTTTAACTTCAGCGAAAGTTGCCGAAACTTAACCGAGCGATTCGCTATTGGGGGTCATGTAATTTTTTGTTACTTCTCGGGTTAGAAACCGATATTCGATGTAAGTTATCATGTATCCTCTACACTTTTTAATAATCACTATCATAAAAGTTTACCATTCTTTAGAAGAGTTATCTCTCCGTGAGTTAGAGTTATTTATAACGTTGTCCATTATATACTAATTCAGCTTGATTTCCATTTTGACCACTCTGATTATTACCTCCCACTAGTCCAACTGTTTAAGCAAATATTTTGGAGCATACTTTGGATATGTCTAAACACAAGCGTGATAGTCACTATATATTTGTGCATTTTTTTTTCATATTACTCAAGACATTTCGATAATTATTAAATATAAATTGGTGGACACGCAAATCTCTATACTCATAGTTTACTGAAGTAAACTCGAAAGCAAAAAGTCTATTTAGAAAAATGAAGGTAACGTCTTCATTTACATTAGAATGAAACACTTCGAAATATAACCAATGTGAAAAAAAACTGAACCACAGAATTCTTGTAAATGCTAAAAGGTGCCAAATGGCCTTGAAAAATTCGTTAAATATGGCAGGCCTTTTCACAATGTGAAATTATTTATTTATTTTAGTAGTTTCAAATTTCAAACTTGTAGAATTAGAGGTGGGGAAAGCTAAAAAAAAGCTGCAATAGTAAGTAAAACGAGCTGATTTCGCAATCTCATGGTAATTTTCAAATATATCGATAAAAATTACCTTTCATTGCGAGTTTTGCATATGAAAAAATAATTTTTTTGTGTAATTTTTTTTCCTATATAAAACAACATAAATACTATAAGACTTAGCTAGGTCTTAATGTATATCAAGTAGACAATTCTATTGTGATTTGAAACTTTTTTTTGCAGAAACTTACATATCAAAAGAGTTGGGAAATAAGCTGGCAAATCCAGAAGTTCTTTCAAAAAAAGTTGAAAAGCTTAGAACTGAAGAAAAAAAGGCTGGAAGCAAAACAAAGTATGAAAACAAGAAAAATGTGAGAAGTACGATATTTTGTTCGAAAATGAATTTAATTTTTTTTTAAAAATAATTTATTAAGTCACTAAAAAAGAAAACACAGGAATATTTTCATGTTTCACGAAATGCTTTCAATAAGTGTGAGCTGCAAACCACTCCATTTTACACTAAATTTGATATATTGAAAAACGTAGAGAAATTGTTTGCCTACACATTTTGATATCTTGTATGTGTCAAGTGTTCAATTAAATGTTATTCTGGAATTCTCGAATAAATTCAACCTATACTTCTCATATTTTGTAATCTTTACTAAATGTTAAGTTTATAACGTTTTGGAGGCAACTGAAAAGAACAAGCATTACGCTTTTGCCAGACAAGAATGAAAGAAGACTGAACTAAATAAAATATTTTAGTGTGCAATTCCATGAAATCGACATCCTAAACTCTACTTAACACAATCTTCTTTTTTACTAGGGCATTCAATAAAAATATTGCATTAACTAAAAAGCCACAAAGCACTCATAAAAATAAATATTGGAGGGATTACTAAAAATGTCTATTAAATTTAATGTCCCTAGAATTACTATTGTTATAGTAATTTTTAGTACTTTTGCTCATAGGATAGTAACTTTACAACTTCAATCTAATAAACGAACTAAATATTTACTTAAAACTATTTTTGATGTTTATAGCTACTTAAAAATAGCGAAGAATGATTTTTAAATCTATTAAAATTAATTAGTCTTCTTATCTGTTACGAAATGATAATTATTTAGAAAAGCTTTGTTCACACTTTCTGCAAAATTCAGAAGAACTTTAGGTCCAACTCCATATTCTGGGTAAACAGTACTTTTTCCCTGATACAGGTCAAAGTTTATGCAGTATCGAGGAAAAACACAGTGAGACCACTGCTTGTAAGCGAATCTAATCGGTTTACCTTTCATGAATTGTACGATGCTTAGTACAATGATTGCACATCCTCAAAATTATTGAGGGGGGCGAATTTTTTTTGTTTCAAAATTACTGATCTGGAAATACCACGGGAGACCAAATATTCAAGCAATCCTTTAAAATAGAGTGTATTCAGCGCATACCTAAATTTATAAGACTACTTTATCTTTTTTTTTACAAAATTGGTGAAATTCAAATACCATACTTCCAGCGAAAATATTTTAATTAAATTTGCATATCGCATATACACTAGTTTAAAAAAATCCAAAATTGTTGGGGGGGGGCGAATAGGCTTTTTATTTGAAAATCAAGTAGTCTGTATATCAGGCACATTACAGAAATTGATGAAAGGATATTTGGTTGATAGAGAAAACAACTGAAAACAAATAACTGAAGGTTGGAGAGTTTTATATGAGTGAATGTAGTCCGAAGGAAAAGAGTCTACTAGACACCATGCGATGTTTATATGAAAAAAATGTGAATGTTTCAGGGGCGCACATCCTTGAAATTATTGGAGGGCGCGGACTTTCAAGCGTCTTCCAAAAAAGACAACATTTTCTGAATTCCTACTCCTCTCTTGTCTATTCTATTTCATTCTTAATAAGCTTAATGTAAACTTTAACCCCCGCCCTATTAAGCTTAACGTCAACAATGAATGAGGACTTATATATAGCTCCTTCTTTCTAGCTTCAAATAGACGCGCACCATCTCCAAATTATGTGTAGAAAAGGGGTAGAGATATCAATTAACAATAAAAAAATTGGAAATTTTATTGAATGAAAAAAATCATTCATTAATTTTCAGTTGTTCCTTCTTCCTAAAAAATGAAAAAATGTAAAACAGAACTAAAGTTAGAAAACTTGGTATTAGAATTTTTTCATTCTTTTTAGTGTATAAGAATAAGTGTAAGTTAGTTAGACTCTCAAAAAAGGTATAAATAAATATAAAATTGTGCAAACAAAAACCAACCAATAAATTAAAATTGCATTACTTCATTTTTCTCAGAATCATTCAAAAATAGTTTAAAAGCTAAATTGGTGCAAGCTACAAAAAGTAAAATAACTTTAAACATTTTGCAATGATTTTCCTTTTATAATAACTTTTAAGGAAAAAAAGTCTATCAGAAAAAGTTATAGAGCTTCAACAAAAACATAAAAATTTTTACAGCATAACTTAAGTTTTTTGAAAACCAATTTGACGTATCCCTACAGCACTCTATGGGTGGCATGGCAGGTTGGTTGAGATGTTGGACTCAGGAGGGAAGCCTCTGGATTCGATTCCTCATCGATACCAATTTGTTAATAGTTTGACATAAGCGTTACATCAGTGCCTATTTTTGCATCAGTGACAAACAAATGGTTATTTGTGGAGAAAGAGGTGATGTTGTTTTGCAAGTCGTGACAGAGTGGAAAGAAAATATTGCCAAACTATGTGTTGGATATGAACCGAAGAATATTTTTAATTGTGACGAGACTGGATTATTTTTCCGGGCTTTACCGAATAAAACACTAGCTGGAAAACAAGATGACGTCAAAGGTGTGAAATTTTCTAAAGAAAGAATAACAATAATGTTTACATGCAGCATGACTGGAGAAAAGGTAATTTAAAATTCGTTTTTTGTAGTCAATTTTCATCTTTGTTCTTTTTGATTTTTTTAGCTCAAACCAATGATCATTGGACGAGCTGAAAAGCCGCAATGTTTCAAAGCCATAAAAAAATATTGTCTGCCTGTTTTATGGAAATCAAATAGAAAGGCATCGATGACAGGCGCTTTATTTGACGAATATTTAACTGATCTGAATAGTGAAATGAGATTCCATGGCCGAAAATTTTTGTTATTTCTTGATAATGCTTCATCTCATGTTGAATTGGAAGAAAGCAACATTAAGCTTGCCTTTCTACCAGCAAATACAACGTCAGTTCTTCAGCCACTCGATCAAGGCATCATAAAGCTATTCAAAACTTGCTAACCAAATTGTTACGAAGTGTTCTATCTATAAAGTTCTAAAGATAAGAACAATCAGCAAGTGACTTCATAAAGCAAATCACTCTTTTAGATGCAGTGAACTGGGCAGCAACAGTTTGGAAAGAAACGATGATTACAAAATGTTTTGAGAAGAATTTCGAAAGTTGGTTAAAGAATTGGATGATGGTGTTGACGTTGAGACATACATGGGCATTGATGATTTAATTCCGATAGAAGAAATCGGCGATGAATGGAAAAATGAATTAATAAGAATTTATGGAGGTGACAAAACGGCAGAAATTATTGATAATGAACCAGAAGACCTTAGCGATGTCAACACTGATGATGGTCAAAATCTTTCCTTCAGAGCAATGTTATCTATGATAGTTAAAATTAGGAACGGAATTTGCGCAAAGGCTGTGCTAATTATGAAGATATTGATGAACAACTTCAGAAACTAACAGAAAGCTTAGAGAAAGAAATTTTGCTTAAACGAAGTAAATCTAAAGAAACTTCATTAGATGATTGGGTGAAGAAGATGTGATAAAATTACTGTTATCATTTTATTATTTTTTAATAATGTTTTCAATAAAAACTGAGTTTTTGATCATTCATAGTTGTTTAATTAATTACTTTGCTTGTTTTGTTTGACCCATTGAACTTAGCTAAAACTACGTAGCAATTCGCTCGAAGGTTTGGCCATTTGAAGTTGAAAAATGAGATTATATTAGACTTTTCGAGAAACCGAAATTTCGAAAAACCGGAAAATTTTTGTCCGCCCTAAGGTGTCCGGTTTCGAGGGAGTCTATTTTATATTTTTACTATTTTAAAATGAAACTGTCTGTTCTGAGAATAATTATAAAATAATTGGAGACATAAAAAATGAGATAGTTTATTTGATATTTTCAAGTTTTTATAAGCAGCAAAGCCAACGTTAAAGTAGCTAACCCTTATAGGGTGATTTGGTAGTGCTTGTATTTTTTGCATTTTGTAAGGAATCATAGTATACAAAAAATGGTTTCATAAAATTATTTACGTCTAAGAACACAAAATCATTAAAAAAATTATTTAAAACAAACATAAATCATAAAAATCATAGTATACGAGAACAAGAAAATCATTGCGTTTTTTGCCTATTTCTCTGTTTACAAATAAAATTCTGACAGCTGTCATAAATAGATCAAGTACATTTTTAACAACAGAAACATTTTGTTTCGATATTATATTTTTATTATAATAATCAACAAATTTTCTTAACAAAAATGATTTAATTAATTTATGTACAGTGTTAATTACAAAATCAATCGAACATTATAAAAAAGATCTCTGCTCAAATATTAAACAAATAGAGTATTTTTGCTTTTAATCTGAATAGCTAGTCAAAATATTCATTCCCAAATAGTTATTGAAAAAAATTTCTTGACTTGAAAAAAATTAAAGTTTTCAAATATTACAAAATGTAACAAAGGTACTGACTACTGATAAAAATTAAGTGACCTTTGTCGAAAAAATTTTTACTACGATTTTTTTTACCTGTATACTACGATGATTCATATCCAACCTGTATACTACGATGGTTTCTATTCCATGTACTAATAACTAGGGAGACAATGTTCAACTTTCTGTTCACATTCTGCTAGATGTAAGATTTGATATACCTTATTCTTGGAGACGATGCTACATAAGTTATTACCTATATACATTATACCTGTATACTACGATGGTTCATCTCCAACCTGTATACCGCGATAATTCATATCAAAGAATCGAAAAATATTCTTTAAAAAATCAAAAAATATCAAACTTTCTGTTCATATTTTGCTACTTCATACGATGTTACAAAAGTTATTACCTATACTTTGCAATTTGCACGATTTTAAATATTATATTTGTCAAATAATAAATCAAAGAATCGAAAAATCTTCAAATCAAAAAATATTTATTCTTTTTAAATATATCGTTGGCTCCCCTTACTTTTAGTTTATTTGAAAAACCTAATAGTTTTTTTTCTCATAAAAAATGCTTCAATTGTTCTACACAGTGAGATTATTTCGTCACCCTCTGTAAAGAGCGGGGGTTTCCAAAAACTGGGTCGCGATCCCGTAAAATGTTGCTAAACTCTGGAAAAGAGGACTCGAGACTCCGGCTGTATTCTACGAGTGCCTAAAAGGTGTATGACTCTACAGACATGTGTTTGTGTGTCCATTTGCTGAGATAAACACTCCTGCATATAAAAATAAAAGCGGGATATATTTGATATTGGAGAAGATATGAGTCTATATTTAACGAATTTTGGTTTTTGGATGTTTTGACTAGACGCTTATCTGATCACACTTACTTATACACAAATTCTTATCAAAACAAAACCTTTTTTCTTGTCAAGAGCTTAAAACAGTGAAAGAAAAGTTTCGCGAGGTGAAGCTTGTAGAATATCAAAATGAGTGAGCAATCAAAAAGACCATAAGAGTAAAGCATTTTTATAGCACTTATATTGATATCATCTATTGTATAGATGTAACATATGTATTAGATGTGATTGATCACTATGGCAAGTTTTGTATCATATTTGATACCCTGCTCAATACAATTGATATTCACACACACGTACACATGAAATAATAAAAAAAACAACTCTTATAAACAGGATCATAGCTATAAAAAATGTAAATTTGGGGTTATTTGATAGGTTATTGTTATAAGATTTGTGTGTATGTAAACATTAAGTTTTAAGGGTTGAATTGTTTTTGATTCACCAGCGAATAACCGTTGAAAAGACAACACATATGTTTCAAATTTTACACTCACAGTATCTTCGATTGTTATTCAAAACTTCCACAAAGAAAAAAATCTCAAAAACATATTTTTCGAATCAAAATAAATATTTTCATTGAGCGTACCATATATGATACTTTGAGGGCAAACGATAGTCTAAGTCTAAGTATCATATGTGATACGTTGGGCATTAAAAGGAATAAACTAAAAGGGTGCATCTTCTTATTCGTCTTTGAATTCTACCTATCAAATAGAGAATAAAGAAATAAAATCAATAATTATCTTAAGGTATCAATTCAGGATGTCTCATATATCCATATTTGGGCCACATAAATGATTTTACAAATTCAAATGGAATACCTTTATACTCTGAGGATGTGGCCTTTTCGTTCAAAAATAACGAAAGCTCGAAACTCAATTGATTCTGAAAGAAACGGTAGCTGGGTTCTTTTTGGCACAATTGCCCCGCTTGTGTCGAACTATGAGCAAAAAAGGTATGTCTCTGGATCAAACACAAATTTAGTACCCATCAAAAACTTTACTCACGCGCTCTACGTATAATGCGTAGCAAGACAACTGCTCCAGACAATCAAGTTGGAGATACATTCAGTTAAGTTAGATATTTCGTTAGTAAGCTGGATCAGTCAGTCAGTCAATTAAGCAGATAAATAGTTATTCAGTTAGTTCATTTTTTAGTGTTTTTCCTCTAAAGTTAATAAATATTGATATTGTTTTTAGTCTTGTATACCCTTGAATGACAGATGTAACTCCAGGTGGCGCCCGCCTCCTTAATAAGAGCCGAAAAGGGGAAAACATGCCGTAGATTTATAAACACTTTGTGACTCTCTTTCTTAAGATTATCCAGTTGCAAACAATGGCTGTGCTATATAAATTGGCTACGTTTTTCAATGCGAACATACAAATTTTTTGTCGCACCACCTTAACTCAACCATAAGAATAAAAAGTTATATGAAAAACAATGATACTTCTCATTACCAAGAGCATACTGTCTTTCTTAGTTGAAATTAATTAACCTGGTTTCAGTTATGTAGGTGGACGAACGAACTGATACACAACTAAAAGAAGCATCTTATATTACTCTTCGTATTAATAAGAAAGGTAAAACAAGCTTTAATATTAGCTAGCTACTTGAAAATTAAAATATTGTTACGTATTGAAAAGAGATGATATAAAATTAAAGAGGCATCTTTTGGTTCAATTTGATAGGACAAACTTGAAAACTGGTGCATAAAAATAAAGATGCAATGTGACTTGACGGTTTTATTATATTATTTATTATCTACTGAAAGTCGACTTTTCCAAATTCCACTTTTTACTATTTGCTAAAATGCCGTCCAGATTTCTACAAAAATAAGTGACTCTTTGACTCAGATTTCTCACTTCTCGTTTCAAAATGTTAAAGATAAAGTAAAAATCAAATTTATTAATTATCTGTGAAATAGCGTGTAAACTAGCCAGAGCGTGAGACAATTTAAAACTATTTTATAAAATCTACAATATACAAAAAGAATGTGTTCTACGTCTTCTTGGAGAACGGGGTTGATGCTACACGACTATATCATTTATAAAAACACTTTAATAATAACCCTTTCGTGACCAGTGCATGATATATGTAACATAAACAATTTTACCTTCATCTGCTTTTTCAATTAGTTTTGTATTTGAATCTTCTGCTAAATATCATCTGATTTTTCTGGTCACGAAAGGGCTAAGTAAAGAAGAATCATGATTTTTTACAGTACATAAAATTCTTCATCCACAAATGTTTCTTACTTTATCCCGTAAAGATAACCAATCGCTTATCATTACTCGGAAATGAAAGTATTATAATTGGAAAAAGATCATATACAAAAAACCTTTCGTAACCAAAAACGTCAGATGATTAATGCCCATTTTTATTATGAAAGTATTGTTCGTCTTCATCTTTTTTTGTGGGGTGTTTTCATCGACAAGGCACAATTGCGCCGCTTGTATCGTGAGAAAGTAGGCTTGATGCGGAATCGAACCCAAGACCTTGAGTTATCGAAACACAGTAACAAACCAACCTTACTCACGCCTCTTTGTTCAAAGATGATAAGAGAAGGAAAAACCTTTACCGCTTGAAGTCCAGAAATGTGAAGACGCATCTATGGAATTTTATATATTTGAAATAGATGATTTTCATTTTTTGGTACCTCGGAGTGACTCAAAGGGTAGAAAAAAAATTATTTGCACGGATCATGAAGGATTCGGATTAATAATGAAGTTCGGTTTAACGAGGGTGGACGGCATTTTTTATTTTGAATTCTCAGATTGAAACTTTTTGAAATTCATGTTACTGAAATAGACAAATTAGAGGTTGGTTTCAAGGGCATCATTTTTCCTGAGCTTTGATTTATTATTTCTATTAAAACTGATAAAGACGTGCGTAATTTATGCTCAAAAAATAACATACATCATCGTTGCACAGAGTGTGACTTCGGCATGAAAGCATGCAAGATAGATGAATGAATTGCAAACTTATAGCAAAAGACATGAGACGTGAAATCACCATGGGCATTGTCACACACTGACCTTTATACAATGCACACTCATTGTATATTTTATGGCACTAATAAAAATATGAATTTCCTAAAATCAACTAAAATAAGCCTAAAATGAAACTGACTGCAAATAATAATTTTAGTATAAACACATCAGTAGAATCAATTTATCAGATTCCAAAACCTATTAACTTCTTGGGAAGTTGATTGATCATTTAGTTACTTAGTTTATCTTATAACCTATTTTAGTTCGCGTAAAGCAGCCGATTTTGACTCATCTCTATTGAATCCGATTGGAAATTCGAGTTCTACCCGGCCCACAAGCTAAATTTTGATATTGATAGATGTTACAAAATAAGTATTTGTGAAATATATTGTTTTCATTTCTACTTTTTATCTATTATTATCAGTGTATCAACCTTGTTACACCCATAGGGAAAACATCGAAATGCTTGCTTTATTTTGTTCTGTTACACCTAAAACTCATCTCTATTGAATCCGATTGGAAATTCTAGTTCTACCCGGCCCGCAAGCTAAATTTTGATATTGATAGATGTTACAAAATAAGTATTTGTGAAATATATTGTTTTCATTTCTACTTTTTATCTATTATTATCAGTGTATCAACCTTGTTACACCCATAGGGAAAACATCGAATTGCTTGCTTTATTTTGTTCTGTTACACCTAAAACTCATCTCTATTGAATCCGATTGGAAATTCTAGTTCTACCCGGCCCGCAAGCTAAATTTTGATATTGATAGATGTTACAAAATAAGTATTTGTGAAATATATTGTTTTCATTTCTACTTTTTATCTATTATTATCAGTGTATCAACCTTGTTACACCCATAGGGAAAACATCGAAATGCTTGCTTTATTTTGTTCTGTTACACCTAAAACTCAACTCTATTGAATCCGATTGGAAATTCTAGTTCTACCCGGCCCACAAGCTAAATTTTGATATTGATAGATGTTACAAAATAAGTATTTGTGAAATATATTGTTTTCATTTCTACTTTTTATCTATTATTATCAGTGTATCAACCTTGTTACACCCATAGGGAAAACATCGAATTGCTTGCTTTATTTTGTTCTGTTACACCTAAAACTCATCTCTATTGAATCCGATTGGAAATTCTAGTTCTACCCGGCCCGCAAGCTAAATTTTGATATTGATAGATGTTACAAAATAAGTATTTGTGAAATATATTGTTTTCATTTCTACTTTTTATCTATTATTATCAGTGTATCAACCTTGTTACACCCATAGGGAAAACATCGAATTGCTTGCTTTATTTTGTTCTGTTACACCTAAAACTCATCTCTATTGAATCCGATTGGAAATTCTAGTTCTACCCGGCCCGCAAGCTAAATTTTGATATTGATAGATGTTACAAAATAAGTATTTGTGAAATATATTGTTTTCATTTCTACTTTTTATCTATTATTATCAGTGTATCAACCTTGTTACACCCATAGGGAAAACATCGAATTGCTTGCTTTATTTTGTTCTGTTACACCTAAAACTCATCTCTATTGAATCCGATTGGAAATTCTAGTTCTACCCGGCCCGCAAGCTAAATTTTGATATTGATAGATGTTACAAAATAAGTATTTGTGAAATATATTGTTTTTATTTCTACTTTTTATCTATTATTATCAGTGTATCAACCTTGTTACACCCATAGGGAAAACATCGAATTGCTTGCTTTATTTTGTTCTGTTACACCTAAAACTCATCTCTATTGAATCCGATTGGAAATTCTAGTTCTACCCGGCCCGCAAGCTAAATTTTGATATTGATAGATGTTACAAAATAAGTATTTGTGAAATATATTGTTTTCATTTCTACTTTTTATCTATTATTATCAGTGTATCAACCTTGTTACACCCATAGGGAAAACATCGAATTGCTTGCTTTATTTTGTTCTGTTACACCTAAAACTCATCTCTATTGAATCCGATTGGAAATTCTAGTTCTACCCGGCCCGCAAGCTAAATTTTGATATTGATAGATGTTACAAAATAAGTATTTGTGAAATATATTGTTTTCATTTCTACTTTTTATCTATTATTATCAGTGTATCAACCTTGTTACACCCATAGGGAAAACATCGAATTGCTTGCTTTATTTTGTTCTGTTACACCTAAAACTCAACTCTATTGAATCCGATTGGAAATTCTAGTTCTACCCGGCCCGCAAGCTAAATTTTGATATTGATAGATGTTACAAAATAAGTATTTGTGAAATATATTGTTTTCATTTCTACTTTTTATCTATTATTATCAGTGTATCAACCTTGTTACACCCATAGGGAAAACATCGAATTGCTTGCTTTATTTTGTTCTGTTACACCTAAAACTCATCTCTATTGAATCCGATTGGAAATTCTAGTTCTACCCGGCCCGCAAGCTAAATTTTGATATTGATAGATGTTACAAAATAAGTATTTGTGAAATATATTGTTTTCATTTCTACTTTTTATGTATTATTATCAGTGTATCAACCTTGTTACACCCATAGGGAAAACATCGAAATGCTTGCTTTATTTTGTTTTGAACAAGTATTAATAGGAATTTCATAATCCTATTATTATTTTTTGACTTTTCAATATTTCGGCCGCATTTTTTAAATGTTCGGTAATCCGGCCTGAAAAGTTTGGTAACTCTTGCTCTACAGGAACAATAACCCAAAATAGGTCAATCTGTGTTCTTGGTACATTATAATTATTTCAAAAAATCCAGTTCTGAAGGATTTAGTTTGTCAATATCAATGATAAAATATAGCTTTTTTGGGATAAATGAGCGTGTTTATCTTAAAACTGGTAGAAAATTTTTGCAATAAAATTTGAACTACGTATTGATTCGTTGATTTTTCGATGTACTCAACTCGGACGCTATGAGTCTAAGACTTGTTGAATCTTTCTTTCAAAAAGTTAGGAAACCATTCTGTTTTAAATAAGAGAAATAAATGCCTCGATATCGATATCGATGATCTAATATGGAATATTATTAATTATGCTAAGGCAAACTTTGCACTTCGTCTTTTTTATAATAAAATAAACTTATGTTGCAGCAAGTATACTTTGTAACAGAACAAAGTTCTTGATTGCTTCGTTTTTTAGATATAATAAATACTCAATTAACATGTCAATGTCTACGCATTCCCTGCTTCGAAGAATACCTATATAAACGCTATGTCGAATACGAGTGTTCACGCAAGTTAAGAATTAGTCCATTTGTTTTGAGGTTTTTGAAACCGAGGAAAGCGAAGTCTAAAAATGCAGTTCTTACATAAATAATAATTAAGGTAACATTTAATTTTTCTTTATCTATGATAATTTTTTATTTTAAATTGAGTTAAGGGGTTAACGACCTGACTGTACTTTACAAAATTAAAAATGGTCGGCCTTTTTAAACGCTTTTAATTGGCTGATTATTCTGATGATTAATCGGTTGATAAAGAATAAATATGTTTGGAGCATCATCTTCAGAAAACACTATATTTGGCGTGGTACGAAGACATTTATTTGCCGAACAAAAATTTAATCAAATGGGCATTTGAAGGAGGGGTATTTCACTGAAAATGTAAATACAATTTGACATTTTTCCAAACTTCTGCAAAATAACATTGTTCCAATGTTAATTAAAACACTAAAACTCAATAAAATCATAGTCATGTCACAACTATAAATATAATATAAAATTTTAGTCATTTGTCATGTAACTTCTAGTTAGTAGATAAAATTATCATTCACACAATTTGTGTATAGAAGTAATAAAAGGAAACATAAATAAACTGTCCACATTTGTATGTATCACAAGCATGCAAACCTAATGGAAGTAAAGCAGCGTCTACAAAAATTCTCCAATTTTTTGTACATTTTCGTTGAAATGTCCATTATGCCAAATGCTCCTCGGGCCCATGGCAGGTCACGATTTGGTGCATAACCCATAAAAGGTTGGCTGCCTCTAGTTTAAACGTAGGGGCGTTCAAAAGGCATGATAGATTGTGCTTCTCTAGGGGCGGGGGCCTAGAAAATTAAAAAAAAATTTCCCAATGCTTTTTTCACTTTTTTTCTTATTTTTTTTAAAGAAGAAGAGAAAAAAAGTTTTTGGGGGGGGGCTTCCCCTTTTCTTTTTTCTTTTTTATAAAAAATTTTTTTTTAAAAAAATTTAATAAAAAATAAAATAAGAGTCTGGGGGTATTCCATATAGTCTGACTGGTTCCTCTCTAGAGTTCGGGTGGATTATGATTATAATTAGGATCATAATCAGAATCAAAGAAATTCCAAGAATCGTAATCAGAATCATTTTTTAAAAACCAATAATCAAAATCAAACCTAGAGAACCACACAAATCAGTATATTTTCAATAATTATAGCGCTGGAAGCTTTGTCGATATATACATTTTTACTTCTAAATAGTCTTTTTTAAGTCTTAAAGTGTCGTTTTTCAAATCTAAATAGTCTTTTTAATTTGGTTCTTTTTTCAATTTTATTTTGTATTTTAGAAAAAGCGTTTAGAATTTAAAGACATTTTAAAACTTAAAAAAGACAATTTTCAATTTAAAAAAAGAAAAAAGACAATTTAGAACTAAAAAAAAGATAATTTACAAGTAAAAATGGTAAACATCAAGACAACGAGCAGAGTTTAGTGAAAAACTAAGAACTAATCTTGCACAGAACTTTACCTATCGAGGCAATTAGATGACAATCCTCCTACAGAGCTTAGAAACTTTCTAAGGATTTTTTGATTCCTAGAGCGGGAAGTCATGTACACCTCCCCTTTAGTCTTTGACAGCTATGACAATCAACTATATGGATATTTCCTCGAATCTACTGAAAATAATCCTCTTCGCAAAGATAGCTAAACTCGCGTGTAAATATGTACAAATATGTTCTCTAATTAGAAATAAAATCAGATTACGAAAATCAGAATTTTAGAAATGGAAAAAAATTAGAATAAGAATTAAATTTGTAATTAAAAATTCAGAGAATCAGATCATAAACATCATCTGCAGTGTTTTTACATTTTTCTATTTCAGTCAATGGCCAATTTGAAAATTATTTCACTGATACTCTCAGTACTCTCTCAGTCTAGTCTAGTATAAATATAGGTTTTTGTGTAATTGCTATTATTTGTCTAATAGCATTAGAGGATGGTTTTCTGCTCAAAGAAATATGGAATTTTCCTAAGGCACAAACACGGGTTGCAGAGCACTGGTCTAGACTCTAGCAAGGTTTCCCAACGGGGTCCACATGGACCCCTAAGGGTCCATTGGGAATTTAAGGGGGTCCATGGAAAAACATATGAATATTGGGAGTCATTTAACACAGTAATGGGTCCATGGAGTGTTTGCCAAAAATAAAGAATATGTAAACAAGTAACAAATGAGTTATCAGCATCCACTGCTTTTAGCGCTTAATTGGCAAACTATTTATGCAATATATTCTAAAATGTTTATACTAAAAAGTGATAATAGTAAAATAAAAATCGTATGGAAGCATATTTTATATGGTTTGGACATCTAATGACCATGTTACTCTTTTTTTTATCTAATCACCATGTAAGTAACCATAACAATTTTCCTAAAATGTTAAATTACTACTGACTGAGCTACAGACACCACAATATATTTATATTTATTCTTTTTGTATAATAAAAGTGACGAGCTAATTGTACAATACAATTATTAGTGAGTAGTATCTATGATTCCATATTTTGTTTGAATGAAGTTGATTACATTAATCTCTATCTATTTGGCGCTTTGATTATCTATCGAGGTCTGGGTGTATATCAGATTTTATTTGAAAGTCATTATCCTATATTTTTTGTTTAACTTGTTCAAGGAAGCCTTTAGATGTGAAATTATGAATATAATATATATTCGCTTTTTTAAATTTATAATTAAAATTGAAATGTTTTCCCTATTTGAGTATACATATTTATACATGTCTCTTATAGATCATGGGGGTCCACAGTAGGGTGGGTCGAAAAAAAAATTTTTTTTAAACATATAAAAAGTTGTGTAATAGCTACATAATAAGAAACTTAAAAATTAAAACACAATATTTTTTAGTTTAAAATGTGCAACTTTTATTTTTAAAGTTGTCAACCTAAAAAATATTAGTAAAAAAACATGTTTTCCAAAAATTATTTTTTTAAGATTAAAAAATCAAGTATAAAAATTTGTGGTGAAAAAAGTAGAGCAGAAATCTGATTTTTTATAATTATTTAAAAAATCATTCAAATTTTTTACATAAAGTTTTTTTATTGTTATAGTTTAATAATTTCATTATACGTAAAAATAATAAAAATTGCTATATTTATCATTTTTTAAAGTTGCAGTATGTTAACATAACTTTATAATGCTGAAACTTTATATATAAAGTGGTTAGCCATAGTGACAACTTTTTATGAATGTTTGAAGACTGAAAACTAAAATTTTTATATTTTTCGACCCATCCTAGTCCACAGTTACTAAGGTTATCGCTCAAAGGATCCACAAGCAAAAAAGTTTGGGAACCCCTGCTCTATAGTATTAATCTCATTATACAAGTGATCAATGGTCTGCGCCATTTTTGCTGTCTAAGTTATTTTAGCTCTTTCTTATGTTTTCGAAATTCTGGCATTTATTTTTTTCAATCAGGTCAAATTTTTTTTCAATCTCACTTTTTAAAATGTCTATACTCTCTCTATTTACAATATACTAAATCAATTATATTTTCTACTTATAATTTATATTTTAATTGTATCTCTATTTACAATATACCAAATTTAAATACTATCGATTTAAATGTCTTATTATTTGTTTAAGATATAAAAATGAATAGAAAATGTAGAAATGATCCTAATAAATTTTGTTATATTTGTGGACAAGTTACACTACCTGGCCAGTTTTCTAATATAACATCCTTTGTAAAAAAAAGTTACCATGCCTACTTCGGCATGAAATTAGGTGATCAGGACAAAAAATTTGCTCCTCATTTTTGTTGCAAAACGTGTCGAAAACCTTAGAAGATGGACTAAAGGCTTGACAAAATCTTTATCTTTTGGTATACCAATGCAGTGGAGAGAAAGCAAAGATCATTTTGAAGACTGTTATTTTTGTCTCACAGATTTAACTGGTAAGAGTTTCATTCATCTTTTCAATGTAAATATTAGAATCATTACCATTTGATTTCAGGAGTTAATAAAAAAAACAAGAAGCACGTTATTTACCCAGATATTCCTTCAGCTAGAAGGCCAATAGCTCATAGTACAACTATACTCATACCAGAAGCCCCAGTGATTCTTTTTGAAGAAAATACTGATGAAGATGAAGAAATAGACACTTCTGCATCATATATGATTAAAAATTCTGAGCTGAGACAGCCAAAACCTCTATCACAAGCTCAATTAAACGACCCGACCCGAGATTTGGGTCTATCGAATGAATCTTCAACTACTTGCTTCAAGATTAGATGAAAATAATTTACTCTCCCCAGGAACGACGTATTACTGGTATCGTAGCAGAGATGAAGAATTTAGAAAGTTTTTCTCTATCCACGAAGAAAGTTTTATGGTTTACTGTAACAATGTTCAAGGATTAATTGAAACTCTTGGCTTACAATATAAGTCACAAGAATGGAGACTTTTTATAGACTCATCCACTAAAAGTTTGAAAGCTGGTCTTCTGCATATTGGCAATCGGGTATCGTCTGTTCCAATTGCTCATTCCATCCATTTATCTGAGAACTATCAAACTATGAAAACTTTATTGGATACTTTGAAGTACAATCTTCATAAATGGAAGATTTGCGGAGATCTTAAGGTATAAATTAAGTGTGAATGTATGCATTCCTTGTTCTAAAAATATTTACTTATATTTCAGATTGTGTCTCTAATACTAGGAATGCAAGGAGGATATACCAAATATCCATGTTTTCTTTGTCTATGGAATAGTAGAGCTGATGAGCAACATTATGAAAGGAAAGAGTGGCCTTCACGTCTCGCTTTTGATCCTGGATCTCACAACGTCTTACATGAACCTTTAGTCAATCCAAACAATATTTTACCTCCTCCACTTCATATAAAGTTAGGATTAATGAGAAGCTTTGTGAAGGCATTAAAAAAAGAGAGCCAAGCACTTTTATTTATTGCCAAAAAATTTCCAAAAGTGAGTAATGCAAAGTTAGCAGCAGGGATCTTTGGTGGTCCTCAAATAAGAGAATTCTTATGAAGGACACTAACTTTACAGAAGTAATGGATGAAGCAGAAAAGGAGGCTTGGATATCTTTTAAAAAACTTTGTTATAATTTCCTGGGAAACTTCAGAAGTTCAGATGTCATTGTGCAAGATTTAATAAAGAATTTTAAAGTATTGGGAGTGAGAATGTCTATAAAACTTCACTTTCTAAGATCGCATCTTGACTACTTTCCAGAAAACTGTGGCGATTATAGTGAAGAACGAGGAGAGAGGTTTCATCAAGATCTCAAATGCATGGAAGAAAGATATCAAGGGAGATGGGATATAAACTTTTTGGCTGACTTTTGCTGGTGTTTAAAAAGAGACTCAAAGAACGAAAGTCATAAAAGAAAATTTCTTAAAACATCGTTTTAAAATAAATAAATATCATGATCCTCACCTTTTAGTATTTTTCATTATAAAAATATCAGCATAAATATTCTATTGAATATTAAAGGGTACTTTTTTTTGATTTATTCAAAAAATAGGCTTAAATCTGTGGAGATATTTTCTGATAAGAAAAATAAAAAAACATTTTTTGCAAAAAAGTTCGACCTGATTGAGAAAAAATAAGGCCAGATTTGTACTCAGGACGCTAAAATACTATATATTCAGTTAAAAAACTTTCGGCATCAAATTTTTTTTTCAAAACGCAGGGCTGTGTTATAACCAATCAAAATATGCAGGAAGATAACTTGAAAAGAGAAGCCTATTAAGTAAACTATTTGGTCACTTTTCATATACAAAAATATGTCAAGGGAAAGTATGAAAAATTACTACTTTATTATGACACAAACCTTGTGGACAGTTCACAAGGAATCAATTACAGAAGCAGCCTTACAGATGAGATTCTGTTACGCTGACTTTGAAGTTTTATGCAAAAGTTCAAGATTTACCCTAACTTAAACATCATAAGGTTGATTTTGATACACAAGTGTGTTTTACACACACACACACACACACACACACGCGCGACACAAAAACATCTACACATACATACGAATACATACCCACTACACAAATATTGACATTAAACACCCATACACTGAAATCTCAAAAACAGCGCTATAGGTTTAGTGTATCTGTTTTTTTATAGTGTCTCAGAATAATTTTAAAATTCATATCATTATTACCGCTCAAGGAGGCATACTCTACTAGATCACACTTGTGGTTTGGATGAGGAAAGTCTCATATTAGTGGGTTTGCTCCAAATTTAGGATAAAAAATTTCGCATTTAAAATAAGCTCAAACTCCAAACATTTAAAAAGAATAAATTTAACGCCAAATCTTCACTTCCAACTTTGACAAAAGAAGTGACACTCAACACGCTTACAAAATTTACTATTTTTCATCCGACCCTTAAATTTTATTAGATACTCACTTTCACTAAGACTCCTATGCTGGAATTTTTTTTGAAACTTAAACACAACAGAGATGCAAGGCTTGTTTTTTAAACAAGTGGAAAACACTTTTATAACACTTTTTTCTTAAATGAATTTTTGAGAATAGGAAAGGATTGAAAATGAATGCGTATTAAGAGTTTTACTCGTATTAGACAAGAATATTTCGTCATATCATTCTAACAGATATGAAGTACGACTCTTCTTTCAGAAAATCAAATCAAACTTGATTGAAGAATGCACTGATATACCCAAAATTTAAAGGGGGAGGGCGCTATCGTCACCCCCCCCCCCCCAATACATCAAAACGCACTGATGATCTATTCATGGAGCGTTAGGAGCAAAAGATCGTTTGCCTTAAAAATACGAGGGCGACATTTCATTTTTATGAATCTCTCAATTGATAAATTTAACGGAAATGTTTATTACATCTCAAAATATAAAAATAGAAATAAGGATGATTACATCGTTTTTACTGTTTTTGAGGTGACAAAATATAGTATGTTCCATGCAACCAAAAAAGTAGGGCCCATCCGAAAACAAGTTCCGTGGTTAGGAGAACTACGCGTCTACGAAACTAGTCAGACATCCTGCATTTAACTACAGAAAGACAATGTGGATGCAACTTCTTGAATGATGACGATGACAAAAATGAGTCTTAGTTTCCTTGAAATGCAAAGAAGAGAAAACGACAAGGGGAAATAAAATTTATTAAATCTTGAAAGAGAATAAATATATCTTTAATAAGGAGAATAACGCATTAAAAGCATACACGATAAATATAAGTTATTGAGTTAAAAGATGTGTGTGCTTTGGGCATGACACTTTTTGTTTGATATGCATTCAAAGGATAGATAGCCTACCAACCATAAACACTTTCATCACTGTAAGCAATGTATAGAAAGTGATCCTCTTCGTGATATTCCTGAATAAAAAAAGTCTATATCGCATGCTGCTTCAGAAAAGTTTCGTTATAAAGAGTAAAAGATCGAGAAGTAAAAAAGACACAAATCACCAAACACACACATGAAAATAAAGCATAGCCTATATTTCAGCTAAGAACTATAAAACATGCATTACCTCCCACGTTCAACACGGCTTCAATCTTACGTGGTTCACGTGTAAAGTCTTTATTTTTTTATCAAATTTATAATAAACACCTTGAGAAATCACTCTTTAACCTATTTGTTCCAATTTTTTTAAATATTTAATTATATTCAACATTTCTTATATTTATTGCATTTATTCTCTATTACTTATATTATTTATGACGCTATGCATTGTCTATTTTTTACTTGATTAATTGGTCTTTGGAATTGATCCATTTTGCTGACATATCTTTATTTATGTTTCGAATTTTGTTCAAGGTTTAACACTTGCAAGTTAGTGGAGCATTTTTTGCTTTTTGGGATAGAAAACTGCAATCAAAGCTGTATTCCAATAAACAAACATTATCACGACAAAACTTTGAATCTCTCTATTCTTAACACCGAGAAACGGATAAATATCATGAAAATAAAGATTTTATTGAAAGTTCTGATTGGTTTGAAAAGTTTAAAAAAAGAAGTGGTTTACACAACGTAAATATTCATGGAAAGTCTCCTACAGCGGATCAAGAAGCAACTAAATCTTTTGTGGAAAAATTTGGTAAAATTGTACACAGTCAAGCATTCTGATAGAAGGATCAACAGGACAGCTTTATTTTGAAAACGCGTGATTTCAAAAACTTTTTTACCAAAAAATAAGAAATTTGCGCATGGCCATAAAGTATCCAAAGAATGAATAATGCTATTATTAGGAGTTAATGCAAGTGGTGACTTGAAATTAAAAACAATGCTTATAAATCAAAAGTACAATCCAAGATGTCCTCGCACATATGATAAATCGATCCTTTCAGTAATTTGGCAAGCAACAAAAAAGCATGGTTGACAAAATTTATCTTTGAAAATTGGTTTAGAGGTTATTTATATCCAACTGTTAAAAGATATTGTAAAAAACAATCTTCCTTTCAAGGTGCATCTTGTTTTGTAAAACTTTAAAGTGATATATTTGATGAAATCAAAATCCTATTTTTACCTCCAAATACGACTTCAATTATTCAACCAGTGGATTCTGGAGTTATTGCCACTTTTGAAGCTCTTTATTCGAAAGCAATGAAAGAAGTCTCTGATGACACAACAAATACACTATAGAAAATACTCAAGAAGCGTGGTAGAAATCATATACATTAGCATCGGCTTGAAAATTGAAAAAACGTTTATCTGAAACTTCTGATAAAAATTTTTCATCAGCAATTGAAGGTTTAGACAAAGTTGTTACTCATGTTGGAAAAGATTTTAACTTTGATCAACAAAAAGCATATGAAGATGAAGAAAATGACACAATAGATGAAGAAAACAATTCTGTTAACGAAATATCAATTAGTGAAATTCAAACATTGTTCCATAAAGTTGAAATCTTGAAACTACAAATTTTAGAAACTGATCCAAACATCAGCAGAGGTTTGAAAGTTCGTCGACAAACGGATACTGCAATAAAATGCTCTCAAGAGATGTACCAAAATACGAAGCAAAACAAGTGTTCAAAGTAACTTGGATAAGTACTTACCAAATAAATCTTTTTGAATTTTTCTTCCATTCTTACAATAAATTTATTAAAATTGTATATCTTATTTTCAAGTTCTAAACCAAAGTTAGAATTAACTTACGAAAATCATATCATCAATTTAAAACCATTAATTGCAGTAAACATTTTTTGTACTCGTTTTTCCGTTACAACCTTTGTAAATTACGGTGAAAACGGTATTGCAAACAACTATAACGTCATAATGCTTAAAATGCCGCTTATCTTTGGTTCCTTTGTTAAAATATAAATGGCATATTAATTTCTCCCTAAATGTAATGATTTTAAAGCATTGTTTTTCTTACTAAATTGAGATAACAATACTGCACATTCAAAGGTAAATAGGTTAGGTCTATAACGCTGATGCGTAGTGTGTATTAATATCGATTAACACGGTTTCCATTTGGATACTTAACCGTGCTAAGCGATGGATTGATTAAAAATGGACAAGTTTGGGTTATGAGTGAGTTTAATTCCGAAGATAGCAAGATTATAAAATTCATAGATTTTAACCACACGAGATTCTATCAAGATTGGAATACGCAAAGCGAAGGTTTACCTAAAATGCAATCATTTTGTCTTAGTTAGAGAGATTGGATTGTTGAGAATAGAAGAGAGAGTGAATTGGACATTTATGAATTCAATGTTTCATCGCCAATCGGCTTACGAAAGAGGTACTCAGAATATGAAATTAGGCATTTCCGGTATTTAAATATAAAGAATGCGCTTACATCGTAGATAGATCCAATGGTTGAGCTGGTGGTAGGTATGGTGTTGTTTACAAAGAAAAAAAGGGCATCTTCGGGGTTGAGTTGTATTCGCTTGCGAATAAGTGCATAAAACACGCCCACTGTCAAGTTTGAGGGAACAAGGTATTTGTTTTTATCCAGATCAGCAATCTTCGCTCTAGGATCCTTTTCCACTATTATCTGCAATGAAAACATTTTTGTGATTAGAAGAAAACTGTTTTCGAACATAGTGTCGACGTTGACACTCCTATTGTATTTCAAAATATTTTAGCCAGAGTAATCCCTTATGTTGAGGGAAAATCGATTTCTGATGATGAAGTTCACGTAAGTTTTTTTAGTGAACCCTTGGCATGTTTTAAGTTTTCAGAGTCACGACAAAGAAATATACATTTGAAAAGTGAAATCAGAGTATACTTAATTTTGAAATATGTACTTTAATTTAATAAGATAAAAACGTGAAGTTATGACATGATTAGCACGTAAAAAGCTTTTGAAAATTGAGCTTTGAACTTTAATTTAATAAGATAAAAACGTGAAGTTATGACATGATTAGCACGTAAAAAGCTTTTGAAAATTGAGCTTTGAAAGTGCGAGTGATAGAAAAAGCATTATTAGCTATACTAAACTTTGGGGCAATTTCTATTAAAAAATTTTAACTAAGAAATCGTACATATATATAATGGATCATGCGGTCTCTCAACTGTGCTGAAAGCTTTATCACTGATTTACACAAGTATAAATTATTCTATCAAAGGCTTTAATTTTCAAAAAAAAAATTGAAAGTGTCTCAAGAATCAATGGCGTAGCTGTCTTTAATGCTGTCCAGGGAGGATGCTACTTTTACCGTACCTCAGAATGTCAAATAACACTCCAAAACGCCCACAACTTAGTCATGCAGGTATATAGGAAAGGAAAATTAGAATAAAAATTGTAGGAAAGCATTATTACTTTGCTATTTACGTCCAAAATATCTCAATTAAATTTTTATTGAACATATATTAATACAAATAAATTCTGCGCATGGGGAGAACCGCCACTGTCAAGAATTCTATAAGTAATGCTTGATTAATTTTGAATACTTTAGATTGATTACTCTGTACTGAAATGCATTGTTGCTTAAAATTAAATTTTTACCAAGATTGATTAGTAACACAGAAAAACAAAGAATCATCTTAAATAAATCTTTATATTCTACCTACACATATATTCAGTCAGTAAAGTAAATTGTTCGAAAATTTATTTAGGATATGGGTCTATGAATTGACAGGTATGTAGCCGTGAATTTTAATTTGCCCATTTTAAATAGAACGTGAAGATTTAAAATGTTTGGAAAAAATATTCTATAAACTTTAAATTTATATAAATTAGCTATTCCAACCCCTAAGTTATACGCTAAAAATTACATTAAAATGAAATCATTTGTACTGAGTTCAAAAATTTTAAGCAAAGTGTAAAAACATTGCCAAATATTTTAAGAAATCTTGATAAAAAAACTAAAACATTAAATAATCCGAATACCTAAAGATAAAGATGCAATATATTTAATTTCTAGAATAAGACTTGATTGTTTAAATTAGTCCCGTGGACAAATTCAAATACGCGGGAGGGGGCAAACTGATTTTAATGGGACTGAGAGAAAGTGTATACATTTATATATACCATTTTTAGTTCTAAACGGTCTTTTTTAAATTCTAAAGTGTCTTTTTCAAATTCTATAGTGTCTTTTTTAAATTTTAGTGTCTTTTTTAAATTCAAAAGTGTCTTTTTAAAATTCAAAAGTGTCTTTTTTAAACTCTAAAGTGTCTTTTTCAAATTCTAAAGTGTCTTTTTTTAATTTTACTTTTCTGAATAAGCTTTGAAGTCTTGTTTCTTAATAAATGCGCCTAATATTATGTGCGATTGTCAGGTTCTGTAGACGTGTTGAAAGATACACTGATAATTTTCTAATTCTACGCCTCTATTTCAAGTCATTTTTAATTCGATGCAACTAGCAGTTCATTTATAGACAAGTTTTTAACTCTTCAATTTTTGCCTTCTGCATAGATTGTTTTTATATTATAGTAACATATAATTAAAAAATTTTTTTTCAAATCAAAAGTTTCAACTAAGCAAAAAAATGAATTTTAAAACTTAGTTTCGAAAAACTTTTTACATCCATTTTAATATATATCCTTTATATAATAAAAAAAAGTGTTCACACAAACTTCTTTATCATTCAAGTAATTTAAAGCAAAAACCAAAAAAGTAAAATCAAAAAAGACACTTTAGAATTTAAAAAAGACCGTTTAGAATTAAAAATGGTATATTTCAAGGGAGTTTCAGATGGGCAAAAAAATCCCAAGGGGCCTAGCTTAAAAAAAGAATCAGTTAAACATGAAAAATAGGATAAAGATAATAACTTCATTCTATATAACACTTGTCAAAATAAAGAAGATAATAAAAATCAAAAAAACGTCAATAAAGTAATGCATACACGAGCAGTAACGAACCATCTCTCTGCACTTTTAAACCAAATAAAATAATAAATATTTGTCCCACAAAAATTGATTGTCCACTTTGTCATCGACACACGCATTACACACACCATCTCTTCAACTGCACTCACATTCATACAACACGCAAGCCAATTCATTTGTGGTCCAAGCCATGCGAGATAGTTAACCAACTTATTAAGTCGGGAAACTGCCTGGCCTAAACTTGGATTTAACTTATTTATATATAATCATATACAGTAAAATTTCGTTTTGTCAAACTTCAAAACTTCGACACAAGCGAAGTTCCAAACAAAAATACAAAGATGCATTTGAATTATTAATTAAAAATCACCAATAAAAACACTAATTAAAAGTTTTAGATGAAAAATAGTCTTCAATTACACATTGTTTTAATTTGTTATTTCTTACATTTTCAATAAAAATTAAAGGTTCATTTGAAAAAAAGTCTCAAGTCTGAGCATAAATTCAATGTTGTTGACGTGCTTTGAACTTGATTTAAAGATATTTCAGAATCATCTGAATCTTGGTCGCTTTCATTAAACTTCTTTTTCTTTTCATTAACTCTAAATACTATTGCTTCGTCTGTTAAAGGAGCATCCAGTAATAATTTTATCATCCACGCAAACATAATCCTCAAAAGAACAAGGTATCGTGATCCCTACTTCTTTTGCTTTTTGTATTAACATCGTGTCTTGGTCGTCATTTTCAGTGTGGTCAATTGTGTTTTCGGTGAGAGAATTGGAAAATCCAGCATGTTTGAAACAGTTTGATATAGTGTTAGAGGCAACGCAAGACCAAGAACGTTGTAGCAGATGTAGAGCATCCAAAACCTTGAAATTAGGAAGTCTTCAATTATTTTCAATAGAAGAAACTTGTTTTTCTATTAACAAACGATGATAAAACGTTTTAATATTTTTAATTACGCCTTGATCCATAGGTTGCGTTTTTGAAGTAGTACTTGGTGGTAAATAATATAAATCCACGTTGCGAAGTTTTAGTTTTGCATGTGAAGAAATATGATATAAGAAAGAGCAATCTTACGATTCTTCGATTTAAATAATTTATCGATCTTGTTTAACCAGCTTGCAAACACTTCCTCATTCATCCAAGCTCTTTTGTTAGCTGTATATTCGGTAGGTAATGTTTTCACGCCTTTAAAACATCTAGGTTTTAGTGATTCCCCAATGACATATAAAGGTAACTTGTGTGTGTACCTGTCATATTTGTGCAAACTAAAACCGTTAGTCTCTCTTTTGAAAGTTTACCACCTAAACACTTTTCCTCTTTAAAAGTTAAAGACTTTGAAGGTAATAGTTTGTAGAACAAACCAAATTCATCAGCATTATAAACAACATTTTGTAAATATACTTTGCAAGTATTGAGGGAGGTGTAGTATCAAACCATGTCTTTACTTGATCATCCTTAGCACTAAAAAAACAAGGCACTTCATTCTCCACTAATACTACTGAAAGTTATATCATATCTAACTTTAAAACGATTGAGCCATCCTTCACTACAATTAAAATCATGATATTGCATATCTTTTGCAAGTTTCAGCGCTTTTGTTTGTAATATCGCTCCAGATATTGGAATATTTTGGACTCGAACCTGCTTGAACCACAAATACAGCGCTTCTTCAACATGTGGATACCTGCTTTGACGAAGTCTTTTACGTTCACAGCCACAATTTTCACAACTTTCTTCAATTATATTTGACGACTTCAGCCAGGTTGACAAAGTGTTGAGAGGAATATTAAAGTTTTTAGCCACTTCAACTTTCTTCTTTCCTTTTTCGACTTGCTCAATCGCTCGATATTTTAAATCAATTTTATGTTTTGTTTTCTCCATCTTTAAATAAAATTTCAAAATCACAAATACAAAAAGAAAGAATAAAACAAACTTATTAAATTAATCTAGGAAAATCAGTAAAAAATTATAATTTATATAAACTTTTTACAAAATCAAAGCTCTTAAAGTAACTGAGTAAAAAATAAAATAAAACTCGCGTTTAACGTCTGTTTTTACCGATTTATCAATGTCAGACGTGCTTATCATTTACACACAAAATTGATAGTAAGACTTAGATATGAGTTACTTGATCGGAACCCCTTCCTCCAGGCATTAACCAGTAGCTCAGAATTAGTTTAAGAAATATTGTATGACACAGTGCGCATTACTTGATCGGAACCCCTTCCTCCAGGCATTAACCAGTAGCTCAGAATTAGTTTAAGAAATATTGTATCGGTCAAGATAGGATTGAACCTACCTTTCCAATATAACATATCTTACAACTTAACCGCTGCACTACTGGCGCCCAGTAAAACAATAAAATATTTTTCAAAAATCTACTGAATTATTGAAAGCAATAAAAAATTATAAAATTACCTTTAATAAAAATTGATATTTGACTGTTATTAAGGTGGTTTTAAAGAGTTTTGAAAAAAAAACAAATTTAAATCTTTATTAAAATTAAAATTAATGAAACAAATACAATTTATGTTGTGTTATAATCCAAGCAAAAAACCCTTAAAATAAGATAGAAAACATATTTAGTACTGAAAATAAAATTACAGCTACGATATAAAACTAAAACTGTCTTCTAATGAAACATGATTTATGAAAATAAGTGAATGGGTTTCTCTTACTTCAAGATACACATACTTAATTGTATGCCATCACGAACAACGCATATGCTTCGAGTTAACCGAATGTTCGACTTATCCAACTTCATACGTGACAACCGTAGGCCTTAACAAGTATTAATTCCTACATGGGTTGGGGATAGAGATTAACCCATTTAAGACCAAGCAAAGCAGACGATATCAAAAAAAAACGCAGACGATTTATATTCAAATTCATTGAAAAAAGCAGACGAAGATGAAATTACTTATGTTCCAAAATAGGAACATTGGTCGTAAATTCGATTTAAAAGAATGTTCGACATATCCGACTTCGACACAACGAGATTTTACTGTATATATAGCATTACAAGTTCAAGTGAAATGTTTTCAAGTTTAAGTAACGTTTTCAAGTTTTAAGTGTATTTTATCTTTAGATTCAACTTGAAAATTTTTATTTATTTTTTTATTCAGCGGCAATCTAACTTTAAAAGCAGACGATTTTTTTATTAAAATAAAATCATTTATTTTTGATATGTCTGCATTAAAATCAAGGATTAAAATTAAGGAAAAAACCAAAATGATTTTTAAAATGGGAGTTGAAGGTGGTCGTAAATTTATTGATGTTTCTGAAGCTCTTGATATTATTTAATATAAGCACAGTACGAACAATATTTCATCGAAAAAAAGTAGAAAGTTCTTCAAGAAAATCTTGGGGTGGACACAGAAAATATAAAATTAACCCAGATCACATTGATTTTATTGAAGAAGAAATTAGTAAAAATAGAAAAAATATATGAAACTTTTTCATCTATACATATCGCTTGAATCCATGTGTACAAAAATTGCCAACTTATCTATAACACGTACAATTGCAACAGTAACTCTGTTTAACCCTCAAACAATCAAATTTAAAAGAAAAGAATTTTCTCAAGAATTTTTAAATAATTCTAATACTAATGAAACTTACATTTTCATAGATCAGTGTGGATTTAATTTTCATTTGAGAAGAACGTTTTGGCGATCAAGGAAAGCTACACAAGCAAAAATAGTAGTGCCCAGGATAAGAGGTGTTAACAAATCACTATTGCTAGCTATTAGTATAAATGGAGCAATTTGTTACGAAATTCACAAAGGCAGTATTGACTCTCAAAAATTCGCTTACTTTTTTAAACAAATTCAAAGAAATTTTGGTTCAAAAGAACATATCACAAAACTCTGTTTTTTATATGGATAACGCAAAAATTTGTAAAGAAGGATTCTCAAATTTAGCTCTTGCATACAAGTATCTATCTCCATAATCGTACATGATTAACGCTATTGAATCTTTTTGATCGATTGCATGAAAACTGGAATAAATGAAATTAAGCAATTGGATTGTATTGGCTGGTTTGGTGAAGCTAAAAGAAATATGCGGTTAGCGTTAAATGAATATAATTTTTATAATTTTCTAAAATAAATAATTTTTATAATTTTATATAATAATAATAATAATAAATGTGCTTATCAAATAAACTTATATTTTTTTTTAGATCGCTAATAAATATTTTTACAAAAATAAATTTTTAGTTTGCATTTTTAAATTTTTTTAGAACTCTAAAAATTTGTAAAAGATGTGTAATTCAATATATATCTTCTCTCAAACAAAAATCAAATATTTTCAAAAAATTAACAAGTCAAACCTAAAAATAAAACTAATTAAAACTTGAAAAAATTTACTTGAACTTCAAAACATTTCACTTAAATTTGAAAACATTTCACTTGAATTTGAAAACATTTTAAACTTGTAATGCCATATATAATTATTAGGCCATAAGTACAAGCCTACATACAACGTCAGTAGCACCTAACGGTGACTTATGTAGCTTGGCTGAAAATACACTTACTCATTGTTACTGCTACGAAAGTGTAACAAAATTCTATACTTTTCCTTGAGAGTATTTATTCGTAGTAATATTACTCCCTCAGCTCATCATAGGAAATTTAATTTTTTTCTCGGTAATGAAATGATTGATTACACGGATGATGAGATATTGTAATCAAGGGGCTAACAAAAACTAGCTACATTACTGCTTCTGATCAAATATAGCTCTAATTCGCATTATTATAACAAAGTAGACGTTAATGAAAAAAAATAGATTTTAAATATTCATTCTAAGACTTAACCTTAAAACAAAGAAAGTAATATCAAAATTTTACTGAGTATATAATTCAGAAAATTGAAAATCATTGAGATGGGTGAAAGGAAATCACATTAGGGGGTGGGGCCGCGGCTCCCCTCGTCCACCGAATGCGCCCTGGTTTAAATTAAACCGCCTACAACGAAATTCCGGTTTTAGTGTACTAAATTCCCAGCCCCTTAACCCACAAAGTCATTATAAATTAACCTCATGTAAAGTAGCTCCTCTAAAACCACAGAGGTTTACTGGCATATTGGAAGGTCCCGCATGTTTAAATGAGCATCATTTAAACTTTATTTCAATATTAGTACGAATTTAACAGTGATATTATGACCAAGCAAAACAGTGTTGTGAAACAGCAGAAAAACTTTGTTAAAGACTCAAGTTTACTTTTAGATTTATGACTTTTATAATGACTTTACATGTCTTATTTATTGATGAATGTGTTTGAATATAAATTAGATTTACATGTGCGCAACGTATTTTTATCACATTATAGTGTTTATATATAAAACATAACATTTTATGTCCTTGATATACCAAATGACGAACTAATACAAGAAACAAATTAATAGAGCTGGGCATAAAAGAGTTAATTGGTTAATTAAAGAAGTTAAATTTTTTTATTTATTTTTAACTTTTAAGTTAAACTCATAAGTGTTTAACGAATCAATTAACTCCATTAATAGACTTGAAGTTCGTTAAACGCTAATAAACTTTTTTTAATGATAGTTCAATTTATCTTATTTTTTACCATTTAAACAATTTTAGTTTAATTTTTCAAAAATTTGAATTAAAAATTATACAAGAATGCAGCAAACCGACTTCAACATTTGCTTGTTAAAAGACCGCACAAATAAACTATAACGGACTCTTTAGAAATTGCTTCTTCTGGCGGTAACACATCTAAGAGAGTATTAGACCAAAGAATTTTGGTTTTTTTGTGCTCAACACTTTACCAGTTCACGTAGTCGAGCCTAAATCCCTTGGATCACTGATTAAAACCTTGAATCCTAGTTCAAGTTCAAGTTCAGTCTAGAACATTGGGTAGAAAAATTGTCAATCTGTACACTGATTTAAAACAATATAAAATAAGGTTTTTTCTGACATAATAGAGAAAAAGCAAAGAACTGTAATCGGAAGTCAATAGAAGATAAAGCAAAAAATTTGATAAATAGATAGTTACAAAGCAAATCCAGCGATTTGATGACATGCTATTATTTGTGTGAATAGGTTTTAATTGTTTTGTTCATCAAAACAAACACAACGATTCCTTCAAGTAAAGAAGGACATCATACTCTCTTGCGAACTTTGGAAAACTTTTTTTAAAACGAAATAATCATTTCGCGTAGGAAAACATGTCAATTAATTGAAATTTTAAATTTAGAATAAATGCCCCTGATTCAGGGACGTTTTATAAATAGTTATTATTAATTTCAACTATTGGGTTAACGGTCATTAACTTCCGTAAATATCGAATAAAATTAACAAAACTTGGATTAGTTAATTTTTGTTTAGCGCTGCCCACTTTTGCGAATTAACTAACTGATTTCTTAATTAATGAACTAATTATTATCTAACTAAATAGCTAATTGAAACTAACTTAATGGTATATATTAGTTAGTTTGAAAGTTTGTGATCAGTTAGTTGTTTAGTTTTGTCAATAGAAAATAAAGCAAAAAATTTGATAAATAGATAGTTACAAAGCAAATCCAGCGATTTAATGACATGCTATTATTTGTGTGAATAGGTTTTAATTGATTTGTTCATCAAAACAAACACAACGATTCCTTCAAGTAAAGAAGGACATCATACTCTCTTGCCAACTTTGGAAAACCTTTTTTAAAACGAAATAATTATTTCGCGTAGGAAAACATGTCAATTAATTGAAATTTTAAATTTAGAATAAATGCCCATGATTCAGGGACGTTTTATAAATAGTTATTATTAATTTCAACTATTGGGTTAACGGTCATTAATTTCCATAAATATCGAATAAAATTAATGAAACTCGGATTAGTTAATTTTTTGTTTAGCGCTACCCACTTTTGCGAATTAACTAACTGATTTCTTAATTAATGAACTAACTATCTAACTAAATAGCTAATTGAAACTTTAACTTAATGATATATATTAGTTAGTTTGAAAGTTTGTGATCAGTTAGTTGTTTAGTTTTGTACAAATTCTTTTATTTTATTCTTACACAAATATATATTCCTTACGATACAACATAGCATGTTATAACTTGCAATATAGATTATAAAAATAAAATAAATTTAAGGAAGGGGAGGAGGATAACAAATAAGTACCATAAATTTTACTGTATATACTTTTGATAAATTATTTGCAGTATAAAAAATGTTTTTTTATTTATCTTCTTCGCTACTCCCTTAGCCAAGGTCCTGGATCCACTCATAAAAGAAAATGATAGCTTGAATAAATTATGAGATAATTTCCAAATTAAGAAAATTATAAGTTGGTGTTGATTTTACTTATTAGGTACACTTGTTAGATTGGAAAAATGATTCTATCACTTTTTACGCGTTTTTATATTGCCACATACTCTTTATTTTACGCGTTTTTATATTGCCACATACTCTTTATTTTATCTAACTGTCTATATTTGTAAACAGGGATATTTTTTACACTATGGAATGATAAAAAGTATAACAACTTAGAATCCCAAAGTCAATACTCAAATTGCAAAAAAAATCAACAAAATCTCTTGTCGTTATGCTTTAATTAGTAAAAGTACTTCAACTAATTTAATTTTTTTAGAGGTATAAATTTTCATTATAAGTATTACAAAAATATGGGTATATAATATAAAATCATATTTATACATATAGAGACATCGGTACAAAATAATAAGTTTTACCGGAACTCTATCACGATATTTTTTTCTAATTTTTTCACCTTCCGCTTTTCTCTTTTCTAAAGTATGTAATTCTTTATAAGCAAACTTCATTCTAAATCTTAACACTTTTGGAAAATGAAACTAAGTAAAATTGGATTAAAAAGGAAACTAAAATTATAATTTTAATTTAAACATAAATATTCGAGCTATTTAGAATTTAACTTTACATATTAATTTTACAAGTTTATAAGGTTGTAGTGATTAATTATTTTTACCCCCAAAACTTATTCTTTTGTTCTTCTTAAAAAATTAAATTAATAATATTAAAAAAATTACAGAGAAATAATTGATGAGCTTAACATTTGAAGGTCAGGGATTCGAGACTCCAGACTCGTAAGTCGTAAAGATTTTACATAGTTTTATATAATACTTTAATTCCCATGCATATTTATAAAAGAGTCAAAACTATGAATTAAAAAACAGTCTGAAAACAAATATATAAAAAGGAAAATGAGCTTTACTTTGAAAAAAGAAGTAATGCTATTTATCCTAAAAAATGTTAAAAAATGTGGTTCAAATTTACAAATTTATATTATTATTTTTCAAAATAATGACATAAATATTTGGTATGAACTTTATATATTAATCAATTACAGTTAGCACATTTTCTGGCATGCCTTTTCGTAAAATACATATCGTAATATAACATTAAACTTAAGCAGAATAAGTGAATGGCTTAAACCTTAGCTTATTCAATCTAAAAAAAACTTTTCACATCTCTAGTTGAAGTGTTATTACATATTATTTGCATGGGCAATTCACCTAAATTTAGTGATAGATCTTGTATAAAATATTTTCTCTTACTTTTGCGGGTTAAAGCAAATGGTCCAGGACAATTATATTTCTTTATGATCGAACTTCGGTGTGCTACAATATCTACATAATTCCAGAATACTAGGAAAGGCCATCATCTTGAAGGTTTGTAAATTGTAAATTCTCTGAGTATTTTGTTACAAAACATGTACATACGGTTTAAATTTATTATATTGATGTATTATTTCAGGTTTTCGCTGTCCACCAATTAGATCTATCTTGCATAAATGTTGTGAAGAAAAATTTTGTTATATCTTTTGTTGGAATGTATGCTGTCAAAGAAGCATATTTTGTGTAGAGAAATTTGTTTTTATGTTCAGCTAATTTGAAACATTTTAGATTCGCATAAATTTACAATAGGTTCTAATGTGTAAGCGTTTAACTTTGCACATTTGCAATGTTTGTGCGAGGTTAAAAAACGGTCAATAAAAATTCGATCACAGCTAAAGAGCCTTTTCACAATCTTTTCAGAATTGAAATAATTTCTATCTTCAAGACTTGTACCATAAATTTCGAAAGTTAAAACATAGTATGTACAAACTTTACAATCGTAGCATTTAATTCGATTATGATCAGGTTTGGATCTATTATAAATTTTGTTGTGTGACTTCCCTCCGAACTTTATTAGTTGTGCATCCATACAATAATCTTGAAGATAAATAGATTTAGATTGGATAGATTTTTTATCCTTGCTTATTTGTTTTCTAGTTTTCCTTTTTTATATGGTGTTATAATGTTGAAAATTTCTTTCTTTTTTTATTGAATAAATCTATCTAATCTATCTTGGTCTTATATTCACTATTTTAGCAATGCAATAATATAAAGAATTATAGCTAGTGCTATATTTATCTTAAAGTATCGATACACGAACAATTATATAAGTATATAAACTACATTTTCATAAAATATTATAAATAATAAAATTTTTAATTAGTTAGTATTAGAGTTTGTTAGACAGATAATTTTTTAATTAATTTGCTAATTAGTTTTAAACGTTATAATTTATTTTCTTCTTCTAATATAAATAAATGTATTATTTAGTAATATTATTAAAGTTACAATATATATTAAAATTTACCTTTTATTTATTAAAATTATCCCTTTAATATAAAAATGACTTTCTCCGAGTTAGATACCCTGCTTTAGTAACTTAAGCTTGTTGATTCGATCCACCGTTAAAGCAATTTTTTATTCTTTAAATGCAAGCTGTTCAATTGTGTTGATTTTATTTAATATTTATATAGTAAATATTAATATCAAAAATGGGAAATTAATATTAATCGAAATTTTGATGTTCCATACATTGAAGCAAGTCACCAAAATTTCATAAATTTAGTGAAGAATTAGAGTAAATTAAAAGAAATCAAATCATAAAGTGAAAGATTCTTATATTCAAAACAGAGATTTATTGTATATCTCTAAGTACTTCTAATACGGCTTTTTGAGCTTTTGAAGTACTTTGCAATGTTAATGTTTTATATTGTTAACTTGCTAAATAAAATAAATAAATAAAAAAAATAGATTTATTAGTATATTTGTTATATTAAAGAGAATGGACTGTTCCTTTTATTACAGTAGAATGATTATTAAAGAAGAAGAAGAAGAAGATGATTTATTGATATCACATAAATATGAAACATGTAAAATATTAAGTGTAAAAATTTGATAAATTTGTATACAAATACAAACAAACAAACAAAATGACAATCAATAGTAATGATGAAAAAATGTGATAACAAGTACCTCAAAAGGTTTAAAAGAAACCCGCTTGGAGAAGTACTATAAGTGATTAAACTAAATATAACTCAAATGAATAAGAAAAAAAAAATAAATAAATAATATATAAACAATCACAATTGAAAGACTTAGTAGTCTTCATATAATAAACTGTATCTTTTATATATTACGATATGTTTGCAACAAAAGATCAATACCTGCATTTTTTATCGAAACAATTGAGCAGAAACTGTTAATAAAAGCAATATGACTATTATAAAAAGTCGAACATTTATAAACAAGTGTTTGTTTAGATGATTTTAACCTGTAATAAGGTAAACTAAGTTTAAAATGCGACCTTAAATGTGGACGCACAAGTTCATGGTTAAAATTTACAAGCTCATAGAATTCTTTGGGGAGAATTCCCAATTTAAATTTCAAACAAAAAATATAGAGTTTATGCAGAAAAATATTGTCTATCTTCAAAAGCTTATTATCTACAAAGAGCACATTTGAATGAAATAAAGTTGGTTTATTAAAAATGATTTTCAAGACTCTCTTTTGTAGTGAGAATAACTTGTACAAGTTAGCATGTCCCCAAATTAAAATGTTATATGTTAAATGTGGTAGAAATAAAGCTTTGTAAAGTGTCAATAAAAAATTTTTGCTCAAGTAATTTTTTAAGCATTTAAGTATACCTGTAATTGAAGATAATTTATTGCAAATAAAGTTTATATGAGTATTCCATCTTAAATTATCATCCAATCTAAGACCTAATAAGCTAAAAGATTCAATAAATTGAAATCCCAAATACATTGTCGCATCATTTAAGCTAAATTTACGATTTGAAAAGATCATTCCTTTAGTTTTAGAATTATTTACTATTAAGTCATTAGAATAGCACCATCGGTATATCTGACTGATGTTTTCTTTAACAAATTTATAATTTTCACCAAATGAAGTGTTGGCCGAAGAAATTAGAAAAGTAATGTCATCTGCATATAATAAGAATTTACTATTAATGTTACTCATATATATATCGTTTATATAAATTTTAAAAAATAGAGGAGCAAGGAGAGAACCTTGAGGGATACCACATTTTGATACTAAAAAGCTTGAAGAAACAGAATCTATGCATACGCAGTGCCTTCTATTGATTAGATAAGAATTAACTAACTTCAACGATGATTCAGTAAATCCATATGATTTCAGTTTATATAAAAGCTTGTTAAAACAAATTGTGTCAAATGCTCGTTTTAAATCCAAGAAAACACCAATAGTATTATGCTTATTTTCAAGATTCTCAGTAATATTATTCACCAGAAACGAGTGAAAGAGCTCTGTTGAATAATTTTTCCTAAATCCAAATTGATACCTAAAATACAAATTGTGATTAATAAAGTAGCTATCAATTTGAGTTGCCATAATTTTTTCAAACACTTTTGATAATGTCGTAATTATAGTAATAGGCCTGTAGTTTGAAATTTCAGTTTTTGTTCCTTTTTTATATATTGGAGTTACTCTGTTAATTTTGAAAGCTGAAGGAAACTGTTTTTAATCAAACATTGGTTGAAGATAAAAGTTAAAGGAAAGCAAATGTGGTTAAGTATCATTTTGAACATATTCATGGAGATTCCATAATAATCTTCGCAATCGCTGTTTTTACATGAATTTACTGCCAATAAAATATCATTAGCATTGAGTAGTCTAAAGCAAAAACAACTGTTAACATCTGGTAAAAAACCTTTATATTGATCATCATCACAATATCTAAGAGATATTATAAAAGACTTGTTAAATTCTTCAACAATAAGTTTCTTGTTACTACTTAATTTACCGTTGATTTGAATCTGCATTTCCCTCTTACAATTTGGCTTCATGATTTTATTAAATTTTCTCCAGAGACTACGAGAATCTTTTAAAGAAGAAAAGCTATCAGAGTAATACTTCAATTTTAGCTTGTTGGATAATGATTTTACCCTATTACGAATTAGAACAAATTCACTCCTACGTAAAGTTTTTTCATCCCCTACAGATTTCTTATATTTTTTGTACAATTTATCTCTCTTTTTAATTAAATTTAGAAGTTCCACATTAGCCCAGGGTTCAGATTAATATTTATTTGATTTGGGGTATATTAATTTAAAACTAGTGTGATTTTTTATTTGCTCTGTAAGAGTTTTTAAAAAGGTATCAGCCAGCAGTTCAGGTTCGACAAGATTTTGAAAAGAAGTTTCCCAATTAAGTTTACTTATTGAAGCAATAAATCTGTTTTTATGCAATATTTTCTTAACACTGGTACAATTTTCCGCTTTAAAAGAACCTAGAGAGAATAAGATAGGATAATGGTCAGACAAAGGGGTGTCCAATACAAAAACATCAAATTTGTTTATATTAATGCTTACATAAAAATTATCTATTAAGGAGTTGGATAATTCTCTAGTACATGAAGTGATAGTGGGTATGTAACCTAAAGAAAATAGATTTTCGAGGAATGAACAAACTGTATCGGGAATAACAAGCATCGGCAATTGGCTGATTATTATTAACAATGCAATTATTTAAGCAAATCCTTATAAATTTTGTACCTATTTTTAGAAATTTTTATCAGTGTTTCAATTTTGTTACGATAAAAAATAAACTTAGAATGTAGTTGTTAGTTTTTTCAAATTTATAAACAATATCTCTATTTTAATAGACCATACCAAGCCAGGAGTCATCATGGGATAATAATGAGCCATATATTTATTTTTGGATATTGAAGTGAAAGTGAGGGAACACTGAAAAATAAAATTAGACAAGATATTAAACAAATGCTAAAAAAGAATATTTAGAGAATCTAAGTAAAGGTAAAGAATAACCAAGAAATCATTATATTGCACTAGAATTAATTTCATTTTATTAAATTTACATATTTTTATTTTTAATTCGGAGCTCAATAGGCAAAGATAGAAACAAAGGAAAATGATCAGAAATATTTCATTTAAAAACATTCCTATTACAGTGAAGAGCGCTATTAACCAAAATATTATCAATCAATATTGAATATTAAGGAGTAGTTGATTTAAGAAATTGTTAACATAATAGAGTGAAATAAGATAAGCTCAATGAACATATTCACAAAATGTGGCTTATCAAACAAAAGAAGATCAATTTTGAAAACTCCAACGAGTATATGTTTATAATTTTTACTCAACAAATTAAGATAAAGATCAAAATCGAGAAAAATATGACCAATAACCTCTTTATAATTATTGGCAGGAGGATAAATTTATAAAAAAATCATTTTGTTCAAATTTAAGGATAATTCTCAAAAAATCTGAAACATGTGTGAGAAGATAAGAAAGTCTGAATAAGAAATCTACAGTTAGAAAAGCCAAAAAATTTTTAAAGAGGAATTAAGCCAAATATCTTGAACGCAAATTAGCGATACCGAATGTTTGTTAATATTATTAATTCAATTGATTATAAAACATAAGTCGTTAAATTTGGAACATAAGGATTGGCAATTTAAAGACATAATAACGAAGTTATCAATAAAATCAAGAAAATCAAAATTAAAAAGATATTTCTAAAAAGATTTTAGAAAATTCTCTTGGATGTCTTATCAATAATTTTATCTAAAGCATATTGGTTTGGTTCAAAAGAAAATTCAACTTAAATTCATTGGTCATATCACGTGTATTTTTATCATTTTCAAAGATAATCATACGTTACAATGGCAAACATGGGAATGATTCATGTCTTTGTTGGAAAAGCGAAGAAAAAAAGCCAAATTTTTATTCTTACAATTGTTAGACAAATGCGATAATCCACAATGCCTAAAAATAAGTTTATTAGAACGACATTCCTTAACAAAATGATCAAACTTGTTACAAATATAGCAGACATTAATAAATGAACGAAAGAGATCAAAAAAGGAATAAATATAAATATATTTATTAGAGTAAAAAGATGATTTATTATAATAAATTGATAGCGCACTTAACTTAGTTTTTTAAGCCTATGTTATGTAGAGAGCAAGTTTTAACGAAATTAAATATATCAAGTCTAAATAAAAAAATCAACAAATCAAATTGAGATCTTTTTCAAAAATACTTAATAAAGTTAAATTTGTGTGATTTATTATTATATCGTAGAGAAGATAAATGATAATCTGATTTTTACTATATTTTTCATAAACTTTTTTACAAAGTTTTTATTTTTATTTTTTCTAACACTTTTAATTTAATTTTAAAAAGCATTTCAAAGTCAATTCAAATGCCTGAGATAAAAGAAAGGGAACCCTTCGTTGTTCATGTAAATTTTTTTTATAACTTTAATCTTTAAATCAAAAGTAATAAACTTTTAAAGTTTAATAAGTTTTCTTACCAGAATTTTATTGAGAATGAACCTCAATGGTTTTACGGGTGCATCTTCTGCCTAATAATATGATGTAATTGGTTACGTCCACATCCCTTCAAACTTCATCACAAAAACTGTTTAACAATCATCAATCATATACTTTAATGGGTTAAAATTCTTTGATATTCCATTATGCCATGATATTTTTAAGAGTTTTTTCCATAAATAAATTGTCTGCTTTAATTATTATTTTAATATTTTCTATTTGTGCTTTGAATCTTTTTTTTCAAATACATTTTATTCGTCTTCTATCACTTCAAAAGTAATTATTAAGAGCTAAAGATTTACATTTTTTATTGTCAAGTTTTTAATTTTAATTAGTTCAGATGTTATTTTTTCAAGGTGGAAGATATTAAAATCGTTTAATCCTATGAGGAGCACAAATTTGAAGACTAATGGTCTGATTGGCTTTTTAAAGGTCAGAGTACCATCTCTGTAAATTTTAGCTTAACACTTTTGAAGTATTATATTTATAGAATTTTAAGTTTATACAAGTGGCGCATATTTGACCTCCCCCTACCTTAATGTGATATCAAGAGAAAAAAGCCTTTCGCCCTCTATATTTCATGCTATTTATAGCGTATAACTTAGGGATTGGAATAGCTAATTTGGTACTTTCCTGTTTTGGACCCGCCAATTTACAAGAGGTTGGAATCGTTCATTTGAAGCGAGTGCAAATGGACACTCAATGAAGTTAGTTTTTCGAGGAAGAAAGAAGAATCCTTGGCGTTGTTACAAAAGGGGCTGTAGAAAAGAGAAAGCAGTACGAACAAATAATTGGATTGCTGCTTCATAGGCTGTCTTATGAGCTTAAAATTCTCTTCATTTATTCATGGGCGTATGAACTGATTTTAATAAAATTTTGCGAGGGAGAACTTGGAATGAATAAAAACACAACGATTGACTGGAACAATTACATAAGAGAGGTATGTATTTGGAAGTTTCTTAAACACCCTGTTATCATTGGTGGTCCAGGTATGCATGTGGAGATAGATGAAGCATTGTTTGCCAAGAGGAAAAATCATGTTAGTCGAGTTCTTCCACAACAGTGGGTGTTTGGAGGTATTTGCATTGAAACCAAGGAAGTTTTCATCTTAGCTGTTAAAGATCGCACAGAAAGTACTCTAATTTCGCTCATCAATAAATACATACGTCGGGAACAACAATATTTTCTTATAAATGGCGTGCATATCGTACAATTAAGGTTCAACGTTTTAAAGAAGTATCGATATACCAACATCTGACAGTAAATCACAGTCAAAATTTTGTGGATCCTGACAGTGGAGCACATACCCAATATATTGAACGACTTTGGCGTTCTGCAAAGGTCAGAAACAAGATGCAATGTGGAACTGATCGATAGATGCAAAATTGGTATTTAGCAGTGTTTCTTTAGCGTCACTCATTTATAATATATTTAATACAATTCTTAATGATATGGCTGCATTTTATCCACCCACGGATTAAAAAATTTTTTTAGTTCTTTTTGTTTTCAATATACTTTTGTTGAAAAATTTTCTTGATTTAATAAATTTGTGTTGTTCTTTACATTTTTTTAATTACCTTTAGGTGGCGAGGCCAAAACAGGGAAGTAACGCTAATTTATAATTTCTTCCAAAAATTTTAAGCCCTTAATTTCTATTTTAAATGGCTAATTTTAAATTCACCGCTACAATCCTGTCAATTTATTGACTCATATCCTAAATATATTTTCAAACAATTTACTTTACTGGCTGAATATATGGGTAGGTAGTAGTGATGGGACGATACCAAAATTAATAACGATTCCGATTCTACTTAATATACCTGTTCCCGATACGATTCCCGATACAATTCCGATTCTAAAATATTACAACTTGAAATAACTTTTTAATATTATTTTGAACTTCAATTAATTTCTATCACTTTTTGCGAATAAATATCCTCAATATGAAAGCAAAATTATATAAATAATCCACTTTTGAAAATTAAAAAAACTGTAGTCATAATTTTGAGCAGTTAGAAGCATATTCAGCTTATAATGATAGAATAAAATTTTATTAATATTACATAGAGATCTTTTGAATCAATCGTAATTAAATTGGAGCTTTCATAAATTATAGTGCAAAAACATAAGCATTTCTCCTGTTTTTGCTTCTAAGCGATTTCTTTTAGGAGAATAAATATTTCCTCCAATACTAAAAACTCTTTCACTTTCAACTGAAGAAGGCGGAGCACATAAATACTTTTTTGAAAAAAACGCCAATATTGGAAGGTCTTCTTTGTTAGCTTTCCACCATTCAAACGGACTTGAGTCTTTTTCTATTAATTTATATTTTAAATATTTCGTTATTTTAGTCTCTAGTTTTCGAGTTGTTGTTATATATAAAATTGATGACTTCTTTTTCTTGTTTTCTTTCTCATTTTGAATTTTTTTTTTAATCTCAGTAAAACATTTTTCAAAACTGAAATTGAATTCAACGCTTCGCTCATTATCACTTCGAGTTAAGAAAAGTTTCTACAATGTTATTAGTTCTTAAATGCGATGGGGACCAGTATCATCTTCGATTTAAGCGAATGATCGACACATCCGACTTACACAATGAGATTTTACAATTAGTTTTAATTTATTATTTAAATAAAATTTATTTGAACTAATGTATTTAAGTGAGTGGGTTGTGCGTTGGGCTTGTGTCCCGCACTAGACAAATTACTCATAGTTCGATACATGCGGTTTTAACCAGGGTTGGGGTCAATTATAACTTTCAATTACAATTACACTTTTATTTACTACCCTTAAACTACAATTATAATTACAATTATGTTAAAAAAAAATTTCAATTACAATTACAACTTCCTATTTATACAAAAATAAGTAAATATATTTATTATAGAACAAAAAAATGTAATTAATTTGAAATTGATATTTAAAAAATTTATCGATTCATACAATATGCATGTTTGATCCTCAAATCTCATACATTAGCTCCTCGGATCTGATAAACGGCATCGGCCTGGCCTTATAATTTTGCCAGCAATCGAAAAAACTCGTTCGACAGGAGCAGATGATGCAGGAATAGCTAAATAGCGAAGAGCTAGCAAAATAGATTTTACGGTAATGTTGCACTATCCGTGCATTGATGAAAAGCAATTTTAATTGGAAAGAAGTTGTTCAATGATATAATGTTTTCATATGTCAATCTTATAGATAGTTCGAGTATCGCACTATACGTGCATTGTAGCAAATACAGTCTATGCCTGCCTCCATAATACGAGTATATCTACATGATACACATATAGTGCGATGTAACGTGTCTATGCATAATGCTGTGATGAAGAGATGATGATCTGTATGAGACAGGGACGCTTTCTTATACTATATGGGTTACCAAGACAAATCTTTTTAGATTCATCATACACACTTGAGTTATAACAACAGTGAAGGAGAGGGTATTTCACAAATGTTATTGCGTCTTAAAAATTCAATAACTCTTGATTAAAATTTTATTATTATTATTAATTAAGTTGTTTTGTGGCGTTCGCACCCATCCTTTCGGATATCGTGGCCCGCCCGAAATGCTGAGTCCAAGTCTAACTGGACTTTCCATCCCACTAAACACCTACCGGCCCTTGTTACAAAAGAATAGCTATACCTTGTTATATATATTATTTTACAAGAATTTATGTTGCAATATATAAATACAGCTGAGTGAACGATACAATCCTAACGCGAACGCTCCCAATTTGGGAAACAAACTTATTGTCTAGTGATAGCTTGATTACTAACCACGTAGAATCGCGTCGCTAGAGCACTACCTAACCGTAAAAACCTTTGAATTCTTCAGAGGAAGAAAACCAGGGTAAAAAACCGGCACGACGGAATGTATCTTGTTCCTAAATAAAAGAATATGATTATAAAAGGTATATGCTACAAAAATAAAAGCGTTTGAAGGCATGCAATATCTTATATATTATTAATAAATAATATTTGATACATGTTATAGGGGTTAAGAAAGATATACATAATTTAAGGCATGCTAGTTTAGGAACAATCTACCCCTGGAATTTGACTCCATCCCTAAATGTAGTCCCTAGGATATATGTTTTAATATTGGAATGTTTAGACGGTCCTACAAGCGGACTCCTACAGAGGCCAGATTACCGACTATGCCTAACCTTGCTCGTAACATGAAACTTTTTTGGGACTTATACCTTGTGCCAATCCTAAATTTAAGTAGGCGGATCTAGAACTCAGAAAAAAACAGGACTATATCGAAGAACGCAGAATTCCCTATTGCTTGGGGGCTATTGTCACTAAGCAATAGGACCTAGAAGAGTTACCTAGGATAACTTTTCTCTTTTTTTAGCATATACCCCCAAGAACGCTTCAGCCTGGGTTTGCGTCAGCTCCCAAGTTTGGCATAATTGTGGGCAATGCTTGTGTGTCCTTAGTTTTTCTATAAACTTTTTATTTAATTTCTCCAACCTTTTCTGGAACCAAGAAAAGGAGGTCCGGCTATGAGCAATAGTGAAAGGGTTGCCATAAACAGTCCTAAAAAGTTTATACATGAGATCGTTTATTTTTTTTGGTCCAAGTTGAGGGAAGGCATCCCAAAATGGAGTTTCCATAAGTCAATTTCGGCATTGCTAGGATTTTAATGACCTTGCCTACCACCGTGGAATTGACCCCAAGGTCTTTAAGACATCCATATAGCGCTAGATCCTTCTTCCCCTTCTTTATCTTTTCGTGAGCTTCACGATGAAAACTAAATCCTGCATCCCAATTAATTCCTAGATATTTTAGGGTGTGCACTCGAGGAATATTCCCTATAGTTGGCGCGTTATTTTTGGGACAATTAGCGCCAAAGATAAACTTGCATTTAGAGTAATTCACCTTAAAGTTCCATCCAGTGAAATACCCCCCTAATATGGTATTTATGTCCGTAAGGTGTTTGCAAATACGCGGAACACGCTTAGCGGAGTAATATACACATATGTCGTCTGCGAAACTGATTATCCTAGCATAGATTGACTTATTGAAAGAGTCCCTAATGTCAGATATGTAGATGTTGAACAGAAGAGGGCTTTGAGGTGAAATTTGGGGGACTCCGCGGCCTAGGCTTAATCTCCTTGAAAATTTGTTATTTATTCTGATCTGAAATGAGCGTCGAGAAAGGAAACTGTGAACTACCTTGAAGATACATGATAGCACAAACATGCTACTTAGTTTGAACAGCAAACCCTCATGCCAGACTGTATCAAAAGCCTTCTCCAGGTCGTAAGATATCAATCCCTACGTAGAGGCCATCATTTAAGCTTTTAGCAACATTATAAAGATGCAAGGTAAGCAGAGCATGATTTGTTGACAAACCTTTTTGGAATCCAAACTGTTCTTTTGGGATTATTGCATGCTACTTGCACCAAGCATCGAGTACTCTAAAAATTAATTTGTCATACACTTTGCTCAGGCAAGGGAGAAGACTGATAGGCCGTAGGTCACTCGGTTTGCCGCTGCCAGCCTTTGGCTCTATGTGCGCATCACTCTTTCATTACAACATTATAAGACACGTTACATCGCACTATATGTGTATCATGTAGATATACTCGTATTATGGAGGCAGGCATAGACTGTATTTGCTACAATGCACGTATAGTGCGATACTCAAACTATAATCGCATTCAAGAAAAGATTGACATATGAAAGCATTATATCATTGAACAACTTCTTTCCAATTAAAATTGCTTTTCATCAATGCACGGATAGTGCAACATTACCGATTTTACTTTCATATGGGTATGGAAGTTGGAAGATGCAACATACGATCCCGAGACAAACTTATCACAGTGCTTGCATTTCAGCTTAAATTGACCGATACTTTTACTTTCCTGAATACTTTTATCCATAATAAAATGGTTGAACACTGGTGGTGGCATTTGATATTTTGCTCAAAATGTTCTATCAAAGCTTCAAGAAGTAAAGAGTATATGTCGTGCGAAACTTCCGTCCTAATTTGAAAATCTTCTGTTGATGTCATTCATCAAAGCATTATATTAGATCATATACAAGTGAGTTGAAAATATGGTGCATGTATAAGCACAAGTTTCATTTACAACGAATTGCTTCTATAAATTTTTTCATGTATGAATGATTATTGCCGTTTTCAAAGACTAGAGTCAAACTACAGTGACCCACATGTGTTCAATGTAAAGTAACATAAAAAACTAGCTAAAGGGTGAGAAAGAGAGAGCGAGTGAAAATGAGAGAGAAGCGAGCAACGTTTTGCAAATCAGGGAACACTCAAGATTCTCATCTCGCCTCCAACATACTCTTCTTATAGTCAAAATAATTGAAAATTGGGGTTTCAATTACAATTATTTTCCAATTATGAAGCTTTAATTACAATTATAATTTCAATTACACTCTTTTTTTTCTCAATTACAATTACAATTAGAATTACTCTTTAGTTGTAATTAATTTTCAATTACACAATTACAATTATAATTGAACCCAACCCTGCTTAGTGTGTAGAATCACTTGATTCGACAAAATTATTTAATTATAAAAAAATTTAACATTTTTTTGTGTTAATTGTGCATTATTATGTTTAAGCTACTTTTTTTGTAAATTTTGTGTTATAATTTTATATAAAAAAATTCATTTACATTTTAAATGTTAAAACCGCATGTATCGAACTATGAGTAATTTGTCTAGTGCGGGACACAAGCCCAACGACTAAGTAGTAAAATCATTTATACAATAAAATCCTAAGTAAAGGAAATCAATGTAACGTATTAACTTGGAATCGTTTTGGTATCGGAGCGAGTTGAAATATTTCCACTCCTATTCCGATGCTAGAGAAAATTTCCGATATTCCGATTATTCCGATACGATTCCGATTAATCGTCCCATCACTAGTAGGTAGAATATTTGTACTAACTTTTATTAACAAAAATTTTAAACATAGTATGAAAATATTGGCAACTATTCCAAGCAATCTTGATAAAACGAATATCTAAGAATAAAGATGCTATATATTTGGATTCTGGAATAAAAGACTTAATTGTTTAAATTGGCCCTTTAGCTTAACTTAAGTACGGGGGGCGGGGGCAAAACTGATCAGACTGGCGGGGCACAACTGGTTTTAGTGGGACAAGGACTATAAAAAAGTGTATATATTTCTAAGGAGTTTCAGAGGGACCAAATTGCCCCCTCTCATCGACGCTCATGGTTACAGAAATTAATAGGGACAGACCTTTTAAGCTTTAAATTATAGAGTTCTTATATAGTTATGTGCTATAAAAAATTTTACCCCTCTTAATAATGTATGGGCGCTTGTTCAAATTACTGGCTATATTACTGCCTCTGGTGAAATATAGCTCAAATTTGCATTATTATATCAAGGAAGTTGAAAATAATGAAAAAATATATTTTAAATATTGATTAGACTTAATCTTAAAACAAGAAAAGTAATATGGAAAATCTCACAGTACCAACAAGTCTTTTAAATACTATAAAAAAGGTATACAATTAGGAAAATTAAAAATTATTAGGGAGGAGGGCGAAAGACTTTTTCACCCCACTTGAAATCACGGTTCCCCCTCCCTCGTATGTGCGCTTCTGATCACCATGCTGATTTCATTTTTGGACACAATTTTTGTAATTAGGATGTAAAAATGTTTTTCAAAATTCTTTCTTTCCCCTTAAAAATTTATTCAAAAGCATTTATTCTTATTTAATATTTTTTGAACTAAAGAATACCATTTTTGGCTAAGTTTTGATCGTTGCTGTGGAAAAATAGTGAAAAAATAGTGATGCCTGAAAATTATCTCAGAAACATACTTTCATATTTTAAATAAAATATATTTCTAATTTTTTATATTACGGTGCTCAGTTCATTTCTTAACTTAGTTTTCACAATTAGGGAGCAGGAATGTGTGGAATTATCAATCAAGTAGACCTTTCTGAAAATATCTAAATTTTCTCAAAAAAAACGATTGGCAATTACAATTAAGCTTGCTTTGCAAGTGTGCTCATTGGATAACATTTCTTTTATAATAAATTTTGAAAATTATATAAAAAAATTCGTCCCTCCCCCAAATTTAGGGGATGTGCGCCTCTGGATTAGATTATAATTAAGTTACAAGGCCAGCCATTTTTAAATACTTGTCATTATATTGTTCCCTCAAATCAACCACGATAATTGTATGGGATTTCAAATACCGTTGTTTTGCTCTTTTATATATTTTTTTGTAAGCGTTGTTAGCGTGTGGTTGTTACGTTGTCTATACTCATTCAAATACTCTATATCCAGCTTCCATCATTCGTTTCTTATTAGAAACACTATATACATGGTATTTTTTTCAGTCTGCGTATTCCATCAACTCTTATTAATGCGCATACGTTTTAATTATGGTAAGAAATTCATCATCATAATATTTATGGTGTAAAATTTTTCCTTTATTTTTTATTTGATAAATATGAGACGATAAGAATATAATACTTTGCGTGTTTCTTGCAATGTATGATATTTTTTGTGTGTAAAATAATGCGATAAAAGTGAGGATGATGAAAATATCATTATTAATTTTTATCTTCAATGATGGTGGTGGTGATGATGATGATAATGTTAATTATGTTTTTCTCGGTGCAGAGATGTTAATCCTCTCTGAGTAAAATGATATATAATTCTTCTAGTCGTGTATGTTGAACCGATTGAGTTGTATCAGTATTTTTTTAATCAGAAAGTAACGTTATCGAAATGGAAAATCCTGGCAGCGTCATACCATACCTTTTCAAAATATTCAGATATACTTATTTGTATATGAATAGTACGGCTTCGTTAGCATTGGAGTTTCAAGCACGGCCGTTTTTTAGGAAAATATGTCTATAATACCTCAAACATGTGTTTTTTTGAACTTATTCGCAAATATGTAAATTATGGCGTTTATGAAAAAAGGTGGGCTATTTATTAGTGGCAATAAGGAATAAATATGTACAATATGAAAAATATTTTCAAAACATAATTTTGTGATTTCATTTTTGCATGGGAGTATAAAAGAAAAAGTTGATAACTTTTTTCAATATTCAACTGTCTTTCTGTGTAATAGAGTGAACTTAGTCTAAATCGACTTATAAATATTTGGAAGAGCAAGCACTCTTCATATGAAAGAGAGTTCACTTCTAAAATGTTAAAATGAAGAAAAATCACCCCACGGTTATTCCATAAGGATTGCTCTACAGTTGTTTTCAATTAATAGTTTATATAAAAAATTATGAAAAGCATGAAATTTATTCAAAAAATTAAAATGCAAAATATGCTCATAGATTTATGAAATAAGTTGCTCTCTTTATGCAAACATAAGTTAAAAAATGCGTTACCTTATCGTGGTCCGCCCTGAATGCTGAGTCCAGGTCTACCTGGACTTTCCATCCCACTAACGCCTGCCGACCCTTGATACTGCATAACTAAACCTTGATATATATATATAATTTTACAAGAATAATACAGGTGAGTGAACGATACAATCCTAACGCGAACGCTTCCAATTTGAGAAACAATCTTAATGTCTAGTGATGGCCTGATTACTAACAAGGTTGGAATCGGGTTGCTAGAGCACTACCTAACCGTAAAAACCTTTGAATTCTTCGGAGGAAGAAACCCAGCTCCTAGCCTGCTATATTTAAGAACGAATTATTTATGTTGTCTCTATGTTACAATGAAAAACATCCATTAGTTTTCTTATAAAGAAAAACACACCAAAGTGCTTTTATGAAAATAATCACTCTAAAATGTTTAGGCTACTTCTTTATGTGATCCGTTTTTATCCAATAAGATAGATTTTTAATTTGTAATATATATCACAGGAAATTTTTTTAAAAGTTAAATATTTATAGATGGCGTTAACTTTTTCAAATTCTTTTAGATATCCATGTGCATGTAGATGTTAGTGCCTTATGTTTAGAGTATCAGCTCGCCTGCTTTTGCAGGAATTGCACCAACAAGAAGGAGACGGGTTACCTACGAAAAATATTTTCTGTAACGCAAGCGGGCTTCAATATAAATTATTCACAAATTTTGATAACTGAGTGTCTAAATTCTGAATTTAAAGGCCACAAGTTTATTCTTTTCGTATGGTCTCTCCTACTGCGTCAAAAATAACTTGTGCGATGAGCAAAGCATTCTTCACTTGAAAAGCAGTTTCTTTGCGTCACGTGAACCATATCAACTTTGATTTGCAACTATGCACTTTATAAATAAAAAACTTTTTCGAGAAACAAGGACTTTGGAATTACGCATGAAGAAATATGAAGAGTTAAACAGTATATATTTAATGCATTCTCAATCTTAAAAATCTTATATATTGTAAATATCACGCGTAATGGATCCTTAAAAATAAACATTGAAGGATTTGTGTTTGAATAAATAATATTTATTGTATGATGAATGCTGATAAAGTGTGTTATAAAGAAAAAACTTGAAAATCATATTTGATATGAAGTACAGAATGGTATAATAATGAATAATTTACAATCGAACGTTTAATTATTAATTGATTTTTTTTCTTCAAGCTTTGCAATTGATAGTGTTCTACAAACGGCATTTTGCCTTGTTATTTTGGTTGACCTCATACATTCTTTGAAAAAACTTTTTTGTGAATGTTCAAAACTTCCTGCATAATATGATTTCTCCAATTGTTTAAGTTCTAGAGTAGTGGCTGTTAACCTAATTAGGTTTTGGCACACATTATGTAAAAAATTCAGCCGCATATATTTCAATGTAGAATAAGGTACCTTCAAAATATTATAATAATTCTAAAATCTTGAAAAGTCAGCTGCTCTCTTTTCAAAAGTTGAAAGGTTTTACTGAAAATAAAACAGTAATATAGCATATGTAAATATAATAATGATAATATGTAATTCGATCACTAATTGCTCTAGTTCTGCAATCCCCTCATCAATAATGCATATCTCATTTCTTACATCCTTCAATTTCTATCCTCTCGCTTTTAGAGCAGTTTTCTGTGTTGCAGCTCTCTTTCTTGCTTTACGCTCTACGATGGATTATACGTAGTAACCATTTACGCATCTAAACATCCTATAAAATTTCTTGACCATTTCACTGAATTCAAATGGGGGGGGGGGGGGGGGGGAACTTTTTTTTATTATTATTTTCGTCATTTATTATAAAGGAATTTTTGTCCAGTAAACATATACCGATTATCACCCGACTCTCAATCCCATCATTACAGCGGATAATTACAGCGTTTTCATCAAGTCGAATTTCATTGTTTGTAATTTTGATCGCGTCCACTACCTTCTAGATCGACAAGAGGAAAAATTACTCACATAAAATGGCGTCAAAGTGAAAACAAACTAAAAATTCTTCATACACGCTATTATTTGTACACTCATCTATTCGATTTGCGTGCATTTACGCTTTTTCTTAGTCACCTGAATAACCCTTTGGGGTAGAACTAATTCTTTACATGGAAGTGGAGACAAATAATTCGGAGATTTATAGTGTTTTGCAAACTTACTCATCATGCATTTCACTGAAAGTAGGATTTATAGGTATCAAGAGCTTGATTAATTCATGCCATTTACCACATTTTAATGAATGAGTAGTTTCATTATGCCAGTGATAGTACATTTCAAATTTACAAAAAAATATATCTTTAAGATGTTTTAAAGGTTTTTGACGAAAATAAACTGGCAAACAGGATATAAAATTGAATTAATAGAATAGGTTACTCCTGATTTTATTAGTTTGAAACTTTGCCATTATCGCATGTAACCAAGCCTTTATCCCTCTATATTGCTTTTCACTTGTTATTGAAACCGATGCTCACAAATGCCTTTTCAGATTTGTATATTCTCGTACTGAAATACAAATAACTTAACAAAAGCTTTATTGCTTTCTAGATATGCTATAATCTAGCTATGTGAAGGTTTTTATACCATTACTCTTAAAACGATCACTCAGTTATGAATTCTTGAATTTAAATTTGGGCTTCTAAATGTAAATTGAAAGTTAGAGCCATTATCATCATCATCATCATCATCCATTTTGCCTTCTAGGCCTGGTTTTTGTTCCCAAAGAGTCGGGGTCAACCAGTTTCCTGCAGCAACTCTACCATTTCATTCTTTCTTTAGCATCACTTCGCACAATCTTTCTTTTTTTCGTATCGTGGTGAATCCCTTCATTCCATGCTTTCTTTGGTCTTCCTCTCTTCATCTTTTATCTTCTTTACAACGTTTCCTTCGGACATCCTTTCGACATGACCAAACCAACGTAGTCTCTCTTCTAAATGCACTTCTATATCCTCAATTCCTATTTTCTTTCTCAACACATCGTTGGCAATCCTATCTTTCAGCGTCTTTCCGCACATCATCCTAATCATTCTCATCTCAATTGTTTGTAGCCTTCTCGTGTCAGCCTTCTTATCACCCAGCATTCAGAACCGTAACAAATCGTACTTCTAACGCAAACTTTATACAGTCTTGCTTTTAGTTCGTCAGGTAAAAAATTTCCGCGCAGTAAGCCGGATAATTCCTTGAACTTTTTCCAACCTAGGCGTATTCGCGCTCTTACGCTACTAGAAACATCACTGTTGCAATTGATCATATCGCCCAAATAACAGAAATGATCATTACGCTGTCTCCATTTTTGCACTTTCTACAAACAAAGCCACTCACTGCAAAAAGAGAGCCCTTTATAGAGGAACATATTTGTGAACCCACTTATTACAAGTCGTACATAAAATGGCGTTTCTCATTACCCCCAGTCCACATAATGAACAGGGGTCGACACTACTCACTTCCATGACACCATTAGTTTTATTACTCATGAGCATCCCTTTGGTCTTTGCTACATTTATTTTTAATCCTTTGCTTTCAGGTGCTCTTTTCCATCCGGTATACTTAACATTCAACTCATCCAAACTATCACCCACAACTACCAAATCATCAGCATACAAAAATTCACGATTATTTTTCGGGATTTCGGAGCTCAGAGCGTCTATATTATACTATGATAAACAACAAAGGACTTATTACAGACCCTTGATGAACACCAACATTTATTTTAAACCACTCTATCTCGATACATTTCAATTACTGCGTTCACTTCAAACTCAGGTATACCCTTCTTTCTTAATGCCCAACGTATAACATTCCTAGGAACTGAATCAAAAGCCTTCTCAAGATCGACAAAATCTATATACAATTCTTTTCCAACTCTCAAATACTTCTCAATCAGTTGCCTCATTATGAAAATTGCGTTTATAGTGCCCTTTCCTGGTGTAAACCCCATTTGCAGATCATCAATATCAACTTTCGCTCTGATCCTACCTTCAAACACTCTTTCTAAAACCTTCATACCGTGCTCCTGCATTTTCAGACTTCTGTAATTCTTACACTCTTTTGCATCGCCTTTCCCCTTGTACAATGGAACTAAAACGCTTTTTCTTCAACTTTCTGGCATTTTTTCTCCATTCATCATTCGATTTCCAATCTTTGCTAACTCATTTTCAAGTTGAACATCTCAATCACCTCAATAGGTACACCACTTGGGCCAGCCGACTTACCATGCTTCATCTTCAATATAGCGGCCTTTATCTCCTCTGCTGTTATTAGCCTTACTGGACCCTGGATAATATTGTTACTGGAAGAAATTAACCAAGAATTTTCATTATTGTAAAGTTCTTCACAGTATCCTTTCCATATTTTCAATCTGTCTTCTAGATCAAGATGTTTGTTTCCATTTTTATCTGATACAAGGCACGCCAACAATATCTTTTTTATTTCTAGTGCTATGTTTTGCCATTTTAAAGACTTTTCTCATTCTTTCTTCTGGTCTCAAATTCTTTTAATTCCTTTTTAACTTCGTCAGTCATTGCCCTCCTAATGACTTTTTGGCCTCTTTCCTGCTCTCCACATAATCCTTTCTAGCTAACCCCGTTTTTACTTTGCGCCAATTTTGTATTTCGATTTCTTATTTTTAACTGCATTCTTAACATCCTGGTCAATTTCACCACCAACCCTTTCTTTCTCCTTTAGATTTCGAGACGCCGCACACTTTTTTCATAACATTTGATAAAACCTTCATCTTGTGATCCCAGCAATTGTCCTCTTCCAGGACACGCTGTGCTTCTCTAACAAACTTTTACTTTGTCCCTTTCAGTTTCCAAGTTTTCACTCTCTCTTTCTCCCTATTAATCGTTCGTTTCGGATTAAAAATCATGTCCCTAACTAACAGTCTATGTTGAGTCATCACTTCTTCACCAGCAATCACTTTCACGTCCTTAACTTTATCGCTTTTTCTAACCAATATATAATCTGTTACACTCACTTTCCCGCCCGAATCAAAAGTTATCAATTTTTCCTGATCTTTTATGAAACAGGTATTGACAATCTTGAGGTCAAAACTATCGGCAAACTTTAGCAGCATTTCTCCCTCTTTATTTCTTTTTCCAAAACCAAAACCTCAGTGAACGTCTTCGAAACCTTCAACATCTCTACCAACATGTCCATTGAAATCACCAAGAACAACGCACTTACCCTTTACCTTCATCATCACTTCAGTCAAACAATCCCAAAACTCCACTTTTTCTTCTAAACTAAGACCAACCTGGGGTGCGTAGGCAGATACAATTGTCACCACTTCTTCGTAAACAGCCATCTCCATAGTAATTACTCCACTTGACACTCTTCTAACACTGACAATCTTTTCAAGCCAATACTGATGAACCATTAGACCAACTCCGCCTTGTCCTACTTTGTTTCCAATCCAGTACAATTTGTATCGGTGTTCACCTGCTCTAATCATCCGCGTGCCTTCTTTCTTATATCTCACTTCCTGCAGACCTGCAACAATTACTTTTCTTTCTACAAGCATATTCAGCACTTCTACCTACAAGCGAACCAACATTTGCTGACGCAAATCTGAGTATTTTCATTGGCTTTCTAAGGGATACAAATTTAGGAATCCTGGGCTCCCAATGGGCTTTACCAGGGTCCGTCATGAGTCTTCTTGTACTTAACTCTGAGAAAAACTCCTTCCCCGTGACTCTATTTGCAACTTAAAAGTTAAGGTTAAGAAACTGGGAACATAATTTTCCGTAGTATTTGAGTTGTTGTCGCATAATATTATTTTGGGGCGTGATTTTTATGACCGGATGCCCTTCCTGGCGCCAACCACTATTTGTATTCAGGACTGGAAACCTTTAGCCTTTATACAATCAAGTACTAAACCCACAAGGCAGTGGTAATTTTGAATCGGCGTTATTTTCTCCTAGAACAAAAACCTAACAAAAAAAAGCTAACGAGTTGATTCTACCCGGAGCTTTAGGTTAAAGCGCCTGTCACTCGCTTTCGCCTTCAGATCGTTTACTTTTAAACAACCCCGCCACGTGAAGGCAGATCCAAAGACTTACTGTTCAGAGGCTGTAAGAGACGCATGTGTCATATGGGGCATTTTATAAGAGAATGAAAGCTCAACCTCATTCCCCACCTCGACATAAACAGCATTGGAGAGGGGAAAGTAAGAGCCATAACTTTTAAAAACAAATAAACTTTATGAATGAAATTTAAATCATTTACCTACAATAAGTTTTATAACGAAAAGTTGAAGGAAAGTGCAAAAATAAAATGAAACAAATAGGACAGTCTAGAAATCAACGCAGTCAGTCATGTTAAATATTTCTTATCCGACAATTTTTGTGAACCTTTTTTGATTGCTCTTAGACCCAAGATATGCTTGTTCTAATTAACACTTTCATTAGATTTGATTCCTAGTGATAAAATATTGCATGTTCATTTTTGCATGAACACTTTTTAAATAAGTTTTAAAATTTCTACACTCCCCATGCATGCTTGATTTGACAAACAACTTGTTAGGTTTATGGTTGCATTTCCTATAAAGATTGCCCCATCTAAACTTGATCACTATCGGGTAAAAGTTCATCATTGTAATGATTCTAAATTTATTTTTTGAGAACTGAATTATATGTTTTAGAACTTATGTATCAGGGTTATTTCAGTGGTAGTAATGTAGATGAAGAATGATCTCCGAATTAAATCTTCCTGTTGGCACGCGAGTAATAGTGGACTTTGTGTCTGCGCTCAAATAAGGGATATCATAATAAAAGCTTGGGACAGTGTCAGGTCAACGAGGATTTTAATCAGGCATCAACATTTGAAAGATTTCACGTTGAATCAGTGTGATGTTTCTTTATACTTCGCTCTCTCATTTTAAGTTTGTTTATATTTTGTCTGGACAATGCTTGGACGAAATAAAATGCATGAGAGAACAAAGTCAACCTGAAACTATCGTTTGTAAAATAAATACAAAGTTGGTGTAGACACAAAAGAAAGTCGTATACATTATACAAACAATCCAGCAAATGCCTATGGCTATTTTTACTACTCTTGGCATAACTGGGTAGTTGGATATCTTCTGAGAATCTTTTAAAATTATATAAAAAAAAAAGTATTAATATGTGCGCTTAACTCAAAAGCTATTCTTTTTAGATTGTGCACTGATTTTCGTATACGGCACTATTTCCTAATTTAATTGTTTTCATAAGAGCAGAGATAATAATGCTCAATCAAGTGATATTTTATGCTGTTGAATAATCCTTGATTTTGATATCTACGCAATATCGATTGGCATTTTGTGTTGACCTCTAAATCCATATTTTCTTCAATAATCCCCTTTTTACTGCTGTATTTTCTGTCTTATGCATGATTCTCCAATTTAATGTTTTGATAAGCGTCGCTTTAGTTTTATACCTATAGTCCTTGGCATATCCTATTTTTTCAACCCTTTTGAAACCCGTCGACCAATGTAATCACACGATATCTAATGTAAATCAGATGCTTTGTATTAGAAAGAATTTATAATCAGTTGTTCTCAAGCGTTTTACTGCCCAGTTTTATATCCGCCCCTACCTTTCCAAAATTATCTGCCCCAAATTTGCATTTGAAGAATTTTTATCAAAATTTACATTCAAAATAATCATAATATGAGATACCCTGAGTCTTCAATTTCTTCTTTATTCGTTTTCCGTCAAGACCACTGTAGAAAACTTTACATCAATGTTGCGTAGCGGATTGGGAGTCAATAGTCGGTGGAGTCTGAGATTTTAAAAGATAGGAGCAGGAGTCTGTGTCTAAGGAAATTTAAGAGTCGAATACGCGTTTTTTAGGTATTTTAAATAATGAGTAAAAATCCTTTAATTTTTGTGAGTGTGTGGAGTGCCATTTCTTCAGTTAAATTTATCAAGTTTTGAGTATTTGGAGTCGGTGTCGGAGTTGGGATTTTTTAATACTTGCAGTTGGATAATTTCCTTCCGACTCCATAATGCTACTTTACAAAGAATATTTTTATAGTTGATTTGAGCTACATTGAGCCAGTTATGGGCACTTGGGGCCGGACCCCTCCATCTAAGTTATGGGCCCCACCATTAAAAAATTGAAATTTACAAATTAAACTAAAATAATGAATTAATTTTTGACAATGGTATGTAAGATTTGGCCATATTATTATAAAAATAGAACAATGCAAAGCAAATAAAATCAAAATATAGAAACATTAATAATATCATTGATGATAACGATCAAACTTTGTTAAGATGGGCCTTCTATCTGTAATAAGAAGGCAGATTTACAATAAAAAATTTCTCTTTGCTATGTGAAATAAAGATAAGAAATATTAGCCATGATAAAATCTAAAACCGTAACAACCTGATACCAATCAAATATTAAATGCTAGTTACAAAAGTTTCACCTAAAATTTAACATTACATTTTAGACACGTTATAATGAAGTATATATTTCTATTTAGTTTGTTTTAAATTTAACAAAGATTTGCCATTTTAAACTTCATAAAAGTTTGTAAAATAAATCTAATTTATATACATCATTTTGAATGCCTCAGCCGAGGTATCGATTCAGGTAAAAGTAAACATCATCTTTCATTGAATGATTTTTAATATAAATCTGCTTCATAAATATACTAATTTTGATTTTATTGCTTGATAGTTGTTGCTATTCCTAAATATGTTTTTAGTAATTTAGTTTTTTGCTTAAAGTTAATCTTATTTATCTTAAAACAAACTAAAATTAGTTTAACATATTACACTATTCATAATAATAGAAAAGAGGCCATTTTGGCGCACTAATCAAAAAAGTTGAGCATCCCCCCGTGCACATTCGGATGTAGCATTGATAAATAAATTAAACAAAAACCTGACATAGAAGAAGAAAGATTTTAGTTTTTGATCCAAGATTTTTAAATACAAATCGAATTGAGTGTAATCAATCTGTTGCCTTTTAAAAATCATTTTGAAAACTTAAATCCATATGATGAAACATTCTTAGGTTTCGTAACAAATTTATCAAAACTTTGTTACTTATTTTGATATTTATTTATTAGTGATAATTCATTGAATATAATAAGTATGGACACTTAATCAGTCCAGGGCTACTTTGAAACATAATTATTTTTTTCAAATTTAATAGTTTAATTTTTTTACTAAATTGAGCTGTTTTAAGGGACGCACTTGAAAAAATTAACAATTTTATTCTTTTCCTATTCAACATTGTACAGCCTACTGTTTATATTTTTATTGTTCATATATTAATTAATTCAATTCGCATATATTAAAAACAACACTAGATATATGCAGTGCGTATAGCAATTTTAATTCAATCTTACTTTCATCTTTTCTCTGGTTTTAAAAAATGTTGCTTTGAGCTTTCTCTTTTTTTCGTTGCTTTGTATTCATCGATTATGTCTCTAATTATTTTGTCCAGCAAAAAAAGAAATACTCGTTTTTAGTTGTACACTTTTCTACGGTGTACTTATCGATCATTTATGCAAGTGCATACAACTGACCAAGTAACTAAAGTTCAACAATGAACGGCGATGATAAGAAGGAGAAGCCTGCTGATTCTAACGAAATAAACATTGCCCTTGTTTATTCACCAAAGAAAGCCGCAAGAAATAAGCCTTCACTTTCTAAAAATTGTTCAGTTTGATCATTTTCATATCCACATATTCTTGAAAGTTTGTTGAATCAATTCACATTTTATTTTGACAGGCCTCTGGTCAAGGAGATCATTCGCTAAGGAAGCACTCTCGAATCCGAAGTGGGAGCTTGTTTCACGAAGTTCCTCTAAGCACAGAAGTGCTCCCACCCACCGCGACCTTCTACAAAAAGTGGATTCGACCCCTCATCTCTGAGTTTCTAGGCACGATCTGCCTCTTATTAACGGTCTATGTTCCGAAAGAAAAAGATCACGTGGTGGTCATTGGTCTCGTAGTGATTGGCCTTGTTGTCATTTTTGGTGAAGCAAGGTATGGTTGATGTTTACGCTTCACTTTATAATTTAAACCTTTGCTTGCCGAAGTGAGCAGTAGCGGCCGCCATCGCGCGTTTTGAAATTCTTAAGAGGTGCTGTCACAATTTGCAAATCAAAAGTATTAGGTATGAAATTTGTCTGGAAAGAAAAAATATTTTGTATAATTTATGCGATGGTTATACTTTAGAAAATTATTTATATGAGTAGCTATAAATCATGGATATCAAAGGAAGTTAAAATTCTCTTCTCACTATTCGCAATTAACTAAAATGCTGCTATTCTCTCGCACAGATTGTGTGGCAAAAGATATAGTGCTGTAAATAAAATTGTAACTAATGAAAGAAACGGTATGTATGTATAATGTGAGAGTGGTGCTATCATCATCATTGATTTCAGTAGCATCAAACCAAACATCTAATTACTTCAGGTTCACTTAACATTTTGAAAGAAAATATATTTTATAAGGAGACATTTTTTGAAGTAATGTCGTTTAGGGGGAGGGGGTTGAGTAGGAAAAGTTTGGCAAACGCGGTTTAAACGATGAATATAGGATGGCGAGATGAATCCTTTTTATACAGAATATTTAGACTCTGTGTATAGTCAAGTCTACAAATGTAGTTGGAGATGTTTGATGATATATTGAGTACACTTACAATTATTGAAGAATATAGATTTGACTAAATATGTCTATTCGTTTATTTAATTATGGTATATGTTTTAGGAGCTTGGCAAAGCTTCGGAGTCATTCATTATATATGCATTCAGAGCTTTGCCAAGATACCATGTATTTATTTGTAAAAAAATCTGAGGTCAAAAATAAATATCCAATAGTTTTTCCAATTACATGAAATTTTGTATTGAGGTTTGCCCTATATTTCCTAACTTTCATTAAAAATTTCAACTCACTTGAATTTATATGAAAAAAGTTATGAGTCCCTAAAATTTATTTGATATTTGATATAGAGAAAAGCGCTGGTAGGCAACTTGTTTGTCATTTCCAGCCTGTATACTACTTTGGTTTCTATTCTATAGTTTGCTATGTGCATGTTTTGATCCAAATGTTTAGGGAGAAAAGCTAGATGTAAGATTTGATATACCTCTGGGGAAGACGATGTTACAAAAGTTATTACCTATATTTTTGCAATTTGCACTATTTTAACACTAGAACGCCCATAGGGCCATTTTGACCTATCAATTTTTTTTTAATTTTAATTTTTCCCAATTAGTTCGAATTGATGATTTGCTATTTCTTGACCTTGTTGATTTCATGAAACTAAATAATTGTATGCTTTTATTGTGGTAATAAGCAAATTATTTTTTTGATTTGTATTAAATATTACTAGAACGCCCATATGGTCAATTTGACCCTTATATGAAAATATTCTATTCTTTTTCTTCATTTGAAAAGTCTATTGTGAGTACAATATTGGGAGATGATTTTTTGATTATCTTTCCATTGATTTTATAAACACATGTAGCAAATTTAAATTTGAATTTTATTCTTTATCTGATTCGTTTCATTGACTGATTTTAGAATGGGAAAAAATTCAATCAAAACTACACAAATATACCCTCAGATGAGTCAAGTGGCGGTGAAATTTCTGACTCTGAAACTTCTTTTCATGCCTAGTCAAATTTATCCACATCAAGTTCTTCGATTTCTTCTTTTTCAGGATACAATGAAGATTCCACTAATTATAAGAAAAATATCAAAAGAAAAAGAATTCAGTGTCTTTATAAGCAGTATGAGGCTCCTGATGGAACTATATAGAGATTAATAGAAAATCATTCATGTTCCTCAGGCAGGGCACCAATATGCAATATTATCAAAGATACACCAGGTCCAACCAGTCATGCAAAAAGTAGTATTCTGGAAAATCTTTTTTTATCACCCTAGAGACTTTTTATTTATCATTTTATGCTAAACCAGATAAAAAAAGTGTCAGAATTACAACCGCAGAATGTTTTAGGTGATCCTTCTTGGAATATAACAATATCAGAATTAGAAGCCTTTATAGCAATTTTATATGTAAGAGGAGTGTACCTGCCTCGCATGGATTAGATGTGCACTTACTTTGGTCTAAAACTTGGGACTTAAATTTTTGCAAAGAAACAATAAGTCGTTCTCGTTTTTGTGAAATACAACGATGCGCTTCGATCTAAAAAGCAATCGGTCTTTACGTTTGAAGACGGATAAATTTGTAGCTATTTCCGAAATGTGGTATCGCTTCATTTCTAACTGCCAATTCCTTATGAGTTTCTTGTTATCGATGAGCTGCCTTTTCCAAGTAGGACAAGATGCCCATTCACTCAATTTATACTTTCTAAACCAGATATGGTCAAAAAATGTGGCTTTTTGTTGATATCTGCTAAAAGGCTTCCCATATTTTGGCAAAGAAGACAATTGTCATACACGCCTATCTGAATATGCTGTAATGAAACTCATGGATCTTTATCTAAATACCGGCAGAAACGTAATCTATGATAATTTGTTCACTTCTTTCAAACTAAGAAAAAAGAGTTGGAAAAAAGGAAGATGACAACTTGTTGGCACGTTAAATAAAGCTAGAAGAAAAGTTCCTAAATCTTTGAAAAATCTCTGACTTGCCCACCATCAAACGAGTGATTTTGAGAATGAAGATTTACGCTTGACGGTTTATCAGGGTAAAAGAAACGAAAATGTACTGTTACTGAGTAGTTTTTGCACAAAAATGGTATTGTAAACTCAGATATAAAAAATGTGCGTGATACAATTAATTTTTACAATAATACAAAATGCTGTGTGGATGTATTTGACCAAACGGCAGGAAAATGGAGCGTAAAAGCAGCTTCAAGAAGGTGGCCAGTACGCGCTTTTTGTAATTTGCTTGATCTGGCAGCAATAAACGCAACAATACTTCATAATGAAACTCGGAAATCTAAAATTGCAGGAAGAGATTACATACAGAAGTTGGCAGAAGAATTAGTCAACGCGTATATTTCATCTAAAAAAGACAAAGATAACAGTGAAGAACTTCAATCAACTACACGTGAGGATGGAAAAAGAAGAAATTGTCAAATAAAAACGGATTGTAATGCAAATAAATCAAATATAAAGTGTAACAAATGTTAAGAAGTCTTTGTTCTAAATGTGTATAAATTAAATGTCAAACTTTTTGTGATCAATAAAAATTTCATTCTAAAATTATACCGCATTTTTTACAATAAAAAAATTTTTGCTATATTATTTATTTTACATATAGTTGATGCACATTTTAATATATAGAAAATATTATAAGAACGCATAAAATTCTAAATTTTATTTTTATTTATTATCATACATATATGTTTAGTTTTTTTAATTTTTTAAAGGGTCATTTTGACCCTAACAGCCGTTGAAGAGTGTAATAAATTTTTCGGGGCGTTCTAGTGTTAAATACCATGTTTCTTAATTAATCAAAGAATCCAAAATATTCTTTAAAAAGTCAAAAAGTATAGGAAGACAATTTGGTAAAAATTATTGCGTTTTTGAAAGGGGATAGATGGAAAGGCAATTTTTAATGATCTCTATTTTATAGTTGTATTATGACGAAGTATTAAAGTTTTTAAAAAAATGAAGTATTTATTTTTGTATTACATATTATGTATTGAAACATTGTATATCTTTTACTATATATTTTTCTCTTTATGATGATTGAAAGATGGTGGTTATACTACAGCTAATCGGCTTTTTAGCTACTCATCTCATACTTAAATCTTCCTCGCATTCTCACTAATGAAGATTACTGAACGAGTTTTCTACTGTATTGGATTAATCGTGAACAATAGCATCCAAATCGCTTAGTGGTTGGAGAATTAATCAATTGCTGCTCATGAATTAAACTCTTTCTATAATAAATTACTTACTTACTTACTTTTAAAAAAGCAATTTAAAAGTATTTGATAAACAGAAGTATATACCCTTTTGGTAATCATTTTATCGCCGCGTATAAAGCTTATATTTAAAAAAGATCATAGAAAGGAACAAAATAACTTTGATCTATCCTTTGAAAGTTTCGAGGTTACCTTCTCGCCTTGAAACTTATAACAAGATGATTCAAATAAAATATAGAGCACACGAAGTTTAAATGCTGCAGGTGTAAGGTTTGCAAGAGAAGGACCACGATCATATAAATATTTAAAAACTTAGAACAGGATTTCTTTTTAGTTTAATTTGTTATTTTTAGTGGTTGTCAGTTGAATCCCAGTGTGACACTTGGTCTAACTCTTGTAGGCGACTTAGATTACAGAATAGCTCCTCTTTACATCCTCACCCAGATGTTGGCTGGTATCTGTGCATCTTTTATATATTTGGTAAGGATCTTGAGCATAATCCTTATTTTAAGTTTTATCTGGTCCTACAAATCCCGTTTTTTATTTTAGGCCATGGTTGGTAAAACCTATTTCAATGAAGTTGTGCACGGACATGCATTACTTCAACGACACCACGTTCCTTATTCAACGATCATAACAGAAACATTTGGAACCTACATTCTTATCCTTGTGATCATCATGCTTGTTGTGGATAAGGAACTCGGCAAAGACTTGTCTACCTGCATCATTATTGGCGTTGTTTTACTTGGCTTAATCTATTTCTGGTATTTTTGATACATTTTAAATTTTCCTACTTATATATTTATAGCTTCTTTATAGTTTTTATCAAATTTTAATACATTTTTGTCTTTTTCCTTAAAAGTATGAATCAGGTTCCTTTATCATAATTATTTTTTTATTCAGTTTCTCTCCAAACTAATTAATTTTTATTCGTTCGGATTATGTATTTATATCGTAAACCAATTACATTCCTTCTTTTTCTTTTGAGCATTAACTCAAGAGATAACTTTTTAAAGAAACTTTATTTAATATATTTATCTATCAGCGAAATTGAGGATTGTTCCTTGCATATAACCACATTAACTTCTTTGTTTGTATTGCTTATTTTAAGCCAAATGAATTTTTTCGTTTATAACTTTGAGTTTTTTTAAAGTGCTTGGATACACGGGTTAGCAACCAAAAATTGTTTTGTATTTTATCCTTTATCACACGCTGATTTCGAATTTACCACTGAAACTGTTGTTCACATATTCAATTTCATATTCGTATATTTCTCTCTGTTATAACTATTTAATATATATTAACCGGTTATCGACCAATGTGAATCGTCTGCGTTTATAATGATACAAATCTTCTGCTTTATGCTAGATATCGTCTGATTATTCTGGTCGTTAACGGGTTAAATGAATAGATTATTATTATTTAAAAATATAATTAATATTATCTTTGCTAAATAAAATATATATTGTTAGGATAAAGTGGCTTCTAGAGCGTGCTTAACATGTCCAAATGGCTATTGTTATTTCTGTGGAGAATTTTTTGTGAAGAAATAATAGAGAAATATTATGGATTTTGTTAACAAAGCATACTATGCATATTTTGGAGTAAAGCTCGGGGACCAAGATAAGAATAGTTTGTTCAATATGTGTGAGCAATGGACAAAAGGTGAAAAGAAGGCCATGTGCTTCGACGTTCTAATGATATGGCGGGAGCAACAAACCACAGTGATGATTGCTATTTCTGCACATACAAAGTTCAAGGGCATTGCTCGAAAGACCAGGAAAAATAATGCTAATTCGAATCTTCCATCAGATTTTTGTATTGGAGATCAAAGAAATGAACCTGAGCTGTTTGGTCGGAGTGAAATAAATGATCTGGCAAAGAATCAGCAGAGTTTTAGGCTCAAGACTTAAATCTAAGAATCTATTAGCTCAATGTACATCATTCTCATCGTCATCGTGAGAAGGTGTTTGTCCCCTATTTTGTCCAGGAGAATGATTTAGTGTTTTGCACTGACCCGAAAGAACTCGTAGAAAAGTTTGGTATATGTTATAGCAATGAAAAATAGAGAATCTTTATTGATTCATCTTAAAACCTTTCTTTTGCATAATAGCAATAAGTATGCTTCAATTCTTGTGGGACACTCTGTAATTACGGAAGAGTTTTATGGAAATTTGGTCCTTCTTTTGACAGGGTTAATTACAAAGATCACAACCGGATGATTTACGGTGATTTGAAGATAGGTAGGAGCAAGTAGGGTTCACGAAATTTGCATTCTTTTTGTGTGAATGAGACAGTAGAGCGAAAAATCTGCATTGGACTCGAGAACGTTGGCCCAGTAGGAATTCACTCACACCAGGGACAAGGAACATCTTGCGAAAGAGTTTCGTGGATCCTAAAAAGATTCTACTGCCACACCCGCACATCAAATTGGGGATGATGAAACAGTTTATAAAGGCGTTGCCACTGCAAGGAAAAGGTTTAGCTTATTTGAGCGAAAAGTTTCCTGCTCTCATTTCCCTCTAAATAAAGGTCAGGCAAACTTTCTGTTATTTTAGTCATTTTAATATATAGTGTGAGCTTTACAAATTTGTGACTAAACCTTAGAGGTGTTATGGAAAAACTGTGATGATATTTCCATTCAGCATCCTTGAAATGTATATTTACACACTACATATTCAAAACAATTTTGGGTAAGTCGACAAATTTTTCGTTAGGGATAGCAATTTTTATTTGACTATAGTTTTATGCCCTTTCTCTAAACGTAATTGAATTTTTTTTCTAAAGCTGAGGATGTTTTGCTTTTCAAACGTGTTGGGGATCAAACCTTTAAAAAGTAATCGTTCGAAACATTGTTATAGATTTCTACCTGAAAGTATTTTTTTCCTTATATTTAAGAAATTCTGTTTAACAATCATGCGTATGAGAGGAGACCAATTTACAGACTAGACTGATTTGTGGAAGTTAGCATAACCGCTTAAGACTAGAGAAAATTTTCATGCTTCTCAATCGGTTGGAGCCGAATTTTTTAAGTATTTTGAATAACAAATATTTCCTAAATTTTAGATATTTAGCCTAAAAAATGTTTTTTTTACTTATTGAGTTCTCAATATATCGAAATTACAGTGATTTTTGATTTTTTTTTATAAGAAAATTTTTCAAAGTTATATAAAAAACTTGAAAGTGTGAAAATTAATTTCGCAAAATCAAGTTCCTTACAAAAATTGGCAGACTTTTTTCATCATTTATATTTAAAAGGCTCCAAATATATTTATTGATTTGTTGAATTATCCTTTCTCTAGATTTTAAATTTAATCAAAATTTTAGCAATGGAATCAATGGCGCTGGACTAAATCCTGCTCGAGTGTTTGGAGCAGCTCTCGTCTTTAGTATCACACATGGGTTTAATTGGATGGAGCATAATCAGATTTATTACTTTTTGGGAGAAATTCTTGGACCACTCTTAGCTGCATTTTCATATAAGTAAGATAAAAGATTAACCTATTTCTATCAATTTTTCATTAGTTATTTTTCATCTATCTTCAAAGTATTGGTATACTATTGCTATTATGTGATTTATTCAATTGAAGCGTGTTATTCCGCAGGATTTTTTTTATCTCAACGCACTAATACCAATGTTATTCAACTATGAAAGTCTCTTTTTTTGATGCAGAATACTTGTTTTTCTTCCCAGTTTAGATTAGATGAGTGGTAAAGAATCCAGAGAAGAACAACGTCCCGGATTCGCACCTCCCTCCTTTCATTAAATTTATGCACCCATCTCTTTAAGAATAAATATTGGAAGCTTGGCAAAGCTCCGAAGCCATAAACAACCCCCCAAAATAAATTAAGAAAAATTGTATTTAAATTCCCCCTTTCCTCACCCACAAAATTATTAATTTTCTCTTTAAACCGATACTATTTTGAATAAAAGTCCAGTATGGACAATTAAATTGTGTTAAAATTTCAAGTCATTCGACATAACAACTAAAAAGATATTGGCATGTAAAAATTTTGCTTAAAGTTTTTTTCAAATTAATAATGTTTCTAAAAGAATTAGAAAACTTTTACATAAGATAACACTAACACCATCCCCCAGTCTTACCTACAGATGACGGATGGAAGAAATATTAGTATAGAGATATAATAGGATAAAGTAATTTCGAAACCCTGTTGCTAATATGTTTTTCTTTTTAGGGCTTCATAATTTTTTTCTTGCTACGGGCCTGATAAGTAGTAACTATACATTCATACATAATAAAAGATAGATGCTATATTTATAGACGTAACTACAATATTTGACGCTCATATCTTCCAGATTGTTTAATTAATTTATTTGTAATTTACACCAATCGAATCGTCTAATTTTTTATTAAGAGTGACTTTTACCATTTTAAATATTTAACATTCAACAATTTTACGCTAAGCATCTGTCATCTATACCCTCATTCATCCAACTCACTGTATTCATGAAGATTCTTATCGCGAAGATGAATCGTACAGAGTTTAATAATCATCATCAATTGATTTTCGCCAAGCGCACTAAACGTTCATGCTTGTTTATGATGCGTGCATGCATAATACATCTTTACTTGCACCTTCTTCACATAATTAGCGCTCGGGATAAGCCAGTTATGATAAAACGTTTGCATAATTTTTTATGCAGTTTTGCAAGATGAAGGAATACAACAAATCACCGCTCGAAAATATCATCTTTACACACTTTTTGAGCGGAATCATGACGTATGAGACATCAACGTCAGCAAAAATTTGACTGAATTTGAATATGTCATCTATTCAATAACTATATTCATCGAAAAATTCAATTTCAAAATCAAAAGTGTACTTTTATTATAAACTAAAATAATTTTCCACGAAAAATTCTGTGTATGTTACATTCCTCATTCAATTCATAAGTATAAAATAATCATCCAAACTCACCGTTGACGGCTAGTTTGCTGAGGCTCACGTCTATCAGGAACTGGGCCTCAATTCAAACCCCATGGAGACAAACTCAAAAATTTCTCAAAGTGCCTTTTGGACACACACATCCAGTAGAACTAATGAGACTTCAAAAACCAAAACCGGTCTTGTACAGAGTGTACTGTTAGTGATGATGATCGAATACAAGAGAACTTACCATTTTCATTTATATAGGCATTGCTTCTTTTGATTTATAAGTTATATTATTTGATCAAATAAACTTGGAAAGTGTTGCATAAAAGTAAGCGGATGCGATATGCCTTGAAGTTTAGATGAATGATAAATACAGATTGTGAAAATTATGGCTCCAATTGTGTTCTAGTTCAAATTTCTTGCTCCGCCATTGACTTAGTTACCAAAGCAATTCCAGATTGATTTGTAATCTGTTTTTTAGTCTTTTTTGACGAGAGGTATCTTCATCACATGTCCAGATAAAAATGCAAATCTTTTATTTACATAAAGTATAATAATACTCTTTTCATAGATACCTGTTTGCAACTAGAAGAACTACTTGGCTTGCGAAAAGAGAATGAAGACGTCATACCTCCTCTTAAAAAGAACTGCAAGGATGAAAAAGAATCCTCATTCTTCTCCACACTATCCCATTGTGTGTATAAAAATCGTGTTTCGTTTATTCATCCCAAGTTCATAACATGTTCACTTTTGTATTTCTGTAAATCTATAAGATTCTCTTCCCTTTTTTATGTGTAATCCTATTTGATAAATAGCATATCTTTTTCCGCCGCTTCTACCGATGATGCATCATCAGTCATTAATATTATAGCATTCAAGCATATTTTTATATATCATTTTATAAGCATTTATTAAAAAGTTATCTCTTTTCCTATGCCTAGACGTGTGTTCTTACACTGAGGGTTCCATTTGTCCTGCATTTCAACCACTTACTTAATCTTAAAGTTTGGCTCGCCTTTTTATAATCCTACTCCACTTCTTTTTAATTGTTTTAATTTCCTTTATCTTTTAAAGATAAAATATGTGTGTGTATATATATTTTTTTTTATTTACAATATGAGCACTGTAAAATGATAGAAATGTTTTGATTTGGAAATTTTTCGCGATACCTCATGAGTGTATTTATATTGTGGTGAAAGCCCTAAGTAATGATATATTCTTTCCATTTTGTAATATTGTATCTATGCATAAATTATCATCATAGTATTTAGTTTTTATCCCTTTATGGAGCTGATTGTGTCCATTTTATCATTTTTATATATACATCATCTAATAGTGTAACCAGTTTTATAATATTAGGATTGTTTGTTCACTCTTCTGTTAATACTTTTAAAGTGATTATTGCTAAATAGCGAACATTAAGAAAGGATCTAAAATGAATTTTATTCAAACTTCTTTTCGCTTGTATTCAATGATTTTAAAAGCTCTCATTTTACGGTTTTATTTTATGCCTTGACGCAGCATAATTAAGTGTGATTGAAAAGTTGGCCCTTGTTTTAGTATTTAGTCCCTTGAAATTCGTTTGTCTCATCATATCTATTAATTATGTGCATTTTTTATTTGAATAGTGAGTATGTTAGCATCGCATTATCACGATTTACACTGAGATTGTTGTTTTTACCAATCTGTTATTATTATTATTAATATTTACATCGCTTTTTTCGAATAAAATTTAAAAATACTTTTGACCTTTTTTATATCCATTATTCGAGATGCGTAGATTCGAGTTATTTACGCGCTTTCCACTGTGCTCGTAGTTTTTTATCCTGCCCTGCTATCTCTGTGTTGTTTCGTTCATTATATGTTTACTAGTAATAAATACTATTTGATGATAGCAAGATTTATAGAAAACGTTCAAAGTTGGCAAATTTGACTAAATACGCACAGGTATATATATATATATATCTTATTTATGTTAAAACTTTATAGAGCCTTTGATTCAAAAACGAATGTTAAGTTCAAGCCCATTTTTAATCTCTTTTGCGTTGTTCGTCGGGGGATTAGTTGGTGACTCGACTGTCACTACTTCGAAGATCAATTGGATGAATCGAGTCATTGAATTGCTCATGGAAGTAACAAAGGCAGGCTTCTTTTTCCACTTAACGAACAAGAAGTACACAGGAATGCCCGTCAAGAGAATTCCATATCCTACAACCGCATCCAACAGCTTATCCCATAACGGCAAGACAATCAAGATGATACAACAAATGAGGAAGAAGATATGCAGCGCTATCGGCAGTTTTATTGGTCTTTCCAAAGACTTCTTTTGGAAGCGCATCTTGATTAGGCCGAAGATCACGCTAGCGACAATGAAGTAGTAAGTGAAGCTGAGATAGTTTATCAAATTTTTGGTTCCTTTGACGAAAACATATGGCAAAGAGAGGGCAGACATGATTATTATGGCGCAGAAGGGAGTCAGGCGTTTTTTGTGAATCATTGACACAAATAGCGGCAGGTGGCCTTCTTGCCCACCCATGTAGAATAGACGTCCAGTGGTGAATAGTGTGCCATGAGCACTTCCAAAGGATGACATCGCAACCAAAAGTGGCATTATGATATTTATGCTGTAAAAGAGATAATTTGTATTTTTGGGAAAAAGGTATGAGACACAGTCAAAAGCCAACGCGTTGGAAGAAAGCACCACGTCTTTGGATAATATCAATATGTATGAAATATTGATTAAGATGTAAACTATCGTGACCAGTGGCAGACCAATCACATTTGCTATCAATAGATTTCTAAAGGGATTCTGAATTTCTTCGTACACAAGGTTCAAAGATTTCCATCCACTGAATGCGAAGAGGCCGTTGTAGATGGCGAGGCAAATGTTAACGGGGCTTGAAGTTCCAACAAAAAAATCTTGGAAAACATCCCCTTTGCCCTTGTATATTTGCGATCCCGCCGCACCCATCAATCCTAGAATGGCAAAGAACTTGCTATACGTCAAGTAGTCTTGGACTTTGGTTGAGAGTTTAACACTTGCGCAATTGATTGCAGTCAAAGTCAACAGACACGCACAACCGATGAGTCTGGAGCTGAGTTCCAGCGTCGCTCTTTCAGGCGTCATTATAGATAGGGATTGGCATGTCGTTTCTATAAAAGGACTCACGATGTATCTGCCAAAGGCGATCGCTAGATACGCTTGCGATACTGGCTTGATGATGACGATGTTGACCCACAGGTATAGGAAAGCGGGCAGTTCTCCATACATATGCATCAAGTAGATGAATTCTCCGCCACTTTTGGGTATGGTTGTGGCTATTTCGGCGAAGCAAAGAGCTCCCAGTGTTGCGAACAAACCACAAATTATCCATACGATTAATGAAACTCCAAAGGAGCCTGACAATTCCAGGACATCGGTGGGAGCGATGAAGATGCCAGAACCGATGATGATTCCAATCATCATGTTTATCGCATTCAATAGCGTGATACTCTTCTTTAATTCTACTTTTCCTTCATTTTTCGCTTCCATCTTTTATCTAAAATTTAAAACTATATTAAACAATTCTTGATGATGAATTTATTCAAGTCAATTTTTTTTTAATTTTTGATTTATATTTATAATTTGACACATTTGTGCAAATTCTGCTTTATTCATACTTTTATTCTAGCATATCTGTAATAACTATATGCATGTGTCTAATTTTTGTTCAATATATAAATTTAAAATTTTTCTGCTCCTATATGGGATATCTGAAATGTTTGTTTTCACTACAAAAGAAAATCGTTTTTTTATTAAAAATTCTAATAAAATAGAAAGTTCTTACTGGTAGCTATGGAAGGGCGTAATCATATTATCAGTTCACCGGTCAGACATCTTGATACTTGGTAGCATTAAACAATTAATAGCTGGTTATATATTTAAAAAAATATTTAAGTTGACTTTTGTGAAACATCTTTTAGATGATTGCATAAGCTTGTTAATAATAATAATATTCATAGAAAACCGATAAAAATTTAATAGCACTAAAACTCCTTCCTGCTACTGCCTCCAGTCAGTTTAATGAAACACCATCATCTAATTTTTGACTTAGCATTTTCAATATTAAATAGGTCTATCGGGCACAATTAGCTACCGTTGACCCACCAAAAAAAATTTTAATTATTAAAAAGAAGTATTGTTTTAAATGACTTAGAGGTTGTATGAAAATTTATCCAAAATGAGATTTATTTTGAAAACCAGAGCCTGAAAGGGTTAGACAATCAATCATCGTGAACTATTTTTGAAGTTATATTCAATATTTTTACGAGATGTTAGAAAGTTTAATCTATGTCCTTTTTTAAACAAAAGTTTCAATGACTCGATGTCCACATTGTATCTCATTATCAAATATGAAATGAGTATTGTCGATTTTATTCTAAATTTGAAAAAAAAGTAAAAGTATGTCAACGCCAAATTTTGATTGACATTTTTGCACTGAGAAAACTTATTCTGGATTGGAATTCAGCAGCATGGTCGATTTATTAAAAAAAATATTTTATTTATGAATAATAATTTTGTAGACAACTTTATGATTTATCAGAATTTTGATTGGAATGAATTTTAAGTTAAGCAACGTTGAACACTAATACTTCGTCTTAATCCACTATAACCAGAGATCATTCGAAATCCATTCTTTTCATCGTTTTTTAAGGTTCTCTTGTCCCCCTATTTTTATAATATCCAAATCAAACACTGTGCATTATTTATTATAAAAAAGCAACAATAACCTTTTCCCACATTTAATCCCAGTGCCAACAGCTGAATCTCACACAAGTAAAATTCTTCGTTTAACTCAAAGTTGGATGATGAGTGGAAATTCCATCTAACTCGAAGTAATTCATGCGTGTCTTGGTACCAAATTACATGCGTTGAACTTCGGTTTAACTCGTACTCCAACTTCAATTATTCTCAATGCTCTGTGTGAATTGCCATCCATCGTCACATTTAAAAGAATAAATAATTTCGTCTTTGAATTGAGTACTATCTTTATTTTTTCTTGCTTTTCAGGCCTGATTTTATAATTAAATAAAATGGGCGTGAGTAAGATTGGTTAGATACTGGGTTTCCATAACTCAAGGTGTTGGGTTCGATGCCGCATCTAGCCTACTTTCCTCATAGCTACGCAATTGTGCCTTCTTGATGAAAACACCCCATGCTAACTTTACCTTTACCTATAGATGTAAATATGTATTTTTTAATGGCTTAAAAAAGAAATATCACGGCTCATACTTGAAATTTAGTGTTACTGCATTAACGTGTGGGGAAGAGGAACCTAAATGTCTTTTGTGTTCTGAAGTATTAACATCTAATTTTCTAAAGCCGGGCAAGTGAAGCTTGAACTGGAAATGAAGCACACGAGTTCAGTAAACAAAACTATTGACTATTTTAGCATCAAGCCGAACGATTGCCGAAATTCTGGTTTGATAAAATAGGAATGTTTATGCAAAGTATTAAGTGTGGTTTGAATGCCTTCTATAAAGTTCCAAAAAATATCTGTTGTTAAAAAGTCTCACAACATAGGAGAACAATTTGTATTACCTTGCTGCAAAGATATCATATTGAATGTGCTAAGAAATTCTGAACTTGTAAAGTTGAAGCTACAGTTATTAGTTAGATATAGTTAAGATACAGTTATTTCAAGGCTAATGGGAGATGTCTGATGACATGATATCAGAAGTGGTTTTGTTTTGTACAATTAATAGCCAAAAGAACTGTCGTATTTCTGGATCTTTTATTCGAAATCACAGTTATCGCTCTCTTTCCTTTTTTTGATCACGCATAAGATCTCGTTAGATGAAAATTGAAGCCAGATTCATCCAAAAAGATGTAAAAGTTGTGATCTTTTGGTGCGTTTCTCGTCATGAACAAAGCGTATTCTTGCCTCAACGTTATGCTTCTTTCCATGTTTAACTGCTTCGATTTTCCTGCACGACTTTTTGAAAGTAATTTTAAATTTTTTTACCAGTTGATTAAGAATCGAAATCAAACTTATTTCAAAATTGTATCAAGCTTTCAGTTTCTCTTTAATTTCTGGTAGTGTAATTGTTGTAATTTCTTCAACGAGCTTTTCAACATAACTCAGTTTCTCAGCTTCAAACGAACTTACTCTATGCCCGCCATGAATTCTGGTAACTCCATCGTTCTCATTGTTGCGATATACAATTGATTTAGCTGAAGAATACTTCAAAAACAAAAGCTCCACAGCGTCTTAATGCGTAAACCATCTTCTAACACCAAATCCAAAAGTTTTTTTTTCTGTTGATATACTTGACCAGTGAACAAAACAATCAAAAAGATGACAAAAAAACGAATAAGAAGATACAAAAGCACAAAAATGATTCAAACCACCAACAACCGCTTATATAGTTTATTCAGGAGAACCGATACCAATACACTTCCTCATGTTAAATTTTACAGAATTTAGAAAAATTTGTGCTTGTTTCAAAATTTTGATTCGATACTGTGATAACCAAACACATTTTTTGTTAGTCTTTTTTTTGTAACTAGTTACTAGGACATACATTTTAATAATTGTAAAACATTATACTAAGATTTATATGAAATTTAAGTAAATATCAGTTTTATCCCTATATTCACTTTTTAGGTCATAAAACATTTAAATTGTCCTATTCTTTTGTGATAATACATTTACATGAGTTAAAATTTATTTAATCAATATATCCTAAAATCGGCTAAAAGTCTCCCATAAAATTTGGAGCGAAAAATATTCTGAAAACATAACAAGACGCCCTTGGAATAAAAAAAAGATGCAGATAATAAAGTAAAAATATGACGCAATTAAAATTGAAAAAGGGCGCTTTTAAAGTAAACATATGGTATATACCATATGCCGAAACTGTTGTATAGTTGTAGTATATGCCGAAACCGGTCTTTCACACAGTGTGCGCTTAATGATGAAGATCGCATACAAGAGAACTTACAATTTCTAGTTCAAAAGATTTTATAATCCTTTTTTTTTAAATAAACATTTTATACTCAACATGATTGAAGAAAGTATTATAAGCCAAAATATATTTTAAAAAAAATTCCATTTTTACTATATAGCCAATATATAACGATTTTCTGAAAAAATTGTACAGAAATTTTTTTTATAAAAAAACTGACTTTGAGGCATACATCACTAATTCAATCGTCACTTACGAATTTTTTTAACCGTATTAGCCAAATGGGAGTACAGAAATAAAATAACAGGGTCGACTTGGAATAAAAACATTTATTTTAAATGGTGAAAATATTTTCGGAGACAGTTTTTAGACGCAAACACCTCATTTGATTTAAGCTTTCAAATATTTTCAAACTCTAAATGCGAAAACTGAATCCAAAAATGAAAGCAGCATCTTCAAATTGGTATAAAAACAGATATTTTATTTCAATTTCAAAAATATCTCTGCAGAGATTAGACGTAAACAACACATTTGATTGAAACTTATATGGATTTTCAAATCTGTAATGCAAAAAACCTGAAGCCAGAAATGAAACTAGCATGGTTGATTTGGTATAGAACTTATATTTCACGTAAAATTAGAGAGAATATTTTTGGATAAAGATATCACGGATATACAGTAGACCCTCGTTAAGTCGGACTACATGGGGGAGAAGCATGTCCCACATAACAGAGGGTCTACTATATACATATATAATATATAGGGTAGAAAAAAATATTTCAAATTGGACAAATTTATAGCCACAATAAGCTGTGGAATAACGTCAAAATTTAGAATGACCGCGAACTACCTATGGAGTAAAAAAAATAAAATGGCTGCTTGTAAGCCAAAGCGAAATTAAAAAAACATTTGTATTCTCGGTCACGGTCCGAGTTATCAGTGTCGGAGTTAACGAGGGTCTACAGTATTAAGTTTTTATTTAACCTCTGCGTAGACAATAATCGTATCAAAAATTCAGAGTATATCTTTATCTATAAAATAAGAGTTCGAAAAAACAACGCCATGCAAATTTGAGAATTTTGAAAAAAAAAGTTTCAAATTGCAGATTTTAAATGAATAGAGCTTTCAAAATCATTAATTTTTGCACGTGAATAGAGTAAACAACGTTGAATGCGCAAATAAATTGATTTTGAATTGAAACAGCAAAAATTTGATTAACCCATTTACGGCCAATGTTCCTATTTTGGAATATAAGTAATTTCATCTTTGTCTGCTTTTTTCAATGACTTTGAATATAAATCGTCTGTGTTTTTTTAGATATCGTCTGCTTTGCTTGGTCATAAATGGGTTAACCATACTTCTTTTTATAACCCATTTAAGACCAAGCAAAGCAGACGATATCTAAAAAAACGCAGACGATTTATATTCAAAGTCATTGAAAAAAGCAGACGAAGATGAAATTACTTATGTTCCAAAATAGGAACATTGGTCGTAAATGGGTTAATGTACGAAAATGATTTTTTTGCTGATTGACTTTCGTTAGCAGATGCTCATCGCAAAACCTTCTCTATGCCACTGCTTCCGACTTTCACAGGTTAAAATATGGCGATACCTTCTTCGTTTATGAGCGAGCAGTCAGGCTTGAAATACACTTACACTTATATGCCCATTATAATCGCCTTCAAATTGCCAAACCTCAAATGTATTATGGAGACAAACTTACCGTTTTTGTTGCGTTCCTTTTTATTAGCAAGAAGTAAATGCTACTAGAAGGGTGAGACAGACAAAGTGAATAATTAATTCAACAACTCAAATTGTCAGGATTCCCAGTCACGCGATTAAGGATAAAACTTCTTCCGTTAAGGAGGGCAAACACGTACACGATCATTTCGTTTATTTCACGCACCAAACCCTGCATGAATAAAGCATATGCACTTATTTGCCCGGGGGCAGGGAATGAAAAATACATATTTATTTGAAGCTCTGACTTCCGATTAGCGCATTCCTTTCCCATTATTCTATTCACTACATCATTCTAGACTTCTGGAGGAGTATTTATACACGCCAAGCTTCAAGATGAGCAGCACAATGAAATTTGCTCGTTTTTAAGCTTTGCTGTTTGTAGCATTGTTCTTTGTGGAACAGCTTCCCTTGCATCACGTTTATCGGTCTATCGATCCACAAATATGATATCAATAAAGTTAATTTCGGATATTATCGCGGTTCTCTCCGCCAATAAAGGAAAAAAGTGTCAAAAATTTTCATAAAATGTTACATTCAGAATCGAAAAATGGAAAATTTTCTGTAAAAAGTAATGTCATAAAGTGCATATAATTTTATTGTTGAAAAACTATACAAGCGAAATCATTATGAGATGTTCTGATAGTGTACAAAATATCTTGTCCTTGTATCCCTTTGGATTTGAACAATTTCGATCAGGCAATAATAACACTTTAGAGCGCAATTTAAAATTTAATATTAAATACAAAAAACTTTTTAAATTATTCATGATGCTGATTTATTGAAAACTGTCAACATCTATTACTTCAGAAAGGAGAAAGTACATTTGACGCAATAAAACTGTATTTTTGATTTTCAAAAAATATGAAATAAATGTAGATATTTTTGATTTTTTTACTGAACTTTGAGAAACGAAAATGGAAATATTTGTGAAATAAAACGTTGAAATTTCATTTGAAGCTACCACTTTAAATATAATTGGATTGAAAACTTCTAACTTAATTTTTTTACTGAACCCCCGAAACATGGCATTACATTTATATCAAAGTAAGCTTTAAAATGGCATTCTAATTTCATAGTAGGCTATAATTGAACAAATGATTGTTTTGCTCTTTAAAATTAAGAAAGAAATATCCATGGAATTAAATATTTTTTTATAATCATTATATCTAACGTGTCTATTTAGAGCAGTGTTTCCCAAACTGTGTGTCTCAAAAACTTTCCAAGTGTGTCGCAAGATTTTTTACAAATAAAAGGATACAGTTATCCCTCAATTAACACGACATCGATTAACGCGGTTCAATTATTAAATTTTCAAAACTTTCTATTTTTAATTTGTTTTATTTTTTTCATTTTTTTAGAAAATTATTTTTTTTTCATTGCTTGTCGTCTTTGGACCCTCGATGGAATTTAATTTGTTCTCGAAAGCAAGCTCATTTGTCACACTGAATAAAATTTTGTTGTTGCTTGGTGGTGTATCGCGGAATTTTTCTATGTAAAGAGTGTGTCGTGGCTCAAAAAAGTTAGGGAAACACTGATTTAGGGGATGATGTAGTTTCAGGAATGCCACAAGCAGAATTTAGCCCGCTTCCTATCACTACTAACAATGTTCAAAGTGCCGCTAACTTGAGAGTTATTGATAAATTAAAAATTGAAATTTAAAGTTTTGTTTGCTTATTCTTATTGACTTAAAAATTCCCTACAAATTGATGTATAAAACATAGAAAATGGAAAAAATATGTATTCATTCATTTTACACTCTAAAATATCCTGAAAATGGGAAAATCGTGCATATTTATATGAACATGCTGAAAACTTTCACTACACACATGTGTACTAAATTGATAAAATTATATGACTTGCTAGAAGGTGTGGTAAAACACATGCATTGAGTTGCGATTTCTATACTTGAGTTAACATAAAACACCCCTCCACCTTTCAAAAAATCAATAAAGGTAGCTGAAGACTACGCGCACATAACATAATTCGGTATGATAAATATCCATTTATTTTGGACAGTTTTCTTTTAAAATAATATATTTTAAAATGGAAAAAAACTAAATTCTACCTTTGTCATAAGAAACTTTGAAAAAAGAATATAAATGCATGAGGTTAATTATTATGGGTATTTTTTGGAACTAAATAAAAGTTCACTGACCTCACATAAAAGCAGATTTTGCAAAAATAAAAATATTTTTTTTATAAAACCTGGCCTATTTTAACCACAAAGATTCAGCTTTCCAAAGATATCATTTTCAACAAAAAAGATCTTCACGTTATGCTCTTGGAGAAGAGTGGTGCTACTTTTTCCACTTTCTTGTTATTTAGATCCTATCGTTTCCAGGAAATAAAACCGCAATTTCAAAGTTAAGTGTTTTGAACTTATGTGTAGAATTTTGAAATGGTGCTTTCAATATGTATGTGAAATATTGTTTGGAAATTATATGTTAAATATGTTTTTTCATTATTTTACCATTGTAATATTTAAACATATGATAAGGTCTGGCAAGTTATCTCGCCGAAGGTCTTGCTAGACCTCAAATATATATATCATTCGCTTGAAATTAGTATATTATGTATCAATTTAGTATAATTCAAAAATATCTTTTTTTTATTTCAAAAAAATATTTAAATAGTTCTTAAAACAAACTCCAAAGAATTACTTTTGTTGACTTAGAACAAATTGCAAAGTTTTTTCTTCAATTTGAACCTTTAAAAATGCAAATAAAAATTCAAGAATCTTTTTTTTTGCAACTATAATTAATGTTCTCTGCCTTTCATAAAGTTCAATATTCAAATATGTCAGTTATGAATGTAGTCGTTTCAACATCTTTCAAAAATCACATTTAACAAATAAATAAATAAATAAGAAATAGGAAGAAGAAGATTTATTTCGCATAACCAAAATTACAACGAGTATATCAATAAAATGAGAATAAACATTTATTATGAGGTTGAGACTTGAGTCCTATAAGTAAAAATATGAAACTTCTGAAATGAAATCTTATAGGATTTCATATATGTGTTTTGTGGATTTATTATTAAATGTGTATATATAGATATTAAGTATACAAAAAACATAAGACACAAAATGTATTACAATAAAAATATAAATTTATATATACATACAAAAATTAACTAAATATAACGGCACAAGGATAAGATGAAAAATGTCATTGTTTTATAAACATATTTTTCTTTTACAAAAGCAAAGTTGCTTAACAAATACTTCATCACTTCAAGAAACAAAATTTCTATATTTTTAAAGAATGAATTTATAGTTGATTTGAAGCGAGTGATTTGTTAAAAGTTTCAAACCCACTTCTGAAATAGAAACTTGTTTCATTTTATTCATTTTTTTATTTAAAAATTTCAAATTATCATGGTGGTCTCATTTAAAAAATTATTTACAATTTCAACCACACAACTGGCTTTTAAGCATTTTCTTAAAAAATTTCTTTTGACACTAGAAAGACCAAAAAAAATTCACCATTAAGGTTCGAATACGTCAATTGACGTCTATATATCAAATATCAAAGTTATCTTGAATTTCTTCAAATAAAAATTAAAAAAATAATGAAAAAATTTATTTATGTTAAAAAACAAATATTAAATGCAAGTTTTGCATTTTTTTTACCCCACATGTACCATATGGCTTTTTACAGCCACAACATAAATCTGTGTTTTATTCTTGCAATTTTTGTTGAAACAAGTTCTACGCTTTTGCGGTAAGCATCTTTCGATAGTTTGTGGAAATTCCTTCTCCTCATCAATTTTATATCCAGTCAATTGTTCACTAAGTTGTTACAAAAATTTCCACTTATTATTCACTTTATTGTAAAGTATCCAACTATTTATTGAGGCCATGTCCAAGATATTGTAAAAAACTTGCCATCTTCTACTTGCTGCTTTTGTTGAATACAATCTTATCATTTGGTCAAACACATCGACACCTGACTTTGTCTGATTATAAAAAAGAACAGTTTCCGGTTTTTTCTTCTGGTTGTTCTCAGTTGGTACTTGAACATCCTGGTGCATGCTGCTGAGAATGATGACAGATTTGGACTTCTTGCACTGGTACTTCGTAAGAGTGAGGAATCCATGTTCTTCTGATTTCAAGGCTAAAGTATGATAAAGTGCCTGCTTTTCTTTCAAAATCAAAGGTATTTCTTTCCTTGTGTTGCGAATGGTACCAACTAAACTCACTTTTTTGATGGAGTTGTACAGCCAAGTTGAGTGATGTAAAGTAGTTATCGCAAGTAATGTTGTATCCTCTGTTATAATAAGGCTTGCTCAACTTCATAACGACTTCAGTTGGAGAGCTTGCACTATTTTGAGTGGTGTTGTCTTTGCCAAACCAAATATTTTGTGTCTAGGTCAACAGCAAGCCAAAACTTTATGCCGTATTTATCAGGCTTGTTAGACATGAATTGAATAAACTTGCATGTAGACTTGCACGGCATAAGTTGTTCGTCCACAGTGATAAATGCGCCTGGAACAAAGCATTTTTGGCTGTTTTGTATAAATTCATTCCACACTGAAGAAATCAAGCAAAATTTATCTTGGACAAATCGAATTTTCCTTTCACTTTTGTAGTCAAAACGAAGAAACTTCATTATTTCTAAAAACGTGACATAGTACTGGGGAAAATTTCACAACCCCATGCTTCACTCCACATACTTTTTATAGGTAAGTTTTTTGCACCAATAACTCCTCTAGTGAATATCAAGCCTATAAACTTTTCTAATTCTTCTAAAGAAACATTCCAATCCGAATTTTTTGTTACTCTTTTAGCTTCTGCAAGTGTACACTGCTGAATGAATCTAAGCATTTTTTCAGAAAAAAGAAGTCGAAAGGAAGAAAGAGGACTGTTTTTTTCTGTGGGAGTGATAGCATATATTGTTGGACCTAGCGAAAATCTTGTTATGTTTTGTTGTTGAACGCGTCCTCTCTTCAATTCATTTTTTTGAGATTTTTGTCCAACTTGTTTTGTCTTTACTGTTAAAGATGTCTGAATTTTTCTGATTCTCGCTATCTTCGCTTTCATCTTCAACTTCTTCACTATCACAAGAAAAAGGAGTATCACTAGAATTGCAAAAACTCTGCTCAAAAATGAAGATTCCATTCTCATCTTCATCCAAAAAATCACTGCAAGATTTATCTTCTCCACTTGAAAAAAGCATATCCTTGATGATCGAAAAGAATTATAAGACAAAGAAATGAGTGAGAAGCAAAAAAAACTAATATACTTATTCGTATATGTATGAATCAATATAAAAGTTAGACGTCAATTGACGCAGATGGTCCGTTATGTCAAAAATGACACATCATCTTGAAGTTGAATTCTTCAAAGATAAAATAAGACATATGTCAAATGAAACATTAATTAAAACATTGTCACGTAGTATGAGGGTATAGTCACACATGCTATAGTGATAAATCCAATATCAAAGTATAGTTTACGTCAATTGACGACTTTGGTCCTTCTAGTGAAGCGGAAAAATCTTTTTACCATAAAAATGCACTGACACACGCATAGAGCATTTATATTCATTTTAGATTCAATGAATTTTCTTCTCTCCCCCCCCCCCTCACGTGCCTTCTCTATTCACACAAGCCTTGAGTTCTTCAAATGACACACTGAATATTATCTTACCAGTGCTTGTACAATTTTCTCAGCATTAAAATAAATTCCAAGTTAGCAGAGATCTACTAACTGCAGAGAATGCAGTTATCACTAAAAATAGACAAGGCTCTATGTTCAGTCTTATCCTAGCCATGCTTATCTTTTTGCACAAAAGTAAAATTTTAGAGGAGAGGGTGTAAATAAAATGAAACTAGGTAGAAATTTTAGGGGGGCTTCATTGGGGCGCTAATTTTTGAACTTTCAGATTAATCTGTTTCAAGGCGAAAAGAAAACATATGATGTATTTGTCAAGCCATATCTATAAAGATTACATTTTCATGAAAGAAATTATAATGAATGGTAGATGTTTGTCATATTTTTTTAGGGTAATGAAAATTTTTTTAGGGGAACTTGAAAATTAGCTTGAGTAGTGCGCGCTCTGGGAGGGGGAGGAGGTTCTTGATCACAAAATAGATAGATAGCGCTTGCTCTTTTAAAATAAGGATATGATTTTTTATAGAAGATAAATTTTTTCTGATTTGTGGTGGTAGAAAAACTCTGTCTCAGAAAACTCACACTTGGAAAATTCGGTTTTGGAATACTCGATCTCACATTTACATTGAATATTAAAGTCAGAAATTTGAGAAAAATAAGCGTGCCCTCAAGAAAAGCTTCAGAAAGGCAAATAAAATGTATAACTGCGTACTTAAAATCAATTGAGAGAGAATATTTAGCGTGTAAAGAAAAGGATTTTCGTAATAAAAAAAAAAAAACAGTCTCAGAAAACTGTGCCTGTCAGTTGACTCTATAACTCACCGAAACGATTATATTCACTTATATGTTTAATATTTTAGCGAACGAACTAACTGACTAAATAGTAGCTGTCTTTGAGACCCTTTTTTCTGTGACCGAATTTTAAATGCCGAGATTTTTGAGACCGAGTATTGTGGCCATCTTTATTATCATGTTTTTTGAACATTTTTATATTACAATTCAAGCGGAAATATTGAATTCTTTGACGAAAACAAAACTAGTCAACTTCGCAGACAAAGCAAATTATGAAGTCACGAGACACAATCACGTCCTTTTGACATGGCTATAGTTTTTTATAACACATTTAAATAAGAAATCAAAATGTTTAAAGTTTAAATTAGTTTATAGCATTATTTATCAAATATAAAGTTAAAAACTAAAGAAAAAATAAAGTATAACCTCGCTTAATAATTTTTTTTTAAACCCGAAATAAAATTATTGACACGACTTTTCTTGATTCTTTCAAACGTTAAACTCCTTCTCTTCGTAAAATTTTATCCTAAAAGTAATAAAATTACCTCGATTTATTGCGATAATTTTTTCGCCTAGCATAATATTATAATTAAAGTCAAGCAAGAGCATATAGAAACAAACAATAGAAAGTGATAATTGCGGTGTGTTGAAGTACACATATGGAAATCGATCTCTGGTATTTTTCGTTTTTTAGTTCACTCACTTTAAAACAAATATCTTTTTTGTTCAATTTTAGAAAAACCTTTTTTTAAATAAGTTAAACGTATTCTCGGAATCGTTGATCGTTTGTCTTTGGTCGTGGATATTTTGCCTTACTTTCTGAATTCTCTTGCCTACAGAATACTTCGCAAATTTTATGACATTTGTTTATGCGTGCGTGTATGTATTACGTGCCAAATTCAAATTGTGTGAATTGCCTGACATGAATTTTATGTTGTGCGTAGCTTAGACAATGGAATGTGTGTGCTTCAATGATGTATTATAATATAAGATAACTTAGTAAATAATAATTAATTAGAAATTTTTTTTATTTTCATTAAAGTATAAAAGTGGTAAGATGTTCCCTGCAGTAAAGTAGTAGAAATAAGTTGAAATAGTTCGAAAAGGAAAGAAGAATTTTTATTATCAAAAACGATATATTTCGGAACGCTGAATTCCTTTTTCAAGTAATATAAAGGGTGATGTCCAAAAATTAATTCAAAAGTCTATAAAATTTAAAAAACTTACACGTAAAGATGGGTGATTATTTTAAAATCCGATTAGGACAACATTGAAAAAACGATTAGATATTTGGGAAGATAGAATGCTTGAATGCCTTTGATTCTGTCACATACTCGAGTTTATACGAATTTTTTTTTCATTAATTTTTTTTATTTAGTTTTGCAATATTGAAATTATAATTCTTTATTGATGCGGTTTATTAAGCGCACGTTTTAGCCTGACCTCCCAAAAAATGTATTTTTTGAGTTGGCACTTAAATTTAGTTTACATTTTTTTTCTCTAAATTTGTTAATGTTCAAATCCATTTTATGCCAATTTTTTTCAAATAAAAAAACTTGAGTAAATTCCTTGAGTAATATATATGTAATACCTGCGTGTATATTTATTAGTAAAAATGTATTTTTTTGAGAGTTGGCACTTAAATTTAGTTTACATATTTTTTTCTAAATTTGTTAATGTTCAAATCCATTTTATGCCAATTTTTTTTCAAATAAATAAACTTGAGTAAATTCATTGAGTAATATATATGAAAAATATAAGAAATACCATTTTTTTAAATCAAAATTAACTAAGGAATAATCTTGCAGACCTAAAAAAAGAATTACAAATGCAAGTATATTAAACATCATAAGGATTTTTGAAGCAAAAAAAGAAAACTTAACATACCGAAAATTGATGTCTTGACCAAAAATCAATTTAAGTAGTCAAAAAGAAGGGGCAAATATTTTATTCAATAAATCTAATAAATTATAACAACTACACAAATTATAATTCATAAAGGAGAGTAAAATTAATCGTCATCACTATCATAATCAACTAGCCCTTTCATAGTATTTGAGTTTAACACCGCAGGTTCTGAATTTTTGGTTTGGCCCATGGCAAGATCTTTAGCATGGGAGTGATGTTGCTTTCTACGGATATGGCTGACAGGTGGGAAATTGGGTTTGACGAAGGAATCTTCTCTAAACAACTCATGATTCGAAGGAGCATTATTAAGTTGGTTGGTTGCACTTTTCTCACTGCAACTTATCTCATCTTCTTCAATTAAATTTTCCAAGGAAAAAGGATCATATATATTTACATCGCTGTCCTTAGAATCGTGACTTTGGTAAATGTTGGGAATGTTGGTATTGAAATCACTAGAAAATTTATCATTTTTGGAGTTTAATGATCCAGGAGAAGCAGATGGTGGGATAGAAGAGAGTTGAAAATGCTCTTGACCAGAAGCTTGCAAAGACATAGAATTAGGATAATGGATAGGAGGGTAAGATAGAGGAGATATCTGTGTTGTTTTCATAAGCACTATAAAGGAAAAATTAAAATATACATTTTTTAGTGCATTGAAAAGGGAATTTAGCTTACCTGAATTTTGATTGTGAGAGAGAAATTGACGGCCAATTTGCGGCACCACTACCTCAGAGGATTTAGAGTGTTGATAGATGAGATAATCTTTATGAATCTAAATATATTCAAAATGGGAAAGCAATTTTTTGATAAATCTCAAAAAGGATTTTTATTTCCCATCAATAAACAGATAAATAAAATTTGATAATTTTTAAAGTTAATATCATGAATTACATATCAAAAAAATACAGCAATCAAATCTTCCTATTATTTATCTAAATAACATAGAAAATACTTCATCTACTAGAATATCAATTTGCTCTAGCTTAAAATATCTTTCAAGGTTTTACAATACAACCAACCAAGACCTATTAAACAAGACATATCCTTTTCATCCTTAACTGATGCTTACTTATATTACTACCTTTCTCTATGCACTTTTTGAACAAAATTTTAATTACAATTTTTCTCCATATGAAGTTCTTACAGAGCCTTGAGGGTATTTACACAAATACTAGTGATGGGAAGATAATCGGAAAGCGTAAGAAGCGCATCGGAATTGTCTTGTTAAAATTTAGGGAAAAGTATTGGACACGACAATCCGCATGTCATCTTTCACATTTGGTCGATTTAGATGATTTGTTTTGATATTAACAAGTACCGAGAATACTGATTCACAAAGATAAGTAGTAGTAAAGGGAATCAGAAAAGAGGGTAAGCTTTTTATAATTCAAACTAAAATTCTTCCAAGCTGCTTGTTCATAAAACTGGAATGATGATCGCATTATAGAATGTAATGATAGATAAGAGAATAAAAGAAGGAATGCAGATTTTCGAATCAATCAAACATCATGTCAAGCTGCTCTGAAATTCCTATCGAACATATTTTTTCTCTCATTCAATCTCTCTTCTCTCATCCAAACTCTCTTCTTTCACTCAAGCTCTATTCTCTTGAAGCTCTCCTATCTCATTTCGCTCTCTTCTCCCAGTGGCGTAGATAGGCTGGGGCATGAGGGGCCGTGCCCCCTCCCCTGTACCTCATGGTGCTCCCATGCACCTAATGCAATATCAGTTTTCGAAAATTTCTCCAATGAAAGATCAAGAAAGTATAAATAATGTTGCGCAAGTTTATTATTTTTAAAGTGTGCCCCTTCTATAAACTTTTTTTGGCTACACCACTGCTTCTGTCTAATTTGCATTTAGAGTTAAATTAAAATAGTTTTCAATCGTTACAATTTTATATCAATGAATATTGTTAGACTCGCGCTAAGAATTTTTTTTCAAACATTTGAAAACTTTAATTTTTTCAAGTCAAGAAATTTTTTTAATAGCTATTTGGGAATAAATATTTTGACTAGCTATTGAGTTTAAAAGCAAGAATACTCTATTTGCTGATATTTTTATAATGTTCAATTGTTAAATTTTATAAGTAACACTGTACATAATCAAATCACTTTTTTTAAGAAAATTTGTTGATTATTATAATGAAAATATAATATCGAAACAAAATGTTTAAGTTGTTAAAAATGTACTTGATCTATTTATAACAGCTGTCAGAATTTTATTTTTAGACAGAAATATTCAAAAAAACGCAATGATTTTTTTTTCTCGTATACTTTGATTTATATTAGTTTGGTCCTCGGACATTTCGCCCTATTATTTTCGTAAGACAGTTCGTCCCATGGACAATTCGCTTCCTTATTTTCATAAGACAGTTGGTCCCATGGACAATTCGCCCCATTATTTTCATAAGATACTTTGTTTCATGGACAATTCGCCCCGTTATTTTCATAAGACATTTTGTCTCATGGACAATTTTAAAAAATTAAAAGATAAAATGATTAATTTGAAATAATTTAATAGAGATAAAATAAACAAAAATATAAATTTTTTTAATAATTTTACACATTTAATAAGCAAAGATGGATGAAACAAATAACAGTTCGATCAAAAATTCTGCAAACTTTTTTGAATGACAGGTACCATCATTGATAATTAAAATCTAAAATAAAGTTATCTAAAATAAGTAACCTAAAAAACTGCTGGCTAATTATTATGGATAATGCAAAGATACACAAAACTCAAATTATCGAAAACTTAATAACTTCAGATGGACAAATTTTGAAGTTTTTGTCTCCTTATAGTTACATGCTGAATCCAATTTTGCTGGCATTCTCAAAAATCAAAAATTTTGCAAAACAAAAATTAAGTAAGGTTTGCTTCATTATTTATAAAACATGTTTTAAAAACTTTTATTTTAGACACAACTCTTTCTTTTATGCTAGATGAAGTGATCAAAAAAGCTGTTTCCTCAATAAACAGCGAGGAATGCTAAAGCTACATTGCACATTCACTACGTAACATACAAAAAGGGCAAATAGGAGTTTCTATTTCTTCATAAAATGTGATATATTGTTTTTGCTTTAAATTACTTGAATGATAATAAAGAAGTTTATGTGAACACTTTTTTTCATTTTATAATGGATATTAAAATGGATGTAAAACGTTTTTTGAAACTGAGTTTTAAAATTCACTTTTTTGCTTAGTTGAAACTTTCTATACAATCTAAAAAAAATTTTAATTCTATGTTACTATAATATAAAACAATCTATGCAGAAGGTAAAAATTGAAGAGTTAAAAACTTGTCTATAAATGAACTGCTAGTTGCATCGAATTAAAAAAGACCTGAAATAGAGGCGGAGAATTAGAAAATTATCAGTGTATCTTTCTTTCAACACGTCTACAGAACCTGACAATCGCACATAATATTACGCGCATTTATTAGAAACAAGACTTCAAAGCTTATTCAGAAAAGTAAAATCAAAAAAGACACTTTAGAATTTGAAAAAGACACTTTAGAATTTAAAAAAGACCGTTTAGAACTAAAAATGGTATATATAATATATACTCCTGGTGAGTTCACTTGTATTCGATCATCATCACTAACCGTTGATCGTTTTGGGCTATTGAAGCCTCATCAGTTCAACTTTGTTATACTAAAGTTATAAGGTGAGCCATCCTATTTTATTGATTTTAGATTTTGGACATTATTAACGCAAATAATACAAACAGTAAACATCATTGATTAGATAGTTATCTAAGTTAGAGCTTCAATTATATTGATAAAAAAGTTCCCTTTAAACTATGCTCAACCATTTTTATTTAGTATTGTGCCGATATTGAAGAGTTGGCTAAAGTTATCAAAGAGTCAAGCACTAATTACTTATATATTTTACTTATTATTGTATATTTATGTAAATGTGTATATAAAAATTAAATAAATTATAAAACAATTATGTCAATTTTGGTTTGGATAAATGTACATATGAGGTTGGCACTCGAGATGATTTGAGAAGTGTTAAGTTGGCACGCCCTTAGCCTCCGGAAAGGATCAGTTGAGTGTGGATTATGTTATAGATAGACGTTGCAGGACGGAGGGAGAAGGGATGCTTTGTATAAAAACTATTTTTGCACCCTTAAACACATTTACCTTATAAAAAAATAAGCTTAAAATTTAGACAAACTTAATATCGAATGAATATATCAAAAAATACTAATCACTTACTGTATCAAACAAATTCTGTGTCAAGCATTTAGCCAATTGTAGATTTTCTCTTTTTGAGTGCCTTTTAGAAAAAATAAAAAAATAAATATAAAATTTTATAGTCACAAGAGTTATCGCTGTATCCTCTTATACATGTAATGGTTATTCAATCCATATAAAAAACATGAACATGTATCAAATATCGGTCGGGGTAAATTTCTCAAAAAGCGGGCTGCCCTAAAATATAATGAAGTGAATACGTCAAATGAATGTGCAGTGGAGCGTATCCTTCTTTGCCAGAAGCGTTTTCTATGTAGCCACTTCCTTTGCCTTGTAGCGAGATTCCAGCGCCTGTTGATTCCCTAATATGTCGTAAAAATGAACCCTAAGATTTAATTAAAGATCGTGTATTAAAGGAAAAAATAAGGCGTATTGGATAAACAAGTTTATGGAGAACAAGTAGATATATGCTTTGATTCTTAACAGAGTATCATAACAAGGTTAAGTGATACATTAGGGCCGACAATCTTCAGAATTAAGCAAAATTTAAGGTCCACGTTTTCCAAGCCAACGAACACTTTTTCTTGAAAATTTGAACTCTGTAATGAGAATGAAAAGGAGAACAAAAATGCAGGAAATAAAAGAAGCGTTTACATTTGGGATGACGGGAAATAGAAAGGTTTTGAGAATGGGAAACATCGTATACACATTTAGAGGAGACTCGCACTCTTTTTGAAGATTTTTGGCTTGTGTATCTTTATTAGCATTATTCAAGGAAGTTATTAAACTTTTGATTTTTTCGATTTTAGAAATAACAGCTAAAGGGAAAGACAAAAATAGAAAAAATAAATAAGACATATCTGTAAAACTTAAAAAAATAAAAGCTAACGCGTCTGATCGCATCGCCATCTTTAAATGATGAAGAGGATGTCTCATAAAATTTGTATTAAAAAGGACTTATAAACGCAAACGATTTTATTTTTAAGTCGACTAAAACCGATCAAAGTAGTTCGATATACTTAATATGGTTTGCTTTTCGTGGAACCAAATGGGTTAAGCAAAGTAAGAGTTCAATTAATGTTTATCTTCTTTATATTATAGGAAATCGTATACGAATGCAGAAGGCAATTTTTCTTCAAAAAATTATCAAAGTAAGTTTTTGTTTAGTACTAATATGTTTATATATGTGTTTTATTAAACAAAAAACAGCCTTAAGCGTAATAGTCAAATAAGCAGGTTGTAAGTGAATATACCTCATTTTTGTCTTCTAAAAATAGCAGTTAAGCAAGGTAAGGAATATTATGCAACCTATATTAAGAAGAATTAGATATATCTAAAACTAGAAACTCTTTCTCGATATTTCGCAACAGTATACTTTTCGTTTGTCGGCAAAATTGTCAAACAATTTGATAGGATAAACAAATTAATAATTAAAGAAGAGCAAAGGATTATGATATTTCATGAAGGATGTTCTGAAAATAGGAAAATTGTGCCTATTGTTCAATGGCTTTATCTAAAAGGATGCTCTTTAAAATAGGCATGGATTAAAATGTTCTTAAAAAAATTTGTCGCATAAAGTTTTCTTTCAAAATAAAAAAATTGCAAATTTTGACACAAAAAAGTTAAAAAAAATATATAATTTTATTCTAAAATAAAAAAATATAATTTTTGAACTTAAAAAAGACAATTTGAAGTAAAAAAAAAAGGCAATTTTGGATTTAAAAAAGATTAAAAATGGTGTTTTGATATATTTTTATCATTCTTGTTAATTAGTTATCAAAAGTAGTAATTAAATTAGTATTAAGAATACGAAAATAAATAGACTATCATATCCTCTTTAGTTTATTCTTTTTCATTTTTAAATGATAGTGAAATGAATGGGCGAATGAATTTGTAAGTGAATATCGCGTGTTGGTATAACTGGCTTTAGTGCTGCATAGCAAAAATATTTTTTAGTGCATAACGTTTTGTGTAGGGGATTTAATATCGACTCTGGATTGGTTCTTCAAAATGTCAATTATCATCATTCACGCTTCATTAAATAATTTGCTTTTTGTCGTTGTATGCTTTTTCTCCTAGAAGCGGTGTTGCACTGGTCCTCAACGAGTTAAGATTTGGCACCTCGATCTATCGGGCCAGATTTTTTTATCAAGATTTAGTATCTGTTAATTTTAAGCAACTTTTGGATTTAGTAAGATTTATTCCTGAGAAAAATGTTCTGAAGCACAAAAAGAATATTTTTGCAAAAAAAAATTGAATTTCAGATATTTATTGTTAAGATATTTATTAAATGCTTCTCACATCATCTACTGATAAAGTTTTTTAAGAGTTCTACAATTCTACGCACAATATACTGGCTTCAAATCAACATCATTCGACGAGCAAGATGAAATGATCTTGAGGGTCACATTCGTTACGTAAACCGTATTTTTGACATCTCTGCTATAAACTACACAAGCGAATTTTAGCTCTTAAAATCATATAAATAAGTAAACCAATGAAAAGATCTATTAAAAGATTGCAAAAAGAGTACTAGGAAAGAATATCCAAAGATTAAATTAAAAATAATAAAATAGATTAAAGACATATGTCATACATTTGATTGATGCCTTTTCTTCAACAGTAATCTGAACGTGGTAGCATGCATTCCCATCATAAATCGGCCTTAAACAACACAAAAACACATGAATTGAGTCGTCTACCTTTACCATTTTAAAATGAGGAAGTTAGTGTAATCACAAAAATATTATGAAGTATGCAAAATGGAAGGTATCAATTTTACGAAATGATGATTATGCTGCCCCCTCCAATAATTTTGAATTTTCCCAATTCTATATCTTTTTTATAGTATTTAAAAGACTTGTTTTGCTTGTGAGTAGTGGACTTTCCATATTACATTTCTTATTTTAAGGTTAAGTCTTAGAATGAATATTTAAAATCTATTTTTTCATTCATTTCCACTTCATTGGTATAGTAATGCAACTTTGAGTATTATTCGAAGATAGCTATTTAGTTCCATCTGTAAACCGAATACTTGCACGGGACAAAGCAGCTATCATTTCACGATCACCAAGTAAAAGAATTCCCTATTGGTCATGAATACCAGAATCGTACAAAAGGATTGTACTATATTTATCAGGAATTTTAAAATCTAATGAATTTGGTAAACTATGAGCAAAAGCAAAGCTTCCTTTAGCACGTTGTAGAGTTTGATGAAAACTTCGTTTTTTTGGTAATCTCATTAGAGTTATTTTAGAGCTTATTTCAATCATTGAACTTTTCATTTTGGCAACTGCTATTCTTGCTTCAACACTTTACCCATCTGAAAAGTGTGGGTGGTCCCCTTTAGGGAGTGAAATCACACGATTACCAAAGTTGTGATAAATGTTTACATTTTTTTGATACTCTCTGCATCGCCAGCGTATAGAGGTGTCTTTGTTTTCTTTATGCCTGTTTTATTAAAAACTAATGGAAAAACTGTATCTTTACCTTTAGATGTCTTTCCGAACTCACAAAAGTGTTCCATAATTATCCCAAACGTGTTAAATGATTTATCAGAAGCAAAGAGAAAAGATAACTTAAAGTGTAAGCTTGGCGGATACAGAAAACAATTATTCAAGTGAAGAAATAGATGCTCCTTGTGTCAATAATTATTATTATTATGAAGTACTATATTATTCAATCGCATATCTACGCCTATAACTTCAATATAATTAGTGATGAAATGTCGAGTCGTGAAATTTCTTCGTGATTAAGTGTCGTGGGATAAAAACGCCGTGTGATGAAATGACGAGTGATGAAATGTCACCAAACCGGTAAAGAGTCCTTTCACTTCTAATATCCTGAAGCCGGTCTGAAATAAAATTCTGGGAAAATAAGCTGACGCATTTTCAAATGTGCCTCATGCTTCTTCCGTTAGTGAGATAAAATTGTTTCAAACGTGAATTCTTCCCTCAAAAAAGGAAATCTAGATTATAGATGCAGATTGGCTGGCTAACTAAGAAATAACGAACTAATTTTAGCGTAATTTAATGAGATCGAAATGTTGATATCTTATATGTGCGCAAATTTCTTTTTTCAATAATCGTTTTTAGAAGTTAAAAATGTAAGCAAATTTTCTCGCCTCCAATTCAGATTGTTAATAAATACTCGATTCTTAAAAGTCCTGATATCATAAATATAGAATTGAAGTAAAAAAAAATTATTTTTGCTCCGCGATCAAATACTTGAAATATTAACATAAATTGTAAACAGTATACACAACTGTTAATACATTAAAAGCATAAAGTTTAGGATAAAAGCATACTCAGAAGAATCTGAAAAAACTTGAATGTTTGCTTTGCAATGAGTTTTGAACTAAAATAAAAGTGTTCGAATCAACAAAAGATATCGGTGCTCCATACTTTAAGTAACTTCATTTTTGGGAGACTTCGTATAAAGTAAAGTAATCGGATAACATTTTATGATCGTGAGTGAATACAATGATTTAGATTTAAATTTCTTAAAAATATAGCTTCGAATATCAGAGCTCAATTTTTAAGTATTAGGAATTGGATTCGGATATTTTAAAGAATACTTTAAATAATAATCATAATAATTAGTCTTAGAGACATTTTCCCAGCAAACTAGTGTCTAGCCGGTAAATACAACTATGAATATGCATCATATGCTTATTTTCTTTCTTCAATCTAATCCATTTTGGTCATACGATAATTTTCCACTCCCTTTCATGTGGTTTTCAGTAACTTCACTCCAACTAATTTTTGTTCTTCCTTTTAAAGGTATGGTAATGTACACGATACATAATTCTTTTTAATAATAATTTAATATGGTAGTTAATTTTTTTTTAATTTTCAAAATTACTGCTCTGGAAAAACAGCGGGAGACCAAATAATTCAAGCAATCCTTTAAAATTGAGTGTATTCAGTGCATGCGTGAATTCATAACTTTGTATGATTAGTCCGTAGTTACTAAGCAAATTAAAATTTAGATATGTTTGGGTAGTGATTGCACTTAATTTAGCCATTACAGAAACTTTTGACTCTCGTAGAAAATTTCGATCGAATCTCACTTTTTACAATGTTAACTTAGAAAATGGAAATAAGCAAGAAAGTTATGTAACTTTTGTATTACAATGAGTTGAATATTTTCGCTACTACTGATTGGAGACAAGTTGACACATCAAACTGGTACTAGTATGAACATGTTTTACAAAAAAAATTATTATACATATTAATTTACTTAATAATTTTCAAAGCTTCCTTAAATTTATTTGAAGGCTCAAATTTGGTATTTGATTTAAAAAAGCTTATAATTGATAATAATCAAAAATTGATTCGTAAAAAATATTATGTGATTAAATTCAAAAAACAAAATATCAATGGCAAAATTTCAGTTGTATGAGCTAAAATTAAAAAATATCGGACAAAAATTTTTGCATTAAAGAACTACATGGTTCAATCTAAGGAAAATTTAAAGAGACGAGTTAAAAAATACTTTAAAAAAAGTAACGCTTTTTTTTTTAAAAATGAAGAAGTACGAAGGGTGTTTAATAATTGATCAAACTTGAAAAAAGCCCAACATGCCAATGTTCCAACGTGCCTATGTAGCCCTGTGGCCTGAAGATCTACTTGAGGCGGCTTTCTACCAAGTCGGAGTCTAACGTAGGGTCGTTATCCCTCGGAACTGGAGTCGGAGTGTTTGTCCATGGGTTTCGGTTTGGGCTTAGGCTCATCCCCTCCTGGTTTATTCGGGCCCGGTCCGCCTAAAAGGATGGCGGCGAAAAGTTGGCGCCATTCAGCCGACGTCCTCCTATGCCGATAAAAGTTATACTGCCGAAGTAGATCCTCTATCATCTGAGGAATCTGGAACTCTTCCAGCTAGTCGTCAATAAGCCAATCAAGGGGGACCTGGTATGGCATCCGCACCCGACTTGGATGAAGTCACAGGGGTGCTATCCCCTATTGACGAGTCGCTGTCCGAACCCTGTCCTATAGGGTCGCCCTCATCATGACTAGATGAGTCCGGTTCCGATTCTGAGATGAGGATCGCCTTCAACTTGTGGCTCAGGGTCCCTTTGTCGGGGGCTCTCTGCGGGATGCGGATTGTCCTCAGATGGTGCAGCATTGTCTCAGATGCATGTGAGAGATGCTGTGGAGACGTTGCTCCTGCGTGATAAAATAATTGATGAAAATAATCAAGTATCAATATATTTATTTTTCATGCTTTTGATGGGTGAAAAGTGCTATTCTGTAATCCAGCTTTTTAACGTAGTATGAAAAGAGAAATCATAATATTTTATATGGTTGATTAGTATGGATCTATAGTTTCTTATGAATTTTTCTTTCTTAGGAGCTCCAATAAAGTAGGGTAATTTAGAGTAAAATGGGGCTATGCTTAAAATAGGCCTAGGAAAAATAAGGATTAGTATGATAGAAATCCTAAAATTATTGTAATTAAAACTGCAAGCGAGTTCAAACTATTTGTTCTAAAATATTGCTTTTTACCAAGATTGATTTTGGGACCACATACGCATCGACTAATGGTTCAATGAAATAATGGTTGAACTGTATGTATTGGTTTTTTACACACAATTTCCTGGTTGGAATGTTAAGGGGCAAAAATGAGAAGGTCCCTATTTGTAAATGCGTAACCATAGATATTTTATGTTATTATATGAAAATATGAAATGTCTTTCAAAAAAATTTTATCGGAAGCAACTTGGAAGTGGACTAGATATAGAACTATGAAACTTGTTTTAAATCTGCATCCAAGTATAAATGTTACAGGTAATAGAAACTGCAAATTATGGAAAATGTGTAATTTCGTAACAGTAAAATTGTCCAGATAAATTATTCTTTTCATCGTACAATATATGTCAAAGTAGAAACTTTAATGTTTAAAATACAAAAATAAACTCCCTATTAATTCCTTTATGGCCGGGCAAAGGAATGTAAAAATTGAAGATTAATTCGGTAAATTAGCTATGTTTTCACCATATTTTGAATGCATTGACTGTTGAATTTTTAATAAATCTTCTTTATCTATTATTAAATCTGAATTACTACTTTATTTTCATTGTATAATTAGTCCCTTAATTCAAGCCTCTGGTAAAATTATGTCAGCAAAAAATACAAATTTATAATTCACATTTTAATAAATTTATTAGCTTGAAAGGGAAAAATATTTAACATTTGGCCTTAACCTTCGTGTCCACGTTTCAAAGATTATTCCCTCCACATGTAGGCAATTATGCAATGTCTATGAATAAATACTGAAAATATTTTATAATATGCATTAAATGTACGATTTAAATAAATCATCGAAAATATATAATTTAACAAATTTACACTTTAATACATTAAAATTGAAATATAGCATCCCAAAAGTTAGGACAAAGTTAGTTTATTAAACTTCTAGCAATACTGAAATAGAAAAACTCTATATTAATAATTTTTAATTAATTGTAAAATTATTTTCAAAACACCTATAAAATTTCTATTTAATATAATATTAATGAAAAATTTCTATTTAATATAATATTAATGAAAAATTACTGCGTTTACTATATCCTGATTCTGAAGAAGTAAACCGAGATTTGATGAAACTTCCAACTTGTAGGAGTAAACATTATCTGCACACATAAAAATCTTAGATTCATCAATGATAATCTTAAAAGTATAAAATGCCAATTATTCAGAAAATAATTTGGGTAGAATTTACATTGTTAAAAGTGGAAACTTCTTTAATGACAATAAGAGCATTCAGTCTTGCTGCTATCTGAAGAGCAACAGAAAATCCTTTGGAAACAAATGACATTGCAAAAAAATTTATAATAAAATTTTGAATAATAAAATATTTGTTAGGAATTATTTTTTAGTTAAAAATATAATTTAGGACACAGCCATTTTAAATTTATGTTTAAACAGACTCAATTTTAATTTTTCTAAGGCAGACAAGTATTAACCGTATTAGTATGATCCTTTGCATTTATTATAATAAAACTTTATAGATTTTTTTACAATGAGAAATCAGAACTTTAAACTCTTTAATTGATTCTTTGCTATTTTTTTTAATATCTGGTATTATAAACAGATGATAAATCCTAAGTAATTGACATTCCAAATATATTTTCCAGCTGATCATTAAAATTTTTGAACAAAAATACAGCCAATATTTGGTTGTATATATCATCTAGTTTTAGGAGATTAATTCGTTTATTCGCTTTAAATCAAATACAATTCTTACTGTCCGTTTTTGGAGATCTGATAGGGATACCAATTTACATTACCATAATTTAAATGTGAAAAAAAAGTTTCTTGTAAATCATAAGCTTTATACTAAGAGGAAAATCATTTTTAACTAACTCGATTCAAAATCAATGAAAGTTGATTTATATGCTCGTCAAATTTTAGTTTTTTCTTAATACTTGGGCAAGTATATCAATTTTATGAACTACAACTATTGACATTTGTTACATATATTCAAAGACTACGTTTTTTTTAAATTAACATACATTTAGATTTATCTTTATTCAAGATAAAATTATTATTGTTTAACCAATATTCATAGACCTTACATTTTTTTCAAATCACCATACATTTAGACTTATTTTTATTCAAAATAAAATTATTATTGTTATACCAAATATAGATTTTACTTAAATGGAAATTCAAGATATCAACGTCAACAATATCACCTTTTTAATCTTAGATAAAGGAAAAAAGGAAATTATATTATCAGCAAAAAGTATCATGTTTTATTTTTTGTCAGGTTTGACTGATTTTTATAAAAAAAAATCAAATGTTTTTTGCATAAAAATTTATGGCACTTTGAGCATAGGATGCTAGTTTTATTATCACAAGTGAAGGACAATCCGAATATCTTTTTATTTTGATTTGCCTATCGACTGGTAAAACTGAACTTTTCTCTTGTATTTTGTTCACTATTCTAGTTGCGTTTTCACATATTGGCATAAACTTCTGAATTGTTATTGAAGATTTGATGAGATCATTACTAAAATTTTCTATGAATTTCCTCCTTTTTGTGTTTGAAAATGCTTTACCCCATTGAGGATTAACTTATGACTAAATTATTGAAGCATTAAAAACGGAAACATCAATCATATTTGAAAAAACAATCATCGGACACCTTTTTGTTCTTCTTTTACACGTGAAATTAGAAATTATTTCATCCAGTGTCAACAGCACACTTTGTTTTATTATAGTCAAGAATTATTGTGGTTTTTTATCGTTTCTATCACTGACTTCACCATTTTTGTGCAAAGTACCCAGTAGAACAACGCTTTTATATTTTTTGGAAACGTATGAGACTATGGTTGTATTTTCTGTAAAGAAAAACTTTGAAGAAAAAACATTGCTTAATTTTTGTTTGATTACAAGTGGTAGCTCTGGCTTGTTTTCCTCATTGTTCCAAGTAAAGTGATTCTTTTTTTCAAAAGTGATTGAGCTAGAGAGTATGAGGTAAAAAAAATTATCGCAGGTAACTTTTTTACCTGTTAAATCTAAAGCTAAATTCAAAACCACTTGCAGGCTTTGTTTTTTTGTGGTGGAATCAAAGTTTTTTTCCTGTGTAATTTTCCATTTTGTAGACATAAAAAGAGTGTGTATCGCAAAGTGTCCAAATCTTGATTCCATATTTTGCTGGCTTGATTCTAATATATTGGAGAAATGGTCATCTTCCCCTGAATGCTACCAATTGTTCGTCAACGGTGACATTAATACCGACGTTGTTCATTATAGATAAAATTTTCAGACCAGATTTCCCAAACGTCACGAATCGGTGCAAATTTATCAAAACTTCCATGACTTTTTGAAAAAGAACTACCAAGAAAGGATCATCATAGAATGAATAGAAAAATTACATACGGTAAAGTATAGAAGATATGACGTAGAGACTACGAGCGGATAACGAATTTGTAGCCAAAAAGATGGAGGTCCTATCGAGATACATAATTTACTCACAAATGAAATATTTTGAGTGAATTAAACACCTAAATTTAGTTTATTAAATAAATTAAGAAAATAGTTGCGAGAGAAATACTGCAAAAAGAATTTATTTTGAAGTTTATATATTTGATATTGATTTACAGGTTTAATCAATTTTTTGACAGGTTTTATTGATTTCATAAAAATAAACATCACCGTTAAATTCTAAATACTTGAAAGGGTATATATGTATAAAAAACTTTTTATAAGAATAAAAATTATAATTTTGATAAGGGCTGTCATATTTAAATAATTTTTATTCAGGTTTGACTAATTTTTATAAAATAAAAAAAAAGAGAATATCACAAGTAAACTTGAAAATGGGTATATGTGTGTAAAAACTTTATATAATTATTTAGATAAAAAGTTTTTTTGAGATGAGCTGTCATATGTAAATCAATTTTATGAAAGGTTTGATTGATTTTCATAAATATCACCACTGAATTCATCATACTTGAAAATGGGTATATATGTGTAAAATCTTTATATAATTATTTAAATAAAAAGTTCTTTTTTGAGATGAGCTGTGAAATATAAATCAATTTTTTGACAGGTTTGTTTTATTTTAATAAAAAATAAATATCATCACTGAATTCAGCATACTTGAAATGGGTATATATATTTGTAAAAAACTTTAAAGGATTAATTAAATAAAAAGTTCCTTTTTTACATGTATTGTCAAATATAAATCAATTTTTTGACAGGTTTGATTAATTTTGATAAATAATGGACATCATCACTGAATTTAGCATGGTTAAAATATATATGTAACATTAAAAATATTTATAAAAACTTATCTGAGAAAAATAGGGGGTAGCATTTTACGCCCTATGCACTTGAGCGAACAAATTTTTACCTAAAGAGCTTAATAATATTATCTTTGGGGATTTTAATAATAACTTGCTAAAAACTGGTTGGTGTAAAAGAACTAAATACTTTGTCAACTTTATGTATTCACACTCTTGTAAGTTCGCCATTTCAGAAATAACTCCTCAGTTCTTTAGATTAATTGACAATATCCTAGTGAAAGATTTGGTTGAATCAATAGAAACATTTGTTCTGAATTCTAATATCTCTGATAATTTTCCTATTTTTTTATCTTTCAATTTTAATTTGAAAAATAGATCTCCTTTAATTATATGATTAGATTTTAAGTCTTTTGTACAAGCTATGAACAATATTGATCTACCAGTTGATTTGCAACCCTATTTTGATGTGCCTGAATTATATTTTTCTAAATTGAACAGTACTATTTCAGAGCAGTGGCGTAGCTAGACATAGCGCACGAGAGACCGTGCCCCGATGTTTCTTGTGGTGCCCCCTCCCCCATGTAACTCATGTGATGTCATACATACATATAATAATCACATTTATATATAGTTGATTTTCTCACGATATATCATGTGTCACACAACATTCATAGAAGACTTTAATAATAAAGAAATAACTCTCTGAAATGGTCAAGGTGCACCCCCAAAATCCTTCTCTGTTTTTTCTCCAACTGTCTTCCACTCAACATATTGATTGTTATTCTAAAAATATCACAAATAAAGAAGGATCCAAAAAATATCTCCTTCGGTCTGAATACTTCCCCTAATTTGCATTATTCTAATTTTGACTTTTCCTACAAACTCCTTGAAAAATATTTCCCACCTGGAAAAATTATTGATCTCCTACCAATCTTCCCATATCCTATTTCTAATAACCTTGAATTTTTAAATACAAACCTTAAAACTATAATTCGTGGTTCTAAAAATGCAGCTGCTTCTTTTTGCGATAAAGTTATTTCCTCATCCAAGGCAATCTTTTTGTTCTCTGATGGTTCTTATGACCCTGTAACGACTCAGGGCTCCCTTTCGTTTGCTCTTTTCTATCCTGGACAAAACTCCCCTCCATTTATGCAATATTGGTAAATTTTCATCAGGCTTTATTTCTGAATGTTACGGACTTTTACATGCGGTAAATTACTTGAAACAAAATTCTCGGTACTTCCTCTCCTACGACCTCGTTTATCTTTTCTCTGACTCTAAATCTCTTGTTGAAAGGCTAAAATTTAGAACATCCAAATGTCCTATAATTAAGGAAATTTTTCCATCTGTGTATCATTAAATTGTTGTTTCTCATTAAGGGTTGCATGGTGTCCTAGTCACTATGGTATATTTGGTAATGAGTTTGATGACTCTTCTGCCAAAAAAGCTCTTATTCTTGAACCTTACCAATACAAAATTCCTTCTTCTTGCCTAAAACGTGTTTAACCCCTTTATACCAAGCAAAACAGGCGACTTTAGTAATTCCTATTTAATTCCATTTAAAGTAGGAATTCGTCTGCGTTCCCTTTGGGAACATCGGTCGTAAATGGTTTAAAAATAAATCGTTTGCCATCTGGTCTCAAAGACTTATGTCTTCGATTATCTTCTTCACCTTATCTCCCTTTTAGTGCCACTTTTCCAAAAAAATTCTTCGACAGATGGAAAGATTTCGGAATTTTATCCGTTTACTATGAATTGATAAGATGGTTTTCTCGCTCCTGCAACTGTAAAAAGTTTTTAAATTAATAGGAAAATGCCACTCAAATTTGTCCTTTCAACTTCTCAAAAATTAAAGATCCTTTTCATCTCATTTCTGAATGTACAAATACTCAATTTTTGACTGAGCAATTTATGTCTACTTTTTGCAGAAAATTTTGTTTCCCCTTTTTCTTATTTAATTTTTAAATCCGAGCTTCTCGTCTTTTCTTTTCTCGTATTTTTTTTAGTTTATAAGATAACGTATTAGTATTCCGAGTTTTCTATATCATTTAAAATTTGAAGAATTTTTTAAGTTTAAGTCTTTTTAACAGTCTCTTACATCAAAATGTTTGAAAAGTACTTATTTTTACATCCGCCTTAACTTTCCTTATGTACTCCTTTTTTAGCACTTTTTTCCTTGTTTCCTCTCCTTCCACTGTGTCTTTTTTCTGGATATTTAGCTGATTTTTTTTAATACAAATTTCTTCTTCTACAAGCTTCATGCCAGCTTTCAAGTCCTTGCGTCTTACAAGCTGTGTCAATTTTAACCCACCAATTTAATTAATTTCTTTCTGAAATATTGTAGTGTTTTTAAAATGGATAGAATTTTTTTTTTCTATTTTTGAAAATTAACGCAATTAAAGAAGAAAGTAGTGATGACATATATTTTGCTTCGTAAGATGTATATGCTCTTTCTGATGAAACTGATTGTGAAGATAATATAGTATAAAGTTATGTTTGTGACTATAATAATGGTGCTGATGATAACAATAATGATTATAATAGTGATGACGAAGCAAATAATAATAATAATACTGCTTTTTTTGCTAAGATAAATTTGAAACGACAAGACAAGACGTTATATTTCCCAGACAATGTTCTTCAAAAAGTTACATAATTCATAAAAAGTTTCTCAATCATTGAAAAAAATTAAATGGAAATTAACAGATGACAATGAAATTCTTGCGTATATATGTTAGGGGTCATTCACAATTGACGGCAAACTTTTTTGCTTAATTTTACCCCCCCCCCCTCGTTGTCAACTTTTAACAATTAGTTTACTACAAATTCTTCATTTGTCAAATGATCGATACTCCCCCTCCCACTCTTTAAATGACATCAATTGTGAATGATCACTTAGGTTCTTGTTGCTAGCTATCTAAAACAGAATAATCTCTCAACAAATCAATTGTGGGATCGTAAATATGGGCCTCCAATTTTTCGAGCCATTATGTTCTGCTTTGGATATACGACGCAAAAACTTTTTATCCTTTGAAATTTGATATTCGTCTAAAAAGATTGGCAGAAAATGTTGTTTTAGAACTTTCTTCTCCCTTCAATCAAAGCGGTAGAAATATCACAGTTGACAATTATTTTACACACTTGAACTTGGCTAACATATTACTCCAAAATCGGCTTACAAGTGAGAAAAAAAAGTTTTATTCACCAAAATTTCCAAGCTTCAATATTCAAAACTGTACAAAGTTCCCTTTTTGGATTTAAGAAGAACTGTGATATATTTATCAAGTATGCATAATAATGCTGTTGTTTCAGGAAAAAAAACCCGTAATCAATCTTTTTTATAACCAGACTAAAGGAGGAGTAAACACTTTGGATCAGCGCGTTCATCGCTACATGTCGAAAAAAAACAAAACTTTAGCTAATGTGTTTTTTATATGTTGGATGTTTTGCAGCAATAGCAATATAGATTTCAGTCCATCCATCTTGGCAAAAAAAAACTCAAGCGTCGATTGTATTGTTTTGTTATTTTTCACGTTCCTTTGTACTTTTGTTTTTTTAAATAAATTTCTAAATATTTAGGTGAAAAAACTTCTAAAATTATAAACCATATAAATTTAATGGTGTTACGTCGAGGCGGTAGTTAGTTCAATGTGAAGATATTTAGGATTCACCTCACATACAAAGCGTTCATACTTTTTCTTTGAAACAAATGGTGCGAATTGTATTTTGTTAATAATGTAAACACACTCGCTACTACTTTTACTAAATTGTGGGTCGGCATCCAGTTCGCCAGACTCTAAACAAAGGAAGGAGGATAAGGCATGTAGGTAGGTAGCCTAAAGACACAATATTCAAAATATGCTCACTTTTTTTTTAATAATTTGTTAGAAAGGAATAAAACAAAATTAAATTTATTACATAAATAAAAAACAGAGTGGAAATCAATAAAAATTTTAAATACGGCCGAGTGCACTTTAATTTAAATATGATATACATTTTATTTTGAAAAAATCCTTTATTCGTAAAGTAAACTTTCTAGGCTTTTTGAAAACACGAAAAAGAAAAGCAAACTTTAGGTGATTACGTTTAATGTACCTAAGGGTCTCGTCTTCGAGCAGTTTAAAGACGTCTCCGTTAATCTCGTCTAAAGAAAAGGCTTTGGACAGGGTTGGGCTAAAGCGAAAATAAGTGTATTTTGGAGCAACATCAAGCATGTGCTGGTGAACGTTTTCTGTGTTGCAGAGAGCTTGGGCAATTTTATATATTTTTGTACTGAGAGAAAGTTTTTGTATTCGAGAAGGCTCGTAAAATGGAGATTTGCCCGTTCCTAGAGATACTAAAGATGTTATACTTTCACTGGGCCATAAATTTCGGCACTCATGCATTGCAATTGCAGCAGGATTATTGCATAAGAGGCCGCCATCTTGGAATATATATTTTCCAATTTTGTACGCATCAAAGTAGCCAGGCGCAGCAGAAGATGCAATACAAGCTTCCCATATCTTTATGTCATGATCCCCCTTATAAAAGGAGGAGGGATTTAGATAAGAGCGGAAAAGATAAGTGAATGGTTGGACTGTGTTAACAACGGATGAACAAATAGCGACTTTAGCAAACGAGAGGTCGCTTTGTCGGGAAATGTCAATCATGGTGTTATCATTGAAAAGGTTTTTTAGAAGAGACTGAAGAGTTGAAGTGTCGTAGTAGGCGTGCTTGAAGACCAATTTACTCGCACCAACAACACGATTGCGCTCAAAAATATCGACACTTAAATCCTTGTACAAGTCGATGCACTCACTAACACTCAACTTATTGCTAGCAAGTAAGACTGCAATCAGCGCACCTGTACTTGTTCCAATAATCAAATCAAATAATTTTGTTATCTTGAGCTTACTCTCCTCTTCTATGTGTTTTAAAATATGCAGCGCTACCAAGCCACGTGTTCCGCCGCCATCAATACTTAGCACTTTGAGTCCGGGGCTATAAATCGGAGGATTTACATAACCTAACAAAGTTAAAAGTTGATTAGTGTGGCTGAGTTCAGCGTCCGTACTAGATATCAGCGTTTGATGGTGAAGCAGTTTAGAGGTGAGCTTACGCTTATGGCTGAGCGGAAGAAGAAAATATGGATTGTTTTTGAAGTAGTTGTTCATATCTTCTAAACGTTTTATTCGTGTATAGGTTGAATCAGCTGAGAAGTAGGAATTGATGAGAGCTAAAGCCTTTTTATCATACTCAAGCATCATGCCCGAGGCATATAAGCTTAACTTCCTCACCAGAAGCATGTATTCACATGCCAAAGATTATATCCTATGTGCACCAAACCTTAATTAAATCAATTTATGAAAGAGTAGAATTAAAATAAAAAATACTGCAAATAAGTATATGAAAACATATTTTTAAGTATAAGTATAAGAAAATATGTAAATAAGTAGGAAACAGGAAAACTTTTATTTAAACACATACTTAACACATTAACTTTATATAGTTTATCAGCACTTTCTATCAATCAAACTACTGCCTATTTGCTTCATGCTACGAAATACTCTACCATATCCTCCTTCTTGATCCTTGCTTTCTTTTCCTGCATTGGTATATTGTATGTGAAGAACAAAGTCGTCGAAAATTTATTATACGACATTTATAATAGAGTTGAGTTACTTTTGAGGATCAGTGAGACACCGTGTCCAAAGAAATAAAAATCATTTGCTTTAAATATATAAAATTCAAATGAAAAAGAAAGCAGATGTTAATCTTAAAAATTATGATGATCAAAGGTTGAAAGACAGGTTTTTTAAAAACTAATCGTCTTCTTATTTTTTTAGATAAGTTTTTACACAATAAGCATACGAATATTATTCAGTGGGTCACTGGTGACCTAATGTGTCAGAAATAATGTGATATGTTAAAATTCAAAAATTTAAATGAACAGATTTTTATAATTAAAGATGTTTTTTATTTGTAAAAATTTTTAAACCTTCACAAATTAGAATGTTAATTTTCTGTACTACTTTTTCTGCAACACAGACAGATGCATTTTTTATTATGCATAAAATTTTAGTCCCCAAAGGTTTAAAAATATTAACCGAAAAAAAATTATAATGCAAAATTTTGAATTCAATAGAGAACTTAAAGTGAAAAGGGACAAACTTAAAACTAAAGTAAAAATACTATATACTATACAGTAAAACCTTTTAAATCGACCACCTCCCTAAATACCCACTTTTTACGAGTACCATTTATTTCTCCATTACATATAGTGTGCAAGATATTCTCTAATTCCTTTGTGCAAATATTCTCTCTATTCCGTCAATATAACATCACTATTATAACCGTAGTTATCTTGACTCTCTAAACCGACGGTGTTTCAATGTTTTCCATCTTGTTCGGTGAAAAGTGCATTATTATCACGCTCATAAGTATGTTTGTGTTTGGTCGTTCACAATTGACGTCAACTAAAACGGGAGGGGGGGGGGGGTCCAAAATTGACATAAGTCGATTTTGTTAACCCATTTACGGCCAATGTTCCTATTTTGGAACATAAGTAATTTCATCTTCGTGTGCTTTTTTGAATGACTTGGAATATAAATCGTCTGCGTTTTTTTTAAGATATCGTCTGCTTTGCTTGGCCTTAATTAAATGGGTTAAGTGATGATATATCTAAAAGTTGAAATGAGGGGGCTGAAAGTTATCAAAAAAGGTTGACGTCAATTGTGAACGACCCCTTAGTGTGAGTAAAGAGAAAACAATGTAAAATAAGTGTAAAAAGGGGAGAAGGTACAATTTTCCATGAGGATACCAAGCAGAGTAAAATTCCAAAGATCATGCTCAAAATTTGAGTGAATTTTTAGATTTTGCTTTCACTTATATTACTAGAATCTTTTAATTTAAAATTATTAAAATCAATTTAAATTAAAAATTTCAAAACAGCTTCAATAAATATTGATGTGGAAAGGTAAACACATGAATGAAATTTTGATAGAAGTATAATTGAACACAAGAAACAAAAATAAATATAGAAATAAAGTAAAATAAAATCTACATCAATTTATATGAGCAAAACTTAATTTAAAGTTAGTTATTTAAAAGAGAAAATCGAGAAATTTAAATCGATAATGCGTTTAATTTTTCTTAAAATATTTATATGTATGAGCAAAATATTAGTATATACAAATGAAAAACAATCATAAATATCTATAAACAGTTTGATACTGGTTATTAGTTATTAATTATATTCAGGTAGTAACCCACAGAGTAAAATAATTAAAAATCTAGCAAAAATTTAATAATAGCCATTTTGAGGTTGGATTTTAATCAGTGTTCATCAAATTCTACAGAGAGAATAAAAAAGATGAACAAAGGTAAAAAAATATTTAATCTAGATAAAATTTATTAATTTAAAGGGAGTAAGTAGGTAGGTAGATTGCTTGGAGATATCAAAGTTCGCATTATGCAAGATGGTTAATCACAGGTTTTGTAAATTTAGTTGGGAGCCTTGGGGATCGAACCCCTAACCTTCAACCGTTAAGCTGTGAAGTACACACTAACAACCAGTGAGGCTCAGGTAAGTAGGAAGATTTCAAAACACTTTTCAGTGTCTGCTAGATATGGGGCACGAGGGACAGTGTCTCCCGATTTTCATTGTGGTGCCCCCCCCCCTATGTAAATTATGTGATTTCATACATACCTCAATATATCATGTGCCACACAACATCCACAAAAGACTTTAATAATAAAGAAATAACTATCACCATGCTTTTTATGTTAGTTGTATTAGAACTCTTCACAGTTTGATGTCATAACATATACAGATGGGTACCATGACAATGAAATGTTCAACCTATGCATTTTCTGTTAGCAATGTAATTATATCTGGTTTTACAATTATATTAGAGGGGCTTCCATAATTTATTATCAAAGGTGATCCTCTTTTAAATTATCATCATTTTCACATAACTTTTTTTTTTTTTATTATTCTGTGTGGATTATCCCTTCGTGACAATATTTTTTAGAAGTGGAAAAGTTCTTTGAAAATAAATCTGCATTTTTGAACATTCCTTTGTTGTTGATTTTGAAATCAATAAGCTACAATTCTATAAAAGGTATATACAGTAAAACGCCGATAAAACGGTACCTTTGAAAAACGACATCCTTCTAGATACGGTGAAATTTTTTTTTTAACTTTCTTGTACTTGATACTGTATGTATTACCTGTCCCAAGCAATCTATTGATTTACCACTAACGACCTTTTTTCATTAATGTTGAAGAAAAAAATAAGCTTTCAAATGTAAAAATAAAGTTGCTAACTGCTAACACAACCTCTTGATTATGGTATAATCAAAAATTTCAAATCTTTTTATAAAGTCAAATTACTAAAGCACATTATTTCACGAGTAAGTGAAATCGAAATGGCAACATATGTTACCAATAAAATCAATTTATATTATGTATGTCAATGGGTTTTTCAAGCTTGGAAAGAGGTTGAAGTTTTGATTCAAGAGTTGTGGATTTAATATTTCCAATTTGTCATCTCCTCCTCAAATATCCACAATACTACCAAGAGAATGCTTACATTTGTTGGAGAAAATATTATGGAAGAATTATATAAATTGTGATGAAAATATTCAAACATCTATCGATGAAGAACTATCTGGTGAAGAGAGTATTGAAATGACTTGTATTGATGAGAAGCAAACTACGCAAAAAGTAGAAAGAATAACCACTAGCCAAGTATTTGAAAGCCTTAGAAATTTGAAGAACTTTTCTTTTCAAATTGATTCTGAAGAGCTTCTGAGACTTTCCCAGAAGACAACTAAAATTGTTGAAGAGCATAAATTTTCCCAACTGAATCAACACGATATAAAAAATTTTTTATTAAATCATGAATAAATATATCACGCTTATTTCCAATTTATTATTTCACATTTATATAACGACCACTTCTTAGATACGACTTTAAAAGGGTAGCTTTTAGCTCGGTCGCATCTTTCGGGTTTTACTTTATGATGTTTCTATAGCGTCACATCCGAAACGGCAGTATGGACTTTCGCTAACTTTAATTCGGATGAGATATGCTTTGCATGGGCAGTGGCCTGACGCGGCGGTGTAAATTTATTGTTTTTGAAAGTTGCATGTGTGCTGATGTGTGGTAAAGAGGAGATTAGGGCATTTTAAGATGAAGATATGAACATCTGCCATTTTTCTAGAGAGGAGAAGTGAATATGCGTTAGAAGGGTTTTGAGAAGTGGGTAGTTGATGAGGGGGATGTGGGAGGTTGGGTGTAAGTTTTAATTTAAGTAGTCAACAAGGGAGTTTTCTGGTATGTTTAGTGTTGAGCAGGTCACCAGCATAGGTATATGTGGAAATGTTTTGTAATATTGATTAGGGAGGAGGCGAATTTGAAGGAGGGAAAGCGGTGTTATGTGATAGAATCTTGGACTATGTTTTTTGCATAGTAAAGAAATAGATGGCAGTAAAATGTAGTTAATGTTGTCGGTAATCGTAGTGCAGATGTGAAAAATTCTGAAGATTTCACAGAACTACCCATTCTACCACAAGATAATGTTATTCAGAATACAATCAAAAATGAAATTTAAACAATATATTTCAAACAAAAACTATATTTTTTTATAAATGAAACAAAATAAATTTAAATATTATTTATATATGAACAAAAACTTAAAAAAGGTATATATAATATTAACTATTCAGGGGCGGATTCAAGTTGGAAAAGAGGGGGCTGCTTCCTCCCCCTTTTTGAGATCATTCAGTTTCACCAGTGTCTTATATAAACCCCTTTCAGCCTGACGGTAACGTGGCAGGATGATTTTATGCACTTTAAAATACTTCAGAAGGAGCTTAAAATTATAAGAAATGGCGCTGTATTTTTAAACAGATTTTAAGGGAAAATTCCCTCTTTATAAATCTTCTTACACAGGTCCTCTTTTTCAAAATTCTGGATCAACCCCTGGTATTCTATAATAAAAGCATCTTTTCTTGTTGCAGATGGCCCATATTTTAAAGCCTAATGTCTTGCTCAGATCATATTGGGCTTGATTTCTGATTGTGGTATCACTTCAGAGCTAAAAATACGACTAATTAATCGTTTAATTGAAATTTTAATTTTTTTAAATAATTTATATTGATAAAGCTACGGAAAATTATATTGCCTTGAAAAATTGGTCTGAGCCTCAATGGTTGTTATGGGTTGCACTCAGCTGAACAGTTAAAGTTCAGGTGTTCGATTCCTAAGACTTTAAAATTAAAATCTCAAATAACTGCGATCAAGCTTAATGGGAGTATATAGCCTAAAGTGCCTTCATGGGCGCCGGTACGTTGTGGCACTTGCCCCCCCTGGAAATATAAAGATTTTGGGAAAAATATTATACAAAAATGGCTTTCACTAATAATTGATATTATTTTTCATACTTCACTGAAATTGTATTCTCTGAATTTTGTTGCTATTTATAGGTATGTGAGGAATGATTAATTGGGCGCTTTTTAATGATATGAGATTATATTGAAATTATATAATGATTATATTGATATCTTTTAACACAACAACAACATGCTTCACTGTCTTTCTTTTGACATTGTTGTTCTTCACGCATAGTTTTTCTTTTTCATTTAATTCTTTTTGCGCTTCAATATCATATGATTATTTTAATATGGTAACTTCTTATTTTTGCTCAAGGATATTTGTATCATTTTAATCGCTTATGGTATTTTCTTCTTTTTCTTAATTTTTAGAATAAAATATTTGTCACCTTTCATCGACGAAGAATTCCATAATGGATATACAAAAAATTTTTTAATTCTCAAAATCAGTCCAATATAGAAGATGAGAGTGATAGCGGTAGAAATAAAAAACATAAAACCTATGAATTCAGTTCCACCTTTTAATGCCCTGTAAGTGAAATTCAGAGCACACGCGCAAGTAAAATTCAGAACACAAGAGCAAATGTAATTCAGAGCACAAAACCATGTTCATCATCCTCATCAAATGAGCTTGATATTGAAAATTATCTCAACTGCAAATCAATAGGCGACGATTTAAAACTTCTTCTCATGACTGATGCATATAAGCCAGAGAAGAACAACCACTATAAAAAAGATATTACAAAAAACAATAAAATGAGTTTTCGACATGCATGGCTGACTCAATATGCTCATTGGTTAGCATACTAACCAAAATTGAAAAGGGCTCTTTGTATACCGTGTATTTTATTTCCTCAACCAGTTAATAGAGGATTTCAGGGTGCTTTTATAACTGGTACTTTCAGGAAATACAAGGACTTTAATTAGCACGCAAAAAATTACATCGCTAGCGAATGGAATAAAATTACAGATTGATGTACAATACTGTTTTTGTATTATTTCGCAAAAAGAAATTTTACGTCAGTTAAACACCAAAATAAATCAAACAGTTGTTAAAAATCGAGAAATATTATTTTCTATACTATCTTCAATTTTGTTTTGCGCAACAAATGATATTGCAATTAGAGGAAAAGAGTCTATCACAGGAAATTTCAAGAGCTTTTAAATTTCAGAATAGAAGCTGGAGATGATGTCTTAAAAACCCATTTAGAAAGTTCTGCCAAAAATGCTCGCTACACCTCCCATCAAATTCAAAACGAGTTAATAAATATTTCAGAACTTATTCGAAATGATCTTGTTAAGCAAGCAAACAATGCTATTGGATTTACAATACTTGCTGATGAAAGTTCAGACTAAAATCCAGATTCCCTGAGAAAAACAGTCCACAATTCAGTCTAATTCTCCTTCATCCATCTTAAATGAATAAGCTCTCACGTAAGACCTATATTGAAAAAATGGTTGAAATTTCCAAAACATATCAACTTGAAAATTTTGAAACCGATGCTTTAAGTTGGTTTGATTATTGGTCAATATCTTCAGAGACACAAACCATCTACAGTAAAGAATATGTGAATTGTTGAACTATACAGATTTTTATCCATCAGTTAGGAGTGCTATACTTATTCTATTAACTTTACCTGTGACTACTTGTTCCGTAGAAAGATCTTTCAGTACCATTCGCCGAGTAAAGACGTGGATAAGATCAACTATGTCAGATGACCGTTTTTCTGGCTTATGCATGCTTAGCGTACATAGAAGAAAAGTTAATGAAGAAAGAAAAAATTTCATGGAAAGAATTACAAATTCGGAACAGAGCTAAAACGACTTCAGTTTCTTTTTGACCAATAGAAGCAGCTCTGCACTCTAAGCAGTGCCCGTGCTACCTATATAATTTTGGAGCACGTGCCACCCCCCCCTAAAATTTTTGGTTTTGCCCCATGCACTTTTTAAAGGAAAAATAAATAAGCAAAAATTGTACACAATATTCTTATATAAATGCTGGTGTATGTGTATGTATAATATGAGGTTTCTATAGGTTTTTATACAGAAGTACTTCATGCTTTTCAGCAAAGTAATATAGGAAATAAATTTTTTGCAAATGTGTTTCTTTCCCCCATTTCGGCCCCCTTGAAATTTAGCTTTAGCGCGGGCACTAACTCGAAGTGATATTTTTTATGTATATAAGTAATACCTATATTCATATACACTTTCTCTTTTCTTGTAAAAGCATTATTTTCCTCATGCTATGTGTTATTTTTGTTTGTAATGCATTTTTCAATAAAGGATTTATTTTTAGAGTATAGTAAAATATAACCTTTTACATAATAATAAATAAAGTAAAGATAAAGACTAGTATAACCCATCTTAATCATCTTATAGGTGAAACCCGTAACGTTACTAATGTAAGTTATAGTACAGAATCAGTTTTAGTTAAAATAATTAAATTTAAATCGAATCAAAAAAAAAATTTGCCCCCCCCTTGTAAATAATCCTGTCGGCGCCTATGCAGTGCTTTCATACATAACCATCCAAAGGCATAACAGTGGTGTGGTTATTATACATATATAATAGTCATTCTGACCTCTTTTCTAATTATATGTATCGCCGTCAATTTATTTCAAATTATTATGAATATTAAAATTTTTAGTTTATTTGACTGGAGGATATAAGCAAATAGATTCATAGCGTTTATTTGAGTAAAAAGTCTCATCTCACATACAAGTTTATTGTGGTAATAATGTATATAAATATAAAGGAATGATGGCCAAAGAAATGGATAAAATGCTTTTAATGAGATCGGAAACCATCAAAGAAATGTAATGGAGAAGGAATTGCATTTTAATAGCCAATATATGGTTCAGTTCTTAGTAAGAAATGACGTTGAAATACCAATGAAAAATAAAAAGGATTAAATTGTTTTATCTTATTTTTAGAGGAAAATTAATATTACTGTAACAGTACTAATAATAATAAGTTTGAAAGTTTCCATGTTAAATGATTAAGAAAAATAGTGTAATTGTTATTGACTATTCCCAATTTTGCAACAAACATTGAAGACCAAATAAGTTAGTGAAAATTTATCAGTATTGCTTATTTTTATATATATAACTTCATGGACAAACAATTTCTTTAGTAAATTTCTTACTCACTTTTAGAACTCTAGGGCGTGAGTAAAGTTACTGGGTTTCGATAACTCAAAGTCTTGGGTTCGATCCCACATCAAGTCTACTTTTCTCATAGTTCGATACAAACTTCGAAATTGCGCTTTTTTAATGAAAACACTCCACGGTACTTTCACCTTTACATAAAGGTCAAAATAATTATAGCAAAACAAGAAGTTTAAAGTGAATTTCATCAGCTTAAGATTTGGTGATCCATAGAAATTTTAGTATATCATTCCTGGTCCATCGATCAAAAAAGATTGGACAACAGTGATTTGGATCCTCTTTGTATTATATGTATACTAACACAGTATTTCCTAAACGTTTTAACTGAATAGTTCATAAATTAAGAGTCTAAATGCTAACTATTATTTAACAAGCACCCATATAACTATAGGCACCATAGGAATAATCACTTTTTTAATTTATTGTTTTTAAATATATTTTTTAATTTGATAAATTATATTAATAAAAAGAGGTTTTTCAAAATATTAATTATATTCGAAAATATTTTTTCCAAAATATAATTTATTCTACTAAAACACAATTTTCTTTTTAGTTTGTAAAAATTCACAAAATTTTACAAAGCCCATTCTCAATATTTATGTCAATGATGATCATGTTTGATCAAAATAATTATGATGTGGTCCTGGTTGATGCCTTATAATAATTTTGCCACCAAAAAGTCCTGCGCCTAAACGGCGGTATCAAAAATAAGTTGTGAAGTTTGATTAGTTCAATGAAGACGCATGTTAGGTTTATACAAAGCAAGTTACGATTGATGCTTTAGTTTAGTTGCCAGAAAGCAAATCAACAAGTAGGAGTCCCTTTACAAAATTAAATGAATAATTTTCACCACACATCAATTTTATTTTATAATTTCATTCCTTTTATTAGAATAAACGGGTTAAGTACAATTCGTCTAATACCAAGTGATCCAATAAAAATTTAGTCTAATAGACAAATTCACCTCTAAATATATTAAGTCTAAAACTTTTTTTTTATTTTGTGAAATCGCGTTATTGCTTGTTTATAATTTTATATTACTTGTGTAATAACTCACTCTTTACTTATAAAATTTCCTTTTACAAACGATGAAACTGTGAAGAGAAATATGGTTTACGTGCACAAAAAAAGCCTTAATATCTTGATAACATAAAAGCAATGAAAACAATTCTTTCTCATACTTTTGTATACGTTGCGCAGATAGGACGACACTTTCATAAAGCAATAAATCATATGTTCCATATTCTTGTTTGGATGAAATGCCGTTTTATTTATAAGACTAACTTGCTAATACAGAAACCTAGCTTATAATTTTGTGTTGCTGTTATACTGTTAAATCAATCTTTAGTGTCACCTTATAACGGAGCATGAGATAGTGGAGATGAATATGATTTTATTTTATAAGCTTTTGTACTAATATACGAGCATAGATAAAAAGACACATTTTATTTAGATTGAGATACTCTTTATTTTTGACTGCTCAATTTTTTCGCCTTTAAAATTGTTCTTATGGAGGTAACTACGTTTTCTAAAAGCAAAAATTTTTATATTGGCACAATTTATCGTGCTATTACTTCTGTGGAACTAAATGTAAAATCAAATTCAGCAATAGCTGGTGATTTTAAAGTTACCATTAATACACTACTAATTTGGATTAATCTTGGGAAAAAATCAAGGATTCTTACAAAAAAAAGTGGAAAAAGCGTAAAAGAATAAGAAAGAGTCTTTACCCCGATGTTGAAGAGTCTCTTTTTCTTTAGTTCAAAAATGCAAGATCCCAAAACATTCCTGTTTCAAGACCTGTACTTTTGGCTAAAGCCCAAAAATTTGCCTTTGATTTAAATCATTACGAATTTAAATGCAGTGAAGATAACCGGTTTAAAAAACGCCATGATATCATTTTTTAGACAATTTGTGGTGAAGCAAAAGATGTTCCAGCAGAATCATTAAACGAATGGTTTAAAAAAATTTTGCCTTCAATTTTGAATACCTATGCACCTGAAGATGTTTATAGTGTTGACGAAATAGGTGTTTTTTAAATTATTACCCTCTTCATCATTTATGCTAAAAGGAGAAGAATGCCATGGCCGGAAATTATCAAAAGAAAGACTAACTATATTAGTAGGCGCAAACATGACAGGTAAGGATAAACTTCCCCTGCTGGTAATTGGCAAATCGCTGAAACCCCGTTGTTTTAAATGTGGCAAAACTTTGCCAACAGAATATAAATCTAATAAAAAAGCTTGGATGGATGCTAGAATATTTCTTTCATTATTGGAAAAGCTAAATAACCGTTTTCGATCACAAAAGCGACATGTTGTTCTTGTATTAGATAGCGTAGCATCTCATCCAAAGAAAACTCTAACAAATATAATCTTACAATTCTTTCCAGCAAATACAACATCACGTACACAACTTATGGACGAGGGAGTTATAAAAAAAAACCTAAAATTTCATTACAGAGGCATGTTAGTTGAAAAACTAATTACTGCTGCAGAGAATAACTCTGTTTATTAAATCAACATTCTCGATGTTCTACATATGATTCGTCAAGCTTAGTCTTTAGTGCCTAGTGAAACTATTCAAAATTGTTTTAAACATGCTGCTTTCGTATGGTATATAGAAGAATACACAAGTGATCCAGAGAGTGTCAGTGAAAACATACCATTTGTGCTAGAAAAATCATCCAAAGTGGAACTACGAACACCATCTGACTTAGAGAATAACATTGAAGTTGACGCCAAATTGTTTACTACCGCTCCTCTCACAGAAGATAAAAGATATTTCCGATCGGTGTTTTCAAACGCAAAAACTCAGCGATGAAGAGAATATTCAGTCAACACCGGCGTCAACTGCGACTAATGCTCTAAAACTTTGCGGTGAAATAATGAAATTTTTGCAAGCTCAAAACGACGTACAAGAAATGTTTGATTGTATGACGAAAGTAGAAAATTTCATCAAACAATGCAAGAACTCATCTTTAATACAAACACACATCGTTGATTTTTTTAAAATAAAAGTTCAATAAGTTTTACTGTATTTTTTTTAGCTTTAGTTATTGCTGACAAATGGCCTCAATCAAAACAAGAAGGAGGAGACCGGGTCAAAATTTTGACAAATGACAACAAAAAGAAAACGAAAATTCCGCAAAAAAAAAAGGAAACGGAGGGCAGGGGAGCAACCCAGCTTTTTGAAATGAAGAGCCGTTCTGAATTCCTCGGCTGGGCCGAAAAATCTCGATTTGACGGGGAATGAAAGAGTTCGGAAAATTCGTTGTGTTTCGAAAACTCTTCGTGATAAAGCAAAACTCGTTTTTTTCTTCTTCAAAAATTTGGTAAAATACTATTCATCAAATAGCTTGGTCATCACTTTGTGTTGTTTTGGCAAAATTTATGTTTGAATCTTCCCATGTCTAGCTCCATCGAAAAACGCAACTTTTTGGAAGCAACCGCTCGAAATTTTTTCTCTTTTGAAATGAGTTTCGCCCTCTCGTTTTTCCCCAAACTTTAGTCGAGGAAATTTTCATTTAAGTTTCTAAAGATTCTAAAATGAGTGAAAATTTCATTGTTGTCACACAGTATTAGTAGATTTTTCTATTTTAGAATGGAAGTATGAAATAAGTATGTAAGAAAAAAGTTTAAATAAATTTCGTGAAAGAATGCTCAAAAAAATTGTTTAAAGAGTGGGGATTGTTTGAGATTGAAAATAGCTTCTAAAAATAAAATTCTTTCAATAGTGGAACAAGAAAGCATCTTGTTTTACTGAAGGGGATGTTTTTGACTTCAAGTTTAAAATGACAAAAATCTTCTAGTTTTCAGTTTTAAGTGTATGTATGAAAGTATAAAACAATTTTTACTATTAATATCAATTTCTAAGGTATCTATATTTATGAATAGATTGTTTAAAACATGGCTGGGCATCCAAAGAAACTTGATTAAAATTACTAAGATATCTTTGTACTTGAAAAAAATTTTTGGAAAATTTTGATTTCGATTCTTTTGATACAATCCTTCTCTTTCAGTCAAAGTATTGAAATGGAACACTTTTAAAGAATAATGATTGTGATATCGACAGATATTCCATACAATATTCCTTCTCTCATTATAGATTCAACTATTTTAAAATATGAGGAGAAAAATTTGTTAATGTGGAGATGTTTTTGTTCTAGAGGGTATCTTTTGTCTGGAATCTGTAAAGTTGTTCTCAATAGAAGTGCATTCCATATTTTAATCTTCGTGTTTAAATGATAAACAAACTCCTTCAGCGGTTTAAATTTTTTTATTTTTTTATATATATCTGTCATTTTGATTTGAGTCTTGATTTGTATGGCTTTGTGTTTACTGTGTTGTGTGCTTTCTATGTCCCCCCCTTGTTCCTGATTGAAATAAATGTTGAGTTTTGACACAATAAACATTCTACTTCACTTTTATTTTTTCTTCTTTTTAAAAACCCCTCTTTTTTTTAAAAATTTTTTTATAAAAACACTCTTTTTTTTGTTTAATAAAAATTTTTTAAAAAAAAAAAAAAGAATTATTTTTTTTTTTTAAAAAAAAAAAAAAAAAAAAAATAAAAATTTTAAAAATTAAAAAAAAAAAAAAAAAAAAAAAATATTTTTTTTTATAGAAAAAAAAAGAGAAATTGGTTGTGGGGTGGGGGAACTAGCCAAAAACTAATACGAGAAAGCAGGGGTAGAAAGTGAACAAAAATGAGTTGTCGTTTGTAACGACCCCTCATTACTATTAACTCATTGAAAGAGATAATAAAACTCAGTAAAAAACAAAGTTGAAGATTTTTATTGTACTCCTCGATTATAGTGAAACTCGCTTTGTACGAACTAGAAAACTGCTTCCCTTCAACTTCGTTATACTGAGGTTTTACTGTATATTATTATTTTGAAAATTACTATATTTAAATATTTTTTCATTTAAAATTTAACTTTTGAGTTTTTAATTACATAAAAATGTTGTCTATAAATGATTTAATAGTTGATTGATTAATTAATGAGCGATCCTGAAAGACACGAAGAAATTAAAACCTAGGAAAGAGCTTATAGAATGAGGAAAAAAGGTGGTTGTCAGCTGATTGCCTCACTATCATGTAATAAAAATAAAACAAAGAGAAAAACAAAAATATTGTAAAATGGGGAGAGAAAAGAGAAGACTAAGCACTAATATAAATGCTAAAACTTAATAAATTATAAAGGTCATTTGAAAGGATGTGACCCCAATTCCTGGTACTTACAAAAATTTCCCTACAACTCTGGATACCTAAATAAAGGATTTGACTTCGACTAAGGAAGAGCCACTCCATATGCTTACAAATGATTTTTCATTATTCAAAATACTTAAAAAAATCCACCCCTAAATTTTGTTAGATATCGACTCCTAATCCCTTTAATAAAAAAAAAGGTAAAAAGATAGTTTAATATTTTCTTTTTTTTTATATTAAATCAAAACATCCTTCATTGTATAAAATACCCCTCAATAACTCTTACTTTATGACGAGTAGTCATTAACAAATGAACTCGTAACGCAAGATTTATGGCTATCCAGTATAAGTAAAACGGGGATTAACGAAAATAGTAAAAAGAAATTTTTGAACAATTTGCAAATTATTAGGCGGTGAAAATTTTTTTCGGTTGAAGCTACCTCATATCACGCCAGGACATTGCTTACCAGTAAAAAAATTAACTTCACCACTTTGGTACGACAATTATGGTAGAATCAAAGTGAAGATCTTTTATATTTGTAAAATTTTTGCTAAGACTGGGAAAACAGAGCAAAAACGGGTTTCATTGTTTGCTTTAACGCTTTCAATATAAGTACACAAAGATTTTTTGAAAACATTAATTATTTCCGCGTCTTTGCCTTTATCCATCGAAATAAACTGTTCACGCGAAAGATCAAGTATTTGGTATGCAGATTGAAGTGTCTTTGGTCCTCTACTGATCAAATGACTAATTACGTGAGGAATTTCAGATGCCTAAAACAAAAATGATTTTATTCAAGCTTTCATAAACAAATTCAAAAAGGAAATTACAGAAGTGTCCTGGATATTTTCAATTAACTTTTCATCTGGTAGCAACAGAATAGAAATGTAGTGGTCAAGTTTATGAAAAATTGAAATCAAATTTGATGGTGAATCATAATAATTTTGCGTAGGTATGAAATATTTGGTACAAATTTTTTGCAATTTCTTAGCATCTAAAGAGATTCTTTGGCAGCCAGATGAATCCACAGGTCTAAGAAGAGAAGAAACCGAAATAAAAATTTCGATAATCCTGTACACAAGATTATTTAAAACTTCACAGAAATTTTCGCTTAATTTATCATAAAGGGAAAGAAAATTTTTTGAAAATTGGCATGAAAAAGATTCAATTTCTTTCATATACTGGGAACATTTTTGATCTAGAAGATTATATATTTATAATATTTTGATAAAAAGATTAAAGATACTATTTGCACTATCAATAGCAACATAATCTTCACAAAAAGCAGTAAAAAATATTTTCTTAAGATAAAGGCAAAAGGAGTTAACTAATTCGGAAAGAATGCTGTTGAAAAAGTTTCTAAACTTTTCATTCACGAGATCTAGCATGTCAAGAACTTCTAATTGATTTGGATAAGAGCTCGATTTTAAAGCTGAAATGTTCGATTTGAAAAAAACGGCAATATTTGAAATATTCGAATTCATTTTTTGAATTGAGTTTGGAGCATCTAACACCTTAAAATAAATAAATTACAAAAGGGTACCGTAAAATTTATATAAAAATTACTTGGTATGACAAACTTGAAGAGTCAGCATACTCTTCACACTTAACGACAATTAGCTTTAAAATTTTACAAAGGTTCTTAATGACAGCTAAAGAGAATTCTTTGTCAAAACTTGCTTCTTTAACGTATAACAGCATCTTTTCATGTAAACATTGAAGTTTAGTGACGCTTGAAAGCGATTGGGAGTCAAACAACTGGGAAACTTCGTCGAATAGAGAAGAAAAACAGCTTAAAATGAATTAATGGATTCTTGAAAAAATTTCGTCGCATTAAATACCACTTTGTAACAAAAAATTGCTTCGATCTATATTCGTCACTTTCTTGTGTACATCTAGTACACTGAATACGATGGTAATATTTATTTTTTTGAAATATCGATATTTTTATTATTTTTGCTTAATCTAATTTTGAACTTATTTTTATTATTTTTATTTGTTCCAGTAATTATACTGAAAATAGCTAAAATACTCTCTAAATTATAAACTGACTATTTTTGTGTGGAATATATTGGCTAAAAGCAAGTAATATACAACATTTTAAGTGATACCTGGTCGTCCCCAAACTTCAAGTACGTGGAGGGGGGGGCTTATTTTAATGGGGCCTAGACTATAACAAACTGTATACATTTATATATTTTAAGGCAGTTTTAGAGGAGAGGTCTCTCTTATCGAAGAGCATAAGTGATACTAAATTTTGAATCGCATATCAAGAATATTTTGGTGTGTAAATCAGAGATCTAATGTAATCTATGGTTCTTATAAGCCAGATCTACAAGGATAAGTAAGCGTAAAACCAAAATGAATGCCATTTGCAACTCTTAAAATTCGGCTAGAGTTAAAAACAAGTTGAATGATACATAGTTGATGAATCTTTGTACAAAAACCGAATTATGTTAACATTTCATCTTGAATCTCTCCGGTTCAACAAGGTGATCAGTTGTCAATTCTAGTATATTCAGCATAGAAATCTACATCTGATTCTGATGTCGATTTGTCTGATCACGATGATCACTTAGACAGAAAAAAGATACGAGCTTACAACAAAAGCTTGATTTTCGAACAAAAAGAACTTAAAACCACCTAATAAGTGATATAAAACTTACTAAAAATGGAGTTGACTTATTTTGTATCAAAGGGAAAAAATGACATCTTAAACAGTTTAAAGTACGAAGCATGACTGGAAAGATTTTAACGTCACATACTTATTAAGCCTGGGTAAAGATAAAAGGTTTATTCGAAGAATTAGACTTAGAGCATCCGTTCGATCGATGTAGTATATTCATTAATTCTATAAAAAGTCTCAAGACTGTTTGCTTTGCTTCATATCCATCTATCCATTTTTTGGTTACTATATTCAACTAAAAGAAGACTACAAAGTTCATATACAATGAATATAGATGGAAGATATGCGCCAACTTCAAGATGTTCAGAATCCTACTAGGACTACAATGAAGATATATTCAGCACCCTGTATTTTAAAATTCTAGTGCTAGCAAAACGTAAACAGTCAGAAATGTAAGCTCTTCAAGCTGCTGTCCCAAAAATCTAAAGTACTATTTTCTTGTTTCTAGCGAAAATTCTTCTCCTCTTCCTCCTCATCTCTAACACATTAACCTTTGTGAGCCAGCGAGGTGATACAGAATTTATGCAGAAGTACGTTAATGTTTCATTAAAATATGTTATCTCGCGGTAAATTTACTCCTAGACCCGATCTTTAGACGCAATATCAATCAGGGGTTTTTAATTTTGTAAGCAATAAAGCAAAAAATGTGTTTTTGTATTTTTTTATATAAATATTAAAGACATACAGAAAAATAATATCAATTTAAAAATTAGCACATCAAACATCATAAAAACACTAAAATATATAGTGAAACAAAAATACGTCAAAATTTGTAAGCATGTCTAATATTTTTAAATTAATGTAACTAAGGTAATGTAACAAAAGGTCATCTGATATATGAGCGGTTTGTATCACCAAAGATTATTATAAATAACAAAATAAATGTGAAGTTCGAGCATCGAAATCGCCTTAACTTAGCATACTTTAAAATCGCAAAAGAGAAGAGAATACTTTTGGATATTTATTCAGAAGCGAAAAAATGGAATCTTACTTGGACAGATATACGGTTTCATATGGTTGAATTAGAATCTTGAAGAGAGCATCAATTTGATTGCAAATAAAATAATTCCTTTTACTGGGATGAATATTAAATAAGTTAACTTGTGACTCAAGAGGCAGCGCATCTACTTCTTCGTAATCACTCTCATAATCTTCGCTAAGGTGAGTATCGAATGTTGCGTAAAAGAATAAAAACTGTCTTAATATTTAAAAAAAAAATAGCAACAAAAATGTTTATAAAATTAGGAGGAAATTTAATTGGAGAAATAAAGAAGTTAAAAAATAAGGGTTTCAATGGAAAAATCTAATTATAACATTGAACCATATTTGATACAGTGACGTCAAACAAAAAATTAAGTTTAACGATATAATTTACCGATCTTTAAAAAGCCAATAAATAGAGATTAGGGATGGGGCAAGAAAATGAAGGTGTCATAAAATTTTAGAGTTTAAACGATTCAAAATTTAGTATAATAAAACTTTGTACACAAGGGTCATTCACAGGAAGAATGTTTGTTTCTCAATTATATGTAATATAATAGTTAAACATTTTGAAGATTTTTTGCACATTTACTTTCGCTCAAATCTTCAAAGTAATAATTCTGGGCTTGAAAATTGTCAAAAATATTTTTGGAACAAAAAGGTTAATCTTAGAAGTACACGCATAAATAGGATAACTGTTGGCGTAACCTTTAAGTATGAGAGATTTAGAAAATTTTAACTATTTATAAAAATATGTACTAGACTAGAAACTAATATGTAACTAGGTTATAAAATGTTGTATAAAATGAAATATTTGATGCTAAAAAATTTCTATCCTTTGTTCAAAATTTTTTGAATGTTCAATTGATGTTGAAGTGGACTCTCAGTTTTCTAAAAGTAAATAGGTTAAAGTGATTTCCAGATTTTGGAAGTTTGATAATAACAATTAAAATAAAATATTTTTATCTGACATTTACCATTGATAATATTACAAAGATCCGAATGTGAAGATGAATATTAAATAGGGGATATGTTCCCAAGATCGTCTTTCAAAGAAAATTTGGCACATTTTCAAAATTTCTATCACCACCACGGATGCAGGAAGACTTATTCGTCAACCAAACAATTCCTAAACTAGTTCACCCAGGAAGCATCTCGAGAACTCAAACAGTTAAAATGGCAATCTCATGCTTCCTAGTAACCAAAAGCGATAACAGAGCAAGGCTCGTGGCAAATTTTGCCTTTTCAAAACTCCGAACCTCAAACTTACGGCGCCATTCCAAATGCGAAACTTCACTTGGGGGTGTCGCATCGACCTCAAAGATGTTTTTTACGGAATTGCCTTAGCCAAACAATGGAGAAACTGTTTTGTCATTGAAAAGGACAAAAACTCATACTATAAGTTTAACTGACTGCCCATGGGTGCACATCTTTCCCCGACAGTGCTACTAAGAACACTTAAAGAGTTTTTTTCCAAACGATGGGGCGATATTAAATACTAGACCCTCCTCTACCTCGACGATTTTCTTTTCCTTGCAGAGAAGAAATGCGACCTATAATATATTATTGACAAATTTGTACTTTTCCTTGAAGAAGTTTGTGGAGTCCACCCAACTCAAGAAATCCCATTTTTGGGAGTCATTATCAACCCCAAAGACAGAGTCATGAAAATCCCAGAAGGGCAAAGAGACATCATCTCCCAATCATTGGTCTGTCTCATCCTTGCTTCTATATGCAAATGGGAGGCACCTATAAAGTGGTACCAAAGGATCCTAGGAATTATTAACTATTACTTGGGAACGCTTACTAATCAGCCGAGGCTGTTCAGCCACATGTTCAAAATAATTAAAGCGTCCGAAGACAAAACCATCATTAAAAGACTATTAGACATAGGCTCTAAAATCATAAGAAAACCACGGAAAATGAACGATTTAATAGTCCTTAAAGAGCCCTTTTATATGGATGCCTCACACAAAGGGATTAGAATAGTTAGAGAAGAAACTAGCATCTCGAAAACCTACCCATTATTAAAGGGAGACAAATCTTCAATAGACAGGAAATTAAATCCGACTCCATGACCAGCATTAACCCATTTACGGCCTATTTTGGAACATAAGTAATTTCATCTTCGTCTGCTTTTTTCAATGACTTTGAATATAAATCGTCTGCGTTTTTTTAGATATCGTCTGCTTTTCTTGGCCTTAAATGGGTTAATATCTTAAAAACCTGCAAGGAGAATCGGAAAACGGTCTCAGGCTCATACTGACACTTAAAGAAGAAGGGGAAATATCGACGCTCTTAGAAACAAAATCTCGCATATCAGCTCGGAAGAAAACCAGGCTGACCAAACTTCAAGATTCCCCCAAGAGGGGAAATTTTAGGCGAACATACAAGGACTCAATACAAATAATGAAACTACAGCAAAGATTCAAATTGCCTATGGATAATAACCTACGAGTCAAAGTACTGCAGTTAAATCAATTTGAACCCCCTCTCCCGCCTCAATGGCGGAAAAACTGATATAATAATAATAATAATAATAATAATAATAATAATAATAATGGAAAACCATTTAACGGAAAGCATCTGGTTACATTCCTGACAATCTATTGTCTAACATATAAATAGCCCGCATAATTTGAATATACATTATTCTTTTTCTTCAATTTGATGTTATACTCCCATCCAGCAACACCCACCCCAAAGTCTCTTCTTTATTTTTTGGTAAAGAAGAAGAAATGTTATCATAAATAATAAACATTGTTTTTAATTTAGCATCATAATCTCCAAGTTTCAGATATTTGAAAATCACCAAGAAGATTCCTACAAAATTTGGAACTACAACAATCATTTTATGAACAATATTTGTAATATATATTTTCCATTTTATTTTTGTTTTCCAAAAAAAAATTGCTAATAAAACTCTAAAACAAGATTCCTCTATTCAACATTAAAATTCAGAGAAGAAACTTACAAAAATATGGCTTAAGAATATAGTAAAGAAAAAGAAGACTAGCAGAAAATTTTATAATCAAAAGTTTCCAATAAGAAAGCTTAATCTTGTGGAAATAACTTTGAAAATGAGAAAATGCAAGAAATATAAACAAAAAATTCCCCCAGTTAACGAAAAGTTACCAATCACTGCATTGGCGGCTAAAAGGGAATTTTATTTATATTACCCTTTTTTTCTTTAAGAAACTAGAATCCTAAAGCAATCATCATAAAAAGTAAGTAAAAATTTTACCTAGCTCTAGATATGATAAAAAAAAATAAAAGTAGGAAAAGATATTTACTTTGACCTTTTTATATTTTGAACGAACTTTTTAATAGATTGAAAAAATGCTGGATAGTGATTTCCTAAACCGCGACTAAAAATATCTGCGCAGGAGACTAAGTTATCAGTTCGATCAAGCGCGAAAATATCAGCAAGAACTGATAAAAAAGCGACTGCTGGAAACTTATTTTGATCCTTCTGAAAGTAAAAAACAATGTATTAAGTTCATACCAGAAAAAATGGGGTTAAAGCACCTTCAAAAATGTATGAAAACGGCGACAAGAAGAGCTTTCTCGGCCATTGTATAGAACTGTGTTTAAAAAAAGAGCGTCTAAAAATTGAAAGAGCAAGTATTCGTTTAAAAATTTGTCAAATAAGGAAGAAATTTTGGATAAATCGTAATGACTCTCTTGGAATTCTTTGTCTAAAAAAACTGAATTATTTTAAAAATTAAAAAACAATGAGTTAATATGAAAAAGTACAGAGGCTTAGAAAAACTTCATTCTTGTAAACTCTGTCCTCGCAAAAAATGAAATATTCTTCAATAACTGATTCAATGACACTCAGGTCCACAAAAGATTGTAGCGCATTTAGGGAACTTTTTTCATTCTAAATTATTATTAAAAGTCACTTTAAGGATTTTGCTTGAGAAAATTACGATTGTAGTACACACACACACACACATACACACACACACACACACACACACACACACACACACACACACCCACACACACACACACACACACACACACACACACACACACACACACACACACACACACACACACACACACACACACACACACACACACACACACACACACACACACACACACACACACACACACACACACACACACACACACACACACACACACACACACACACACACACACACACACACACACACACACACACACACACATACACACACACACACACATAGGATTTACACGGGCAATTATGTAGGGTATCGAAAAATAATTAATCAAAATTTATAGAATATGTGCTTTCACTGTTAACCGTTTTCCTATCAAATATTATTTATAAAAAGTAAAAAATGGTGAATCCTGTATCCTAACATATTCTGGGTATTGAAACACGAAAAAAATTAATATAATTTTATCATTGTTCCTTTGAAAGAACATTGAAGGCGTTGTGTAAATAAAATCCAAGTTAAAAATTTATATTTTATGATGAATATTTAAAATTTAATTCTTTCTTCAACAAAAAGATTTAAATTAGACTTTCCATATTCAATTTTTCTCGGACACGTGTTCGTACAATGAATTTCTTGTCTTATCTTTGATTTAAATAAATATAAAAAGATGTTTCTTCTAAAATCATGATGCGACATTTTCGCATTGTTCATTGATGAAAATTTAGGATATTTGTACACAATGGCCAAACCCACTTTTGCAGGAATATCAGATATGTAAGATGTAGGGAGTTTATTCATTATATCCGCATCACTCATTTCTTTATTATACATATATGTGCTTATTTTAGACATTTATTTCTTCTCTTAGGCTCATGTGTTAACCAGTTGCTTGCCGTTCTCACAATTGAATTATATCATTGCGTTTGATAAGAAAAACTAATTGTTACTTGCTCTTTGTTCTTTATCATAGTCATGTTTTATCCAAAAGAATTTGACAGCTTCAGCATTCTGACATAGTTTACTAGGAAGTTCTTTTTCTTTCATGTCAAGCATCAAATTATAACTAGTAAAAAGCGTTATCAAAAAAGATCATGTTTTTCTGGAGCTGAAACTTGAAGAAGTTTTTCAATAATCCACCCACTACACTTCATGAAGAAGGTTTTTTACATCTTTTTTTTACAATTTTTTGTAAGGTAATATTAATCAAAACTATCCAATCTTATAAGAAAAAATATTAAAATCTCATTTAAATAAATTTTTAATTTTAAGCTAGAAAAAAAAAATATTGTAAAAAAGTGATAACTAAATTTGTGAGTAGTAAATAAAAAATAGTTTTTAGATATGTTAAAATTATATATACAAATTTAGAAATAAAATTGAAAATAAGTGCTCATATAATATAACTATTTACTCAATTTTTGAAAGAAATTTAAATACTGTAAAGCAGGAAATTTTAACGAGGAATTTAAATTAAATTAATTAAATTTATGCTCCAGAGTTTCGAGATTTTTATATGAATATTTAAAAAATATTTTTAACGACATTTGAAATTTTTCATATATAAAATTAAAAATCTCTCTGTCAAGAATTTGCTCAACAAGTGAAAAAAAAATTTTTTTAGGCTAAATATCGAAAATTTAAGAAATGATTATTCGAGAATTTGTTTTTAAACGATAATTGGCGAAACACAGAATCGATTCTTTAGGAACATTGGAAGCAAACCAGTTAATGACATATAAAAAAATACTATAGTTTAAAATTGCAGAAAAGATCATAAGATAGTGTAAATTTTTCAAAAGAGAGAATTCAATGAAAGCTAAACTCAAAGTACAGAAATTGCTGGCAGTGAATGCCATTTCTGACAAAGAATCGCTCGCAGTTAGCCAGCTCCTACATATGAAATGTAGACACTATGAAATTACGAAAGACGTGTAAGGAAACATAAAGAGGCATACAATTTTCGTGTTGAAAGGATTGTTTTGGAAATCAAATAGCATGGGCCCGATGAAGAGGTACATTTCTTTTTTGCAAATTTGGAAAGTAGAGAGGTGATGTTGTTATCACACTACGCAAATTAACATCCCTTATTTATACTCTTTCGCGTCTAAGCAAGGATGAATATAGTAATAGTAAGAATGGTTGTACCAGAGATTCCAAAGATTTGTTAAGGTGATCCACACAGTGCAGTTTAAAGGCGTCTTCTGATTCCTTAATAAATCTAATTTCATCACTTAGCACTGCAATATGCAACAGGTCTTCCTCCGTTACTAAAACGTCGTCTAAGAAATAGAATTTGTTAATTAGTTTTTAAACTTTTCAAATGTTAAGCTGTTTGGTTGTTAGTTACCATTGTTGCCAATTTTAACGGGAATTTGATATTGAGAAATGCAAATATTAGTCAGAAAATGATTAGGAGCCGGAGCCATTAAAATTTATAACAGTTTACGCTCCAGCTCAATATGATCAGCTTGTCTCCAGCTACAGCTCTGGCTCCTTCAACATTGTCTGGCTTCAGCTCGCGGGTCATGGTTTTAAGTTTACGTATGCGCTTTTTTAACGAAAATAAATCTTTTTTAAAAAAAATTCATTAAAATGAAAATAAAACCCAAAAAGATATAATACTTGGACGCGCATAAATTATTGAAAGCACCTGATGTAAACATATAAGCGTAATAAATTAAACTTATATTCGCCATTTAATAATTACATGATCGCTTTCAACTATGTGATTTCACTTTCTTAGGTTTCAAAACAGTTTTGAGCTAAGTCTAAAAGAAAAGAAATAAGTTTATAAATTATTTACAAACGTCACAAGAAAAAGATTCTTTTGTAAGAGTATTACATTGTTTTTTAAGATGATCTTTAATTTCTCCAAAACTTCGCCAAGTAAATAGGAAACTCCTTAGACAAGACACGCACAATAATTTCTATTTTGGATACTAGATTCTAATCAGTTCTTAATTTATTTGATTCACTCTATAAGTTTAAGCGATGTTCATAAATGCAGTACAATCAATGAGTATTGACAAATCAAATCATTATCATTTTAGTCAGCAACGCTTGATAGTGTCAAGTCTAACATTTAAATTCACAATAAAGACTTAAAATAATTTCACATACTTAAAATTTAAGTCATTTTTTCTTTTTATTTAATCAATGTAAGTTCAAAATTATAACTGATATAAAATCCCAGTCAAATTTTGCAAACGTAGGGGGACGAAGCGTTCTAATGAATATAATGTTAAGAGTGAATCCAAATATGTTTTGAATGAACGGTTGTGATTGGAATAAAATGAATTATTGCTTACTGATTTTTTTCAAAATGCTTGATGTGGAAATAGTATCGTCAAAGCACACTAATTTCAACTTCTTGTGTAAGAGTAAAATTTTTTGCACTTTCCTCAACAATTTGGAAGTTTCCTAAAAATAAGAATAAATTCATTATTTAAATGAGAAAGTAAGGAAATTTGGGAGGCTTCTAAGAAATATATAACAAACCATAATTTTGTTGTATGGAGATGAATCAAGAGTGTCAAAATCATTCATTAAGGAAATTATTCTAAGAAAATAAGAGGCTAATTTATGAAAAAATAATAAACTACAAAAATTTTTACTCACTCATTGATAGAACTTTGAAATTTTTTTAAATATTCAAAATTACTTCCAGCATCGTTTGCATACGAAAGGGTTTTTTCCAATCGATTAATAATGTCATCATAATTAGAAAGAATCTAAGTTGTAAATGAAAACGTACTTTAAATTCCAAAAACAAAAGGACAATAAAAATAACCAACACTATCGTTACGAAGTAATAATTTCCTTTCAAAGAAATCACACCCAACATGGTTCTTTTGTTCATCAAAAAAGGATGTCAAAAAATCTTCATTAGCACTTTTAATCACAGTTTTCGCATTAATATTCTTCATCTTTTCCTTAAAAATTTAAAAAAAAAAATAATTAATATCAATTCAAAGCGAAGAAATGATTCGTCTCAAAGAACAAAAATAAAAATTAGTTAAAGTTACATTTTATTGTACTACTTAATTTTGAAATTTGTTTATTTTAGAAGTTCTTGAACTGAAACTTTATGATAAATAAATATCATATAAAAACAAAGAGCATTTGTTGAAAAAAAAACAATTTTAGTATTTAAATTGGACATTAATTCAAAAAGATGAGTTTTTCTCTTCTAATCTAATTTATTTCTTTTGGAAGAGATCATTTTCATTAGATGGAGGAGAGCAGGACAAATATTTTTTAGCTAACAAATTCAAATATTTAAAACTTAATTTTTTGTTTCTCCACCATTCAAATGAATTATTTTTTTTATTCTAATAGCTTAGATAACTTTATTTCATTTTAATTTTATTTTTAAATTATTTTTTATACACGAAATACAAATGCTCCTATGCATTCGCAAGACCGCCAATATAAACTCTAGCTTGTTTATGGGCTCGGCTTAAAAGATCGGTAATAATCGGACAATTTATCGATGTTGATGGCGATATAAAAATAGGCCGATAAAGCCAGTGCCAATTAAAACAGTACATAACTTATAGATTACTTACTTCAACGGTAAAAGGGAAAATTGAAAAGATATAAAGTGAAATGAGACAGAAGTCTGTGGAATCGGTTTTTTAGTACCTTTAAAATAAAAAATAAAATTAGCATAATTTTTGCAAACAAATGGAGTGACCTTTCTTTAGTCAAAGTTGGAAGAGAATAGTTGGCGTTAAATTTATCAAGTAAGTATTTGGGGTCGGAGTAAAAGAAAGTGAAAACTTAGAATGCTGGCTCAGGGGCGCCCATCTGGGGGGCGACAGCCCTCTCTCTCCCCCCTCCCAAATGTGATTTCAAGGGGCGATATTTATTAGACATATTTGTCTTCTGAGTAGATTTCCGATATTACTTTTCTTGTTTTAAGGTTAAGTTTTAGAATGAATATTTAATATATTTTTTTCATTACTTTCCAATTCATTGATATAATAATGCAAATTTGAGCTATATTCTATCAGAGGTAGTAATGTAGCCAGTAATTTGAACAAGAGCCCGTACATTTTTCAGAAGGTTAAATATTTTTATAGCGCATAACTATATAAGAAAGTATTCTTTATAATTTAAAGCTAAAGGGTTTATCCGTATTGATTACTGTTAATCAAGGTTTCCAATGGGGTCCACATGGACCCATATATGTCCATTGGGAATTTAAGGGGGTCCATGGACAAAAATATGAATATTAGGATTCCTTTTAACACAGCAGGGGTCCATGAAGTCTTTGCCAAAAATAAATAATATTTAAACAGATAACAAATGAGTTATGAGCATTGAGCATCCACTGCTTTTAGTGCTTAATTGACAAGCTATTTATGCAATATATTCTAAAATGTTTATACTAAAAAGTTTATAATAGTAAAATAAAAATCGGATGGAAGCATATTTTATATGGTTTGGACATCTAATGACCATGTTACTCTTTCTAATCACCATGTACGTAACAATAACAATTTCCTAAAATGTTAAATTACTACTGAATGAGCTACGGATACCACAATATATTTATATTTATTCTTTTTGTGTAATAAGAGTTACAGGTTCATTGTACAATACAATTATTAGTGAATAGTATCTATGATACCATTTTTAGTTTGAATGAAATTGATTACAGTATTCTCTATCTACTTGGCGCTTTGATTATCGAGACTTGGGTGTATATCAGATTTTATTTGAAAGTCATTATTATCGTATATTTTTCGATTATCTTGTTCAAGGAAGCCTTTAGATGTGAAATTAGGAATATAATATATATTCGTTTTTTTTAATTTATAATTAAAATTGAAATGTTTTCCCTATTTGAATATACATATTTATACGTCTCTTATAGATCATGGGGGTCCACAGTTACTAAGGTTATCGCTCAAAGGGTCCACAAGCAAAAAAAGGTTGGGAACCTCTGCTGTATATGAAAGAGTTAAATTAACCCATTTAAGGCCAAGCAAAGCAGACGATATCTAAAAAAACGCAGACGATTTATATTCAAAAGCATTGAAAAAAGCAGACGAAGATGAAATTACTTATGTTCCAAAATAGAAACATTGGCCGTAAAAGGGTTATTAATGTAATAGAATACCCAAGTTAGAAAAAATGCACTTATTATATTTGATAAATATAATTTAAACAATCAAGTCTTTTACTCCAGAAATCAAATATAATGCATCTTTATTCTTAGATATTCGTTTTATTTATAAAGATTGCTTAGAATAGTTGATAGTGTTTTCACACTTTGCTTAAAATTGTTGTTACTAAAACTTAGTATAATAAATTTAAGGGTATGTAGCACATTTTTTTTCGAAAATTTTAAACCTTCAATTTCTTTTTAAAAGGGCCAAATTTAAATTCACGACTTCATACCTGTCAATTCATAGAACCAAGTCCTAAATATATTTTCAAACAATTTACTTTACTAACTGAACATATGTGAGGTAGAATATGAAGATTATGTAAGATAATTCTTTGTTTTTTTGTGTTACTAATCAAGCTTGCTAATTTGATATGAACCAGGCTTGTTGACAATTAGCGAGATGAGAGGTTGATAAAAATCATTTAGCTCCCAATCAATAAATATTGTATCAGATAGCAGGGTTGTTAAATGAGATCTGACTAAGGGGCGCACATCCCGGGCGATTTTAAACTTGCTCACACTCATATGTAGTGAAAAATCGAATCAGAGCAATCTTTGCAACATTAGTATAGCACCCTTCCATTTTAATAGGAAAATCGCTATGAGATATTTCACAAAAACATGTTTTGCACCTCCTCAATCATTCAAATCAATAAACTGTTCTTGAATTAAGAAGTTTTCTGAGGCCAGATTACGGATTTTTGATAAATGGATAGTATTTTTCAAATTTTTATACGTTTTAGAAGCGGAAAGAAAAATTCCTTGCCTAAGATATGCTACACAGTGTTTCACCTCCACGACATCTTGATTAATAAAAATCTTATTTTCACCAACAAATATGTTGGAAAACCTAGCAAAATTTTTCTTGTCTAAGAATGTCATAATTTCAGCTCCATTTTAATAGATGTTAATGACAATGGAGTACAGTAATCTCTTCCTTGCAGAGAAAATTTTAGAGAATTCATGATTCAAATATGTTCACTAAAAACGATAGGAATATACGAAAACAAACATCTGAAAATTTTACAGTCTGAAAACTATAACAAAAATTGCTAGAGCATGGTCACGGTCAGTATACACACTCCAAGCTGTGTTGTAAAAAACTGTCCACCTTGTCAAATATTTGTTTCCCAAAACAAAAAAATTGTATACAAGGTGTACGTAAACGCAAGGCTGAGCTAAGTTTGCAGCATTCATTGTTTCATTGCAAAAAAGTTGAAAATCGAATTCCGAATCAATAAAACCATATTTGTTAGTATGTTATCAGATAGCTTACTTACATAAACACAATTGCCAATGTATTTTCCCATTGATCTCATATGAGATTAATCTTCAATTGTCATCTATTTACTTAAATGTTGTACATATTATAGTTTTTAACAAATGCAATATTAGTTTTGTGCGTTATTCAAATAATAAAGCAATCGTTACAATTTTATATCAACTAATATCTTCAGTCTCGCGTATAGAAGTTTTTTTCAAAAAAAATCACTTTTGCCTACTTTAACACAAATTTTGGACTCTTATAGAAACACAAAAATTCTATTAAAGCAATGAAATTAAGATGGTTTTAACAGCAACACTGTAAACCAATCTTAAACTAACCGATCTCATATGAGATCACTGGGAGATAATAGGTTAAGAAAAATGCACATTTACAAATTAGGCTTGAAAAGCAATAAAAGAAAAAAATAGTACTCAATTCAAAGACGAATTTTTTGTTCTTTTTAAATGTCTTATTGGCAAAAATGACAAATGACCTAATATGGGTGAAATATTTTGAGAAAAACGATTCACTCAGTATCCCCTTCACGATCCCATTAGAACTTCTTCGCAGCACCGCGGACTCGAGTTTGTAAACCAATGAGCTAGAAGGTTGATTGAATCAGAATTACAAACAAGGTAATTTGACTTGATAAATTCGGTGCAGTTATGGTTGGATTGAGAGCTTACAGTGCAAGTGTAATGCCGGGTAATAATAGTGGTGTGTTCATTGGACAAAATTCTTTTATAATAAATTTTGAAAATTATACAAATTTTGAGGATGTTCTACCCTGTGCTAGCTGTATGTCAGAGAAAGGAATTGAAATTACAGAGAAAAAGAAAAGAATTGTTGTACTGTGTATACAAGACACCAAATGGGGACGTAAAGCTATAGAAGAAAGTGTGGAAGTCACAAAATTTTTATATTGGTGAATCAAATAGAGAAAATGGACTTGCATGATCTTATCACAAAAATATAAATCGTATGTGATAGAAGTAAAGTGAAATAGTAATAGATAAATTGCTATCAAAGTAAGAAAACATTAGATTATTTGGATTATATTAGCGAACGTACAAAAGTTTGTAATAAATAGTGATGGAAGGATTAATACGGAATCTGAATCGTGTTTTTTATACCGGAATAAGAATCGCATCGGAAAAAAACATTAGTAGTTTGATATTTTCAATTAGTTAGTATATGATTAATAAATTTATTTTCATTTTAAAATTTTATTTAAAATTTTAAAACTTTCCCAAATAGCGCATTTGAGTTTTTCCACTAAGACATGACTAGATTAAATACGAGGTCAGGATAAAAGGTGAAGTTTTCATGGGTAAAAAATAATATGATGCATATTTGCCATTTTTATCGATATATACTTACACGTAAAAATTACAATTAAGTCCATAATTAAGCCTGGGCATTAAATAAATTAAAAGTATAGGGAAAGGTATTGTATTACTCTGAAGAAATTTTGAATGTTTATTTTTTCACTACTAATAGTCGATGTTGTCATGCGCAATTCGAGAATTTGCGCAATTATTTACTATTTTAAATTGATAAAAAAAAATCGTTCAATTTTTTAATATTTATTATTAACAAAAATATATTTCATTCATTTTGAAATCTTTTTATAGTGAATGAAACAAATAAAATATATTACTTCATTTTAGAATTTAGAGAAAAACTAAAGGAAGAATTACAAAAAGAAAATCTTGAATAAACATTTTCGGACACTTTATTATTTTATCATTACAAATTAAACATAAAATAAAAGTTTCCGAAAATGTTGATTGATGATTTTCCTAATTTTCCTTGATAAATAAAAAAAACTATTAGTGCATTTATGAAGTATTTCAAAGTTTTTTTCAAAATTTGCACATATTTTTTTTTATTAACATTTGATTTTTCTCTTAAATTTTTGATATATTTAATTTAAATAAAATATTTTTGAGTATTTTTTTGTTATTATTTTACAAATTTCAATAGAGATTATATCGGTTTCTTTAAAAATAAGAAAACATTCATGTAATTTTTTTGTTATTTTCGAAATAGTCTTATATTTTTTACTCAAAAAATTATCTCAAAAAAGAAATCTTTAAATTAAAAATTACATCAATTTTTGTCAAGTTTATAAAGGTGAATTTTTAAATTTTATGTTAACAAAGTTATATAGGTAATGTTTTTTCGCAAATTCCATAGGCAATTCTTTAAAAAGGGTTTTGGGGAAAAGGGGGGGGGGAAATTCCCTTTCCTCTTAAAAAATTTTTAATAATTAAGAAGATATTTTTAAAATTTTAAAAAAAAAAAAAAATAAAAAAATGTTGAGTTGGCAATAAAATGTGGAGGAATTTTACGTAAGTTTGAAATGTTTTTATTACATTCCTTGTTAAGGAAATTCTCAATGGTTTCATGCATGCAAATACACTTTTTCATGTACAATTAATAAAATTAAATTTGAAATTATAAAAAAATCATTTTTTAAAGGGTAACTCAAGTCATTTGGTTCAAGCGTGTGATCTTATTCATTCTACTATTGATTGTTTTAAACAAAAGAAATAAAATATGGATTCAACTTTTCAAGAAATATATAAACATTCCGAAGTATTATTTAAGGGAAAATATAAAGAATCGAGGAAATAATTCTTACCAAAAAAATTGGCTGATTACTCATTAAATTCACATTTTTCTAATGGTGAACAAAATGGTTTGGATGATAAGCTTCATTTGAAAAGAATTTTATATTACTCTCTCGATTCTGTTATCAATGAAACAACAAATGGGTTTCAAAATTTTTGATAAAATTTTTTTTATTGTCATTCTCTTTTTAAGATTTAACCAAGAAAATATAAATTTGTTTCAATCAGTTAACTGTTTGTACTTAAATCTCTTAATTTTTTGGATCCATCTGAGCTAAAACCTATTTTTTTGATTGATACCAAAGTAGACTTTACACCTTTCTTATCTCAATGTGAAGTAGTTTTAAAATTGTTATACATTTATACTCAGCTTATAAAAACGTTTTTAGGTAACTACTACTTTACTTTTGGCCTCACACCTTCCTCTTGTGAAAGAGCATTCTCAACTTTGAAGAGAATAATCACTCCACGAAGACAGTCAATGTTATCTGAAAGAAAAGAAACACTGATAATTCTTTCAGAAGAAAAAAATTATCTTGTTGTCTTACTTTTTAAGAATTTTTATCTGTTTAAAATAAATTATGTGTATTTTTTAGTTTGTTTCAGTTATTTAAATATAAAATGTTTAGTATATTTACATATATTATAGAATGAATATGTGATACAAAATCTGATAGTTCAAATTAGCGCCCCAATGAAGCCTTCCCTCCTCCCTGAAAATTTGCTTAGCGCGGGCACTGAAATCTAAGATATTATAAGGCTTTTTTAAAAGAATAAACTCATATACTTCTTCCTAAACATGTATGATCAATGAAAGTGTCCAAATTATAAGTGCACACGTCAAACAGTTTGGCCTAGTGGTATAAAGAATCTAACATCGTACAATGAAAACTCAAAATTTTTCAAACCAAATAGATAATAATCTCTAACATATTATTGACATCTTATACATAAGCTTTCGTTCTGAAAATTTTATTCAATTTTTTGTAATTCTTTGAATAGGGAAAGTAAGTCTTAAATTAAATAAATAAGTCAATAAATACGAAATCTACACAAATAACACACTATTTCTTTTATTTTAAAACTTTTATACGTGAGTAGGTTTGGTTAGATGCTGGATTCGATAACTCAAAGTCTTGGGTTCGATCCCGCATCAAGCCTGCTTTCCTCATAGTTCGATACAAGCGGCGCAATTGTGCCTTCTCGATGAAAACACCCCAGGTACCTTTATCTTTTATATTCTTTAACACGAATATACTACCACCATAATCCTGCAAAAAATCTAGCTCTCTTCACTTGCTCAACAATTACACAATTTCTACAAAGTTACTCCTCACTCTTAATCAATCTGCAAACGAATCATTGCAATTCTCTTAAACCTCGAATTTGAACCTTTAATAGATTAAAAATCTGATAAGGCTTAGATATATTTTCCTCGATGAATTACAATTCAACAAAAGTTTGAATTTAAAATGTATATGATAGTAAAGAAGATGTTAATCTTTGTTTAAATCGAAAGTTAGACATATGATTTTAATTTTTTAATGCGTTTAAACTCAATTCAGTCCATGTTCTTGGACCTTTTTATTAAAAATATTTTTAAGTTTCTTGAAAATACAATTAGGTTTAATTTTTTTTGATTAGATATCTAAGATATATATTTTATGATACATTTATCCTATATATATATATATGGTTATTTGGGAAATTTTCATACATAAAAATTGTCTACAAAAATATATGTGAATTAATCCTTGAATAATACTTGGTGGTTTCAACATGCTAATCGTTGAAAAATGATATTCGTAATTGAATAATTCTTCTAAATGTAAATAAAGGGCGTAACCAAGAATTTAAATAATGTATGAAGGGAGTAGGGACCATTAATCTAAACACGTACTATGACATAATTTAAATTAACGTTTAATTTTAATGCCTTAAAAATATAATGGGAGAGGTGGTTAATCTGAAATTTTATGAATGAATGATATATGAATCGTATTTTAATTAAAAAATATAATATCTGTAATCCAAGTTATGTACCAATCGCTGACTAATAAATTTACAAAAACTGATACTGATCTGATGAAATCTTAGATCGGGAGTCCTTAAACTTTTTAACCCATAGACCCTTCATTTTCTCCTAGACCCCGGGACGAGTTATGAAAATTAAAAATATGAAATCAGTTTTATTGAAGTTCTCATTTGCCTGAATGAAATTACGCCTACAATAAGATATATGAAAATTTAACTTTAAAATAATCATTTGTTTAAAATTATTTATACTAATACATAATTTTCATGATTATCTCGATTTTTTCCTCCTTAGATTAATTTCCCATAACAACCGACTCCCTTTCAACCTCTATATAATAATCGACGCCTAGATTCTTTCCATAAACATTTCCAAGCGAAATGAGTTAATGTTTCTGCACAGTGGAATAAAAAAGGCGTCAGTATTTCCACACTCAGTTTATCTGATAAAACCTTATGCAATATGTACCTTTTTAAAGAATTTTTAAGTACTACCTGCGCGAATACTTAAATTTCTATGGTGATTCAAGCTTATAGATAGGTGTAAGCAACAGGCCTTCAGCTTGTAAAAATTCAAGGGGAGCTATGATTAGAAAACTGTTACGTGTAAGGGTGATGAAATCTTTATATCCTATTTTTGAGATGCTTATATTATTTATTTTATCGGTCATCTATAGAAGAGTGTAAGATGTGTTAAATTGGTGTAAATTGTCAAAATAATTACTATTTTAGGTAAATATTTTTTAAATTATATCAAAATTATTGTTGATTTTAAAATTTTAAGGGGTCTAGAGCCCAATGCCGCACCTATCTTTAATGCCGCCCGGATGTATGCTGATTTGACTGCCCCTAAAAATATCAGATGTCACTTCAAAACGCCCCAAACTTAATAATACAGGTATGTAGGTAAGAAAAATTGCAATAAAATGTGTACCAAACCATTATTACATTACTGCTTCAGTCTAAAATATCTCGATTAAATTTTCTTTGATGATATATTAATACAAATAAATTCTTTACCCGCGGCCGATCGTCCTTTCCTCCCCTCTTAGTACCCAACTGCCAGAGCCCCTTCTAGTTCCTAAGGATTTGGTCAGCGGTGATTTTAAAGGAGGAATTATATTACATATAATTTGCTAAAATTAAAATAACAAAAAAACTAAAATATTTTATTTTAATTAAACAAATGTTTTTTCAGAAACTCAGAATATAAATAAAAACAAATTTTTTAATTAGTTTTTAAAATATTTAACTAAATTAGATGTCGGTGTTTAAAATTGCGTTATTAATTAAGTTTAAAAATAATAAAGTATTTGAAAATGTTCCATTTGAGCTAAAGCCAATTTTTTTCAGAAAACTATATTAGTGTTTTTCGAATATTCTATTTTTTGGGAAAATTTTTTTTACCGCAAAACAATATTTCTAGATTGGACCCTATGAAAGTCTATTGCATAAGTGCTTTTCGAGAATTCTTGCCAATGAAGTTCTTATATTTTTGTTACTTTTACTTTGATGAATGCTTGAGTCGAATTATACATTAAATTTTGAATTAAAAAACAACAAAAAGTTTATAATTATATGCAGAAGTATAGAAGTTTTATATACTTCTTTTTGCCCAATTTCTCATCAGGAGGGGGCGGGTGTTTATGCCTATCTTGTATAACCAGTCAAAATATAAAATTTAGTTTCAAATTAAAAAACGAGTAAATTACATTTAATATTTAATACTACTATTTACAGATTTTTTTATTAATATGATATACTTTAAAACTATAGGCGATAGTTGTTTAGCTTTCAGAACATAGCATTCCGAAACTTGAGTATCCGAATGACGTGCTCATTTACAAAAAGAAAGAAAGAAAAATTTCCACTTATCCAAATATTCGCTTATCCGAATAATTTCTTTGTATCCAAACCTGTTTGGATACATGAGATTGTACTGTACTTGACAAAAATTTAAAGCTTTGCTCTTTTAATTTCCACAAAGTGATGAAAAATAATTTAAAAAAAAAGGATAAAAAAGAACAAATTATCTAAATAACTTTAAAGCGTACGCTCGATTTAAATTGAAAAGAGTTCGTGAATATTTTGAAACTTAAAAAATTTGATAACTTAGAGTTTCTGTCTCTAGTTAAATTGCGCTAAAAGCGTATAAATTTTATAAGAAAAAGTTTTTGAACTTAACCCATTAAGTAGCAACTTAATGAACCAATCGTTGAAATTGGATGAATCTTCATTATATACAACTCATGTATAGCCTACATAATACCCTTACAAAATTTCAGAAAAAATAATCACTAGTTGCTGAATTACGGATGCACCCAAAAATGGTTCGCTGGAACTGAGCTCAAAATCGAGTAAAATTTTTTTCATACGAATAGCAAAAAATATCAATTAGTTTATTAAGAAATAAAGAAAAAATTATGCTTGATTATATTCATGGAAACATTTCATGCAAAGAAGTACATCGTATTTGCAATGTTGCAAAAAAACTTCATATCTTAGCGTCCAAAAATAACTCGTTCGTACATAATGGGTTAAATAATAAATTTTTTTTACCTTTTCAAGCATAATGGGTTAACAGTTTTGGATGAAATAAAAATGGTCTAAGTCCATTCAAAAAGAAAACTTAACGGGTTTTGAAATTCTGATATTGATGTATATGTTCGCTATATTATCTTACAATGCTTTTTAAGAATTGAATGTGTTGATGATCGAAACATCCTCCTTTAAAGTGATCTTATGTGGAAGCGAGGATGTTGGAAAAAGTTCCATTTTTAGGCGCTTTGCCTTCGACTTCTTCACTCCTAAAAAATTGAATGAAAGTGCCTTTTGTGTAGATCACTGTGAAAAACTGGTTGCTCCAGCCGATGGCTCAAAGTCTGTTAAAGTTTGATTTAATGAATGCATATATATTAAAAGGATACTTTACTGCCAGCATGTACCCCAAAACATTACACCTTCTAAATGCTGCTAATACGTTATGTATATCAAGCAGGAGCAAAAAGTTTTTTTGATATCATATTCTATTTCTGTTTAAGTCCGCAATCCACTTGGGAAAAATTCTTAGCTGTCAACAAAGATTTGTAGCTATTTTTGTAGTTGCAAGGTAAATGCTTTGAATTATCAAGGATTTTTATACCTACCGATTCACCGGTCAACAAAATGTAACTTTTTTTAATCATCAGAGTTTCTGATTGACCTTTGTTGGTTAATTTTATATGCAGATTACAGATCTAATCTAAAGTCCGATGTTTTCTATTTGGTCACATTTTCATGTTAATTATATCTGCTATTTTAACCTATAAGTATAGGATATAGGATATAATATTATTTATATAAAGTATATTAAATACAAGATAAGATAATTTCATGGATTTTTATTGTAAAAAATTAAAACTATTGTGTACAAATAAGTTAGCATATACTCAAATGCATAATAACTTAAAATCTTTGAGATTTGGACTTTCTATGGTGTTTTGTCCCATGTTTTTCCCTGTATAACATCCAACAGTAATCAGCTAATATTTCTGCCTTCCAAAATCCTTGATATCGTTGTTCCATCGAGGCAATATCTTGATGAAAGCGTTCTTCTTGTTCATTAGGCACTCTACAAGGTTCTCTGCAAAAATCCAAATGTGAATCAAGGAAATGGACTTTTAATGACATCCGAAAGCCCATTCCAGCGTAAGAGTCTAGAAGACATTTTACTCCCTTCTCTAGACATCTTTTGTTGCCTAAGAAATTTTCACAGAGTCATTTGAAGGATTCCAAAGCCATAAGCTCAATCTCATCCAGTGTTGTAAGGAAGTGGTTGTCCTTCAAGAGTTCTTTTATCTGCGGACCAATGGATACGCCCTCTTTCAGTTTTGCATCGGTGAATTTTGGAAATTTGGTCTTCACATGTTCAAAACCTTGTGAGTTTTTTCTTACAAGTGTCTTCAAGAATTGTTTAATAAGGCCTATCTTTATGTGAAAAAGGGGAAGAAGAACATTTCTGGGTTTAAAAGTTGCTTATTCTGAACGCTAGAAATTCCTGGCTTATATCTTTTTTACAAAGGCTGCTTTGATTTCACATAGTGCTTGATAGTTGCACTTTTATACCATAGGCATGAAAAGCAACAATGATTGCATTCCTAACAACATCCCGATCGTCTTCAAGTCGTCTCCACAGATTTTCCAGCTATAGTTTGTATAGTTTATGGAATTGAGAAGTACTTGCATGTTTTCATAACACTCTTACATTTGCATTAAATGTCCTATGGGAATGGATGGTTTCCTATTGCCGTTGCGTAATTGAGGCCTCTTTTAGATAAATAAGCGCCATTCAGCTGGAACATGCTCTTAAAATAAACAATGAAATAACTGATCAATGTTTTTACAGAAATAAAGTGATCTATCAACAGAAAAGCACTGAGTCAAATCCTTATTTTTCTTCTTGAAATAAGTAATACAAATATCTTTCTTAAGCGATACTTTTCTTGTAGACGAGATGCTAACTATTCAGCTTTATCCTTCGACAATGAAAAGTCTCTCACTAAATCATAACTCTCCTTGAGAAAATTTTTGTGGTACGTCTTGATTTTCAATCGTAAAATCTGCATCCATTTTAGTGTTCACTATAGCAGTTATATTTTCTTCGAAATAAATTTTCTTCAGGCATCTGAAAGCCATTTTCTGGTGGTATTGGAATGGGAAGATGATCGTTATGTGGTATTGGTCTTCTTGCTGATTCCAAGTTAGCATATACAATTTCATGCCAGGTCTTTATAGTAAACTCACATACATTTACGTTGCAGAAATAAGGGTCCTTTGGCTCTCTCCATTTCTTAGGTTTTATTGTTCTTTTCCGTTTATTTAGCGAATTCATTTGAACAAGCTGAACAGATGATAGGCGGAACCCAGCTCTTGTCTTGATTCCCAAGAGAGCAACCAAAATATAACTTGTATATCATGATTTGACTTGTGATAGAATAATAATGAACCACCGAGATAACAAAATATATCAGAACTGTTCTTAGAAATTTCTGGATATCCTGAGTATAACTTAATTATGATAGTAAAAATGACTTAGCACTTGAAAAAGAAAAATTATAAAAACATTTAGATTATAAAAGCATAAAATTACAAAATTAATACAAATATAGTTATAAAACAAAAGTTAGAATTTAGCTGTATAGGACGTTTACGTGTAGCGATACTGCTGATGGAACTCATATACCAGACTATATATACTCTTATCTCAGAAAAACTGTCTGATAGATGAAAGCATATAATATCCCTGATGAAAATTGGCTGTTGACCAATCAGTCTCTTAATTTTATCTGTTCCAGTTGCATGCAACATAAAAGGATTGATAGTTTGTTTTGAGTGCTTATCACCAAAACATTTATTTTCATTTAGAGTTAAAGTTATGCTCACTGCATTTTTTTTTGACAATCTAATTTTTTTATTACACTTTTTCAAACAAAATTGCCCATTTTCTTATTTCCCCCAATTTTTAATAGAATGAGAATATTTGTGTAAATAATAACATTTTAAAAATTATTAAATTTATACTCTTAATTTTAACAAAGATAATTAATTTCTAACCACTCCTATTTACTCTATTCTCTCCTTGTGTTTGTTTGATAAAGCTGATTGTCGGCGAAAATTGACTTATTTAAAACTTTTTGCCAAAAAAAATTGTTCACTCTATCGCTTTTTACTTTATACACTAATTTAATTAGTCATATTCCGCACCAAATCAATTTTGCTACAAAAAAGATATCATTTACATTGGACAATTTTTTTTCCATTTTTGATCGAAAAATTATATTGGATTTGAGATCAAACAAAAAAATTAGATTGAATTACACAATTTAAAAGGCTAATAAGGATTCGCCTAATCAATATTGTACGTATATTTACTGACCAACACACTTAAAGTACTTCATAAGTAAAAAGATTTTGTCCACTCTCTTTCCAACATATGACATCTAACCCACAAAAAAATGAAGAGGGTACCCACATACCCCGCCAAATGATTTCCCAATTCCTCAAATGCCTATATTTATGTTATTGCTGCCAGCTGGTTTAAACGTTTTTTTTTTCAAATTAGGAAAATAACTCATGCGTTAAAAATATGAACAAAACATTCTATTGTAATTTTTTAATTGATACACTTTTCATTTTTTCCATTTCGATTATCTATTTTTATCAATACTAAAGAGATATTACTCGTTAATTAGCCAAAACTTGAGTACAGATAGCAACTTGTTAAGTAGATATATGATTTTACAACAAAAAATTATAATGTAAACAAATATAAAATGTTATCTCTTCACTCTTTATAATCAGTATATTGTAAGAAGAGGAAGGTTTTAAAATTATTCTTATTTGATTGAGTGTGGTGCCTGGCGAAACTTACATTTCTCTAACTAGCTGCACAAGCCATAACACAACATATACGTTTAATCTTTGGAAGAGATGCAAATGGTTTGAGTGATATTTCTATCAATCTAGTGGATCGCCAAATGGTTGATATTGATCTCCTACAGGTCTAGGCTATTTTATATGGGATCAATAAAGTAATTAGGGTGGAAAGGGAGTGGAAAATAAAATACGTTTAATACACTTTTTCAAGAGTTGACAAATAAAATTTTAACAATCAGTTGGATTTTCTCGAATGGTACAATATGAAAAGTTTTTTAATGTGATAAATAATTCAAAACAAAAATGTAACATGAAAATATATTCACATTTTTAATCCATGAATGGGGGTGAATACACTTGAGAGAATAATGAGTAATAAAATTCTACAGGATTTAGTATTAAATTTTCCTTATTTATGATAAATTATTTTATTGACATCATATTTGGGCGTCTATAAGAATTTGACGTTCTCAAAGGCGGTCCCTAGAATAAAAAGTTTGGGGACGCCTGGTCTAGTATGTCATTGGATGTGGGAAGAAATGCTACTCAAATGATTCAGGCACGCATTTATTTGTTCCTAATCCACACGTCCTGCTAAATTTTTAAAAAGTAGTTGTGGGTAGTGCTGCTTGAAGCGCAGATATACCCCCGATGCTCTGAGAACGTGGGTATAGAATATTTTATCTGTTATATGTAGTTGTGATTATAAACTAACTCGTCTTGTACTTTAAATTTTGTCTCTTAATCACAGAAAGATTTGTGCATCAGCAAAAAATGCAGCTAAAAAGTGAATTGAAAAATTATATTGAAAATAAATTTACTTCTCTTTCCTTTCAAACATTTCCAATTTAAAAACATTTTCATTTAATGAAGACGATAATAAAAAAATTGGAACTAATATCAATCACAAAATTATAATGGCTGGAGAATTTCTCTCCTTGCAGTACTCTAGTTCTACTATGCACTAATCCAGTAAACCTGATCAACTCAGCTGTCATATGTTTTCGTAAATCCGTTGCAAAGTGGCACGAAGAAGCATTCATTGCTTTTAAAATTAAATGATCAGCTATAGTTATCGTAACAAAAATGAGTAATACAGTATATCCTCCCATATCCAAACACTCTCATTTCCGAACGGTATACTATTTACCAGGTTCCATGTAAATTCCACCCTACCATATTTCCATCCCCGAATAATTCACTCCACTATTGTTTGCTATTATAAGTTAAACAGTTGTTGTTTGCTCACAAAAATATAAGTGAAACGCTTATAATTCAGATGATATTCCTTAGAATAATCAGATGGAGGTTCAAAAAATCCAAGTTAGGGTTTCCTTTTCTGTTTATTTGCTTCCTTTTATATCATTCAAATGTATTATTCTTTGGCACTACCCATTTCATACATCTCATCATGGAAAGGAAAAAGAAAAGTGGTTGACAGTGAAAATTACATATGTGAGAGGCACAAAGACAATGTGAAGAAAACAAGAACTTATTCGCCATGTGAAAGATCCTACTCTAAAATTAATCTTTTTTTTTAATTTCAACCAATTCTAAAATTTATCATATTTTTTAAAATGATTATATTAAATATATCTGGAGCAGTTTTCCGGTAGGCGGAATTTACTGGAAAGGAAAAATTAATGAGATGCAATTTTTGGGGTGAAGTTTACGCGTGACGTCGTATCTACCAACACGGTAAAAGTATAAAGAAGTGGCAGAGCTTCTCATAACTTTTAGTCACTATTATCCAAAGTTTACCATCATCCATCTTTGTTTTTGATTTGATATATATCAAAGGGAGACGAGTTTGTTTACTTTTTATAAGAAAATTTGCTCAGTGTTTGATTTTGATATAAAGAAATGGGGAGATGTTTGGGCAAAAAGAATGTTTTTTTGAAAAAATTTAAGACAATTAAATTTCTAATGATCTCTTTGAGTGGTATTAAATTGGAGGTCCAAATTTCTATGTGGTAATATACTCGAGTATATCCATTAATTTCTGTATTGCCATTAAGGTGATTTTAGAAAAGTCGAAACTAGCATTTTTGGTGATTATGTTATCATCAAGAACTTAATGTCATTTTGAGAAGTTGGAACCTTTTCTAATTCGGTGCTCCTCCAACTCAAAAGAAGGGAACCATATGTTGCATGTAATAAATTCTAAATTAAGTACATAGGAAAAGGTCTTGATGATAACAAATTCTTTATGATTTTAAATGCTGTAAGCAAAACAAATGAACCACAAACAGAATTCAGTGAAGAAATGAGTGTAAAACACGCATCAGCTATGTCGGTATTTGAAACAGGCAGTATATGGTATAGTCAGCAGGAAGACTTTACTGAAAGTAGTTTGCGCAATTTTTCCTCTCAATGAAATACCTTGCTGAAGGAATCTCTGAAATATTTTGAAGCAAAAGAATGTCAAAGATTTTTTCGTCAAGCTGCATTTAATATCTTTTGTTCCTTTATTAATTAAATAAATAAATAAATACCTCTTAATAACGTTTCATTTACATCATCTACTGGTAAAAATAGTGTGAAAAAAGTTCTAGTTTTATTTCCCTTATCCGAACAGTCCTGAAATCCGAGTTGTTCGAATATACTGTATGTTTAAAAAAGGATTTTGCAGCATTAATACAAGCATAATCTAATTTTATTTATTGAATATTACTACTCTGAAGAATGTTCAGATTAATCATAGTAAATAAGATATTTCTTTGTTTGTATATGAAATTTTGTATAACATTTGAACTCTTTCATGTATAAAATTAAAAATCACTGTAATTTCGATATTAAGTGCTCAAGAAGTAAAAAAATTCAATTTTCTAGGCTAAATATCTAAAGCTTTAGAAATGTATATTCGCAAATTTGTTCTTAACGCACCATCCGCGAAATTAAAGTTTCAAGCTTTCTCAAAGTGAGAGCAGCGTCTTGTTAATCTTTACACTCTAATGGTACAACTTTTCCGACTTTAGATTCAGTTATGGGACACTGCAGATATGGAGCGCATTTCCGTTTTGTCGCACAGTTACTACATGTATGCTGATGCTGCGATCGTGGTCTACAGCATTGTCGATCGTAACTCATTTTTCTGCTTGCCAGAAGTAAGTTTCACCTTTTTCAAAAATAAAAATGTGCTTTTGGGGGGAGGGGGTGGGAGCAGATTTGCATTACTTGTATTGACTATGAACAAGAAAGGTTTGATGTTGTCACAACAACTTGTCGTATCGAAGTCACGCATCTCACAACCTTACTCATATAGGTATACAACAGAGGCGTATATTCACAGTGTGCTAGGTGTGCGGCGCACACCTTATACTTTCATGCAGTTAAACCTGTTTGATTTGTTAAACTCTTCTTATTGGCTTTTCAGGAGTTAATGTGGCCAAAAGTATGAATGAAATGATATTTAAACTTGCAATTGGTGAAGTTGCGCTATTTCTCAGGCGCACGCTTCATATCTACAATAAAGGCGTTATATTTTCTGAAGCACACGATATGCCAGTATTGAAAACTGTATTATTCACATGAAGACGCAGCGTATTAGAGCAAGGAAAAACAAAATAGGAATAAGACACGCGTTTGTATTGAATGGGGTAGTGCTTAAGTCTTTTCGCACGCTTTACGTCAAACTGTATGATTTTTTCATCACACTTCCTCTCTCCTACGCATCACGTCTCTGTATCAAGAAGAAAATAAAATACAACGTTTATGACTATAAAACATGCTTTATCTGTCAGATCAGTTGTGCGTGATTTTCACAGCACCAAATTATACTATTCAAGATCATCACAAATCTGAATTTTATATTGACCCGTTTTTTGTAGTTCAAGTTTATTATTTTAGATAAAATCAACCTTTTTGCATTTTATTCCGTACATAAAAACTTAAGTAAATCTGACACCAAGTAAGGTTTTTGAACATTTACAGAATTTTTGGTTGAACAATTTTAATGCTCTCGTTATATTATGCGTTGAACCTTCAATCCATAATGTATATTTTGTAAATTATACATAAAGTATGAAAATTATAATTTATTTTTCTTATTATATGGCTAGTTAAAAGTTAGATAGTTAGTTTAGAACTTGATAAAATAATTTATTATTATAAAATAACGTAAAGGCGAACAATTTATTGAGAACAAAGTTTATTTTTAAGTAAGTTTTTGCCGACAGTCGGCTTTATCAAACAATAAGAAGTAGTGAGGAGAAAAGAGTGTTGAAGACTTAGCTTGAGTGAAAAGTAGGGGTAAGTTTATATTATTATAAAGGCTACCTACGTTTTTTAATACCCCTTTATGTTTTAATCAAGTGGACTTAATTTTTCGAGGTTTATTTTTATTATATTACAATAATTTTTAAATTTATTATAATTATTATTAAAGGAGAAATTTAAGATGAACAAATTTGGTAAAAATGTTATAACTAAGTTTTGATTCTAACTTTTGACCAACTAATTTTGAATCAATTTCTACTCATTCAAAATATTTGTAACGTGTTTGAAAAGTCCTTCTGAAGTTCTGTCAGCACTCAAGCCTGTAAACCTCTCATAAACTTTTTCTTCTAAAACAAATCTGAAAACGGTGGATAATTGAGATTTACACACGATATCAGAAGACTCATCTAAAATTATTGAAACTAAATTTGTAGATTTTATTTCTTCTTTTATATGAGCTGTCAAAGTATTTGCATTGGCTTTAATTATGTCATTTTGTATAGTAGGTGAAAATGAAAAATCATTTTATCAAAAAATATTAAATGAATTTTTAAAACAGGAAAGAAGATTGTTGTTTACTTACAAATAAAAATCTTAATTTTTTTTCAAGCACACATTTGTTTGAGTTTCACCCTACGCCACTGGTATACAATAAAACTTTACGGTTGCCATCTTTTCGAATAGAGAGAATATGCAACTATCGTTTCAAGAAAAAATTCTGGTTTAAATCAACGTCGTAAATCTTTGAAATTTCCAAGGGGGGGGGGGAAGGGTTTTTAATTGTATTTACTCTAAATATTTTCTTTCAATGTATTTATTTTTATATTTTATATTGAAATTTGTTTTAAGTATGCAATTTTTTAAATTCTTTTTGCATAAAAATGAAAGTAATATGAGAGATCTGGCAAGACCTCCGGGGAGACAATTTGCCAGACCTTATTATATTATAAAAATCTTAAATTTCTTAAAAAAAATATTTTACATAATAATTGACAAATTAAATATTGAATTCTTGATCTGTTATCGCAATTGAAAGAAGAGATGTAAGAAAAATTAATTTTGCTTCTTTAATTGAAAAGTTTTTATTAAAAAAGAAGTGTTTTTAAAGCATTACTTCAAATTGTTGTAAATCCAAAATATTTCAAAAGTATATTGTATACAAATATTCCTCATTTATGAAATGAATGTAAAAATGAAAATAACTTGATATTTCAAGGTGCTTATACTCTTCAAACAAAGTAAAATACCACCAAGCTCCAATAATGATGACCTTAAAATTAGACAGCAGTTTAAGCACAGCACATGTAAAGGGAGAGATCATCTAGCAAAAGCTTTACGCACGGCACTGCGAACACACATCGTTGCTTCCTGCGTTAAAAGTGGTATTATGCGGCGGACACTTTTTTTTAATTAAAAAACCTATCATGCGCTATAAAATATAACTTGCGGAGAGATTTTATTATCCATCCATATTTTTCCTCTTTAGTACGTCTTGGATGTAATTAATCACGCAGAAACCAACAAAATATACCTATGTTCAAACAAAATGGACCTCCTGCCACAGCAAAGCATAACCACTGAAGATATTGAAAAGTTCAAGCAAGATTGTGACGGCCTTTTTCTCAGAACTTTCAGCACTTCAGCCAAAAGCGCTCAAGGCTTGGTCGAGATGATGGCGGATATTGCTCAAGACTTGACGTATATGTCGCGACGCAATCATTTTTTGGATTTTGAAAACATAAAACTTAATCAGGGAGAAGGACAATCAAATTTCAGTACTAAGCACTGCTGATTAATCTCACACTTTGCAATGCAAAAATATCGTGCTGAGTTTTTCTTACTTCAGCATCGTTTTTATTCTTTAAAGGTATCCAAATTATATTTTATTGGAAAATATTATATATTATAACAATAAAAAACTTTGTTTAACTTCCTTTGTTACTGATGACGTGCCCACGCAGTGGGATATTGGAGCTGTGCATTTCTTGACGTCAATCGGATGGCATCAGATTAAACAACAAGAAATTATTCGCGTACATCGCGAATTGAACGCGAGACCTTTGGAATGAAATCTCCGCGGTCTAACAGTAGTGCCACCAATTTCTCTAGCTTAGAAAATTAGTAGCCATTCGTCACAGGGGCGCATATCCTCAAAATTATTGGGGGCGAAATTTTTTTGTTGCAATTTTCAAAATTAGTGGTCTGGAAATACCACGGGAGACCAAATATTCAAGCAATCGTTTTAAAATAGAGTGTATTCAGCGCATACCTAAAGTCGTAAATTTATAAGACTACTTTATATTTTTTTACAAAATTGGTGAATTTAAATACTATACTTCCAGCGAAAATATTTTAATTAAATTTGCATATCGAATATGGTGCGCAGAAAAAATTCCCCTAATTAAAAAGTAGGAAAAAACGCCCCCAGTAAAAATGCCCCAATATTAAAATTAGGAAAAAATGCCCCAACACAAAAAAATTCAAAAAATTATTAATTAAAATTAAAAAAAAATTTTTTTTTAAAAGATATATCAAATGAAATTAACTTCCATCTAAAACATTTAAAATTTAATTAAAGTAAACTAAAAAACTCAACATACGACAATTTTTTAAATACAAAAAAATAATTTATAAAACAGCAAATATTTTTGGACTTTGTGTATCAGAACACTTTCTAAATATAATTTGTATTTTAACTGATTTTAAGAACACATTCCCACAAATCTGCACATTTGCTATTGTTTTCAAGAACTATAAAGAAAAAAACCCTATAGATTGAGAAATTTTAGAAATTTAGCCTTTCAAAACGGTACCAAATAAAAATATTTATATAATTTAAAAAAATCCTCAAAATCAAAAATTAGAGGACATTTTTTCTTACTTTTTAATTAGGGGCATTTTTTCTGGGGGCATTTTTCCTACAACCGTCTAGTAGACTTTTTGCCTTTAGACTACATTCACTCATATAATACTATCAAACCCTCAGTTATTTGTTTTCTCTATGAATCAAATATTCTTTCATCAATTCCTGTAATGTATTTTTCAAATGAAAAGCCTATTCCACCCCCTAACAATTTTGGATTTTTTTTTAAACTAGTGTATATTCGATGGTTGTAGGTAAAAATGCCCCCGGAATAAATGCCTCTAATTAAAAAGTAGGAAAAATTGTTAGGGGGTGGAATAGGCTTTTCATTTGAATAGTTTACCACGCACATTACAGGAATTGATGGAAGAATATTTGATTCATAGAGAAAACAAATAACTGAAGGTTGGATAGTTTTATATGAGTGAATGTAGTCTAAAGGCAAAGAGTCTACTAGACACCCTGCGATGTTTATATGAAAAAATGTGATTGTTTAAGGGGCAAGGGTATAAAATGAAGTTATAATTGTGCAAACAAAAAATTAAGATCGCATTATTTCATTTTACTCAGCATCATTCAAAAATAGTTTAAAAGCTAAATTTATACAAGCTACAAAAGGTAAAATAACTTAACATTTTGCAATGATTTGGCTTTTATAATAACCAGGGCGAGTAAAAGTCAACTTTTATTTCCGTTTAGCAAAACTCTTTGAAGAAGATCTTTACTTGTTTAGTCTAAAAATTTTTGAACTAATTTCAAATTTTTAAGTCAATTTTTCGAGTTTAGGTCAAAAAAGTCAATTTTTCGAGTTTAGGTCAAAAAAGTCAATTTTTATATTTAACACTTTTTGATTCAATGTGCCTAAAATTGTTATAAGCGATACATACAAGATTTCTTCTTTATATCAACACTTTCACAATAGTTGGGCTTTTTTCATCTAATAAAAGGTTTTACGTTTGCCTGACTGAGGTTAAACATGAAGAAGTTTTTTGTAAGACAAATTTTTTGTTGACAAACGCGTCTACATATGATATATCCGTTGCAAAAGTTATGAAATTTTATTCAAAAAAACTTTTTTATCATTGCATGTTTTTCACATCTTTTACACAAGTTTACATTAAAAGTTAAGTTATTCTGCAAAATTTTAGATTACTAAATCATTCAAAATTAGTAATAGAAAAAGACGTTCTCTTTACAAACCTATCGGCAACACTTCAGTTCCAATTATAACGAAATTGGTTACAAGCAGCAAAATATTTTCATTAAAATCTTCCAGCAGTGAAGAAATTAATTATGATGATGGAATTTTATTGCCAAATATCAAGAAATTGTTAAGAAAAATTGATTTAGTAGGAAAAAGTCAACGAGACTTTTTCAGTCGAAGATGCCTTTACATGTTTCAACATTATTTCATTTAAGACGAATGTGGCGTTAAAAGTTATCTTAAAAATAGATTCAAATAAAATGAAATCAATAAAATCATGAATATGGAAAACTCTCAAATCTCTCGCAGTACTTATCCCAAATTACAAAATTGTCAAGTTTTAACTTTAGAAGTAGAAAGATTTTTTTTTAAACTGAAAAAACTGCTAGAAAATGATCGAATTTTAAATCAGAAAATGCCATTAATTATATGTTGTTGTATTACAAAGTCATGGATTCCTTGAAATAATTTTCAATACTTTCTCTAAAGTGTTCATAGTTGTTCGATTCAATGAAACTTTAAAAAGTCAATAAAGTCAATTTTTCCTCGCCCTGATAATAACTTTTAAGGAAAAAAGTTATAGAGCTTCAACAAAAACAAAAAATTTTAGAGCATAACTTAAGTTTTTTGAAACTAATTTGACAGCATACTTTCTGGGTGGCATGGCAGGTTGGTTGAGATGATGGACTCAGCACGGAAGCCTCTGGATTCGATTCCTCATCCATATGAATTTGTTCATAGTTTGACATAAGCGGTACATCAGTGCCTTGTCAATGAAAATACACCCGCTGCACCTTACCTTTTACTCAAAATTGAAAAATTTGCTACATAATTAACATAAGAGAGAAAGGAAACAAAATAAACTAATAAAGCAATTTTCACTATTTTAAAATGGAACCGTCTGTTCTCAGAAAAATTTCAAAATAATAGGAGGCATAAAGAATTAGAGTTTATTTGATATTTTTAAGTTTTTATAAGGAGCAAAAGCAAACGTTTAAGTAGCTAGCTCTTATAATTAAAAAATTATTTAAATAACGGTCGACAACATTTCGCCCCATAAACAATTTGGCCCCCTGACAAATTGTCTCATAGGCTATTAGTTTCATCCATCTTTGCTTATTATATGTGCAAAATTATTAAAAAATTTTATATTCTTGTTTATTTTATCTCTATTAAATTATTTCAAATTAATCAATTTATCTCTTAATTTTTTAGAATTGCCCATGAGACAAAATGTCTTATGAAAATAACGGGGGAATTGTCCATGAAACAAAATGTCTTATGAAAATAATGGGACAAATTGTCCATGGGACGAACTGTCTTATGAAAATAATGGGGCGAATTGTCTTATGAAAATAATGGGGCGAATTGTCTTATGAAAATAAAGGGGCGAAATGTCCGAAGACCAAACTAACATAAATCAAAGTATACGAGAAAAGAAAATCATTGCGTTTTTAAGTTATCAAATGGTACAAAATGCAGCAAACGTGGTGATGAAGATTGTGACTTTTGTTTAGACAGAAGCAGTGGTGTAGCCAGAAAAAAATTGATAGAAGGGGCACAATTTAAAAACAAAAAACTTGCGCAACATTATTTATACTTTCTTGATCCTTTCATTGAAGAAATTTTCAAAAACTGATATCGCATAAGATGCATGGGGGCACCATGCGGTACATAGGAGTGTGGGCCCCTCATGCCCCAGCCTAGCTACGTCACTGGAGAGAAGAGAGCTGAACGAGATAGGAGAGCTTGAATGAATGATTGAGTTTTAGCAGAGAAAGCGGAGGAGACAGAAAGAGAAATAGAATTACTGTGACAGAAGATGAGAAAATCTAGTGGATCATCAACATGTGTTTGCTCAAAAATACTATAAAGAGGAGACACTGTGATAAACATAGCTTACTTGTGTGCATATTGAAGCCCCCCCCCCCCTGAAAACACATTGAAGGGGGGGGGGGGGGCGGTCGCCTCTAATTTGTCAATAATATTAAGAGTGCTTTTTTATTTCAAACATATTTTGTAAACTTTTCTAATCAACACTTATTCAATTTAATTTTGAAAACGGTCATTTGGGAAAGAATATTAGAATCTAATAGCTGAGTTAGGGGAAACAAAAATAGCAATGTTACTCGATCTTTCAGTATAAAAACGGCCCACCTGAAACTGTTTTACTAAGACGATACGCGTTAAATAAAATCTGGATATAACTTCCCATGCTTAACAATAGAACGAGATAATTTAAAGATAATGAAGTCTTGATTCCCAAAATGGTTGTTGATAAGCGTATTATTGTTTGTATAGGATTCAAATAATCACAGAAGCAAAATAATTGCGAAAAGACAGCTTAAGTATTGCTTAAGGCGATTGACTTACGTGCAGGAATTCAAGTCTTTGTTTCGTGTACACTTGCGATTCATAAGAGAAATTATTTCAAATTAAAGTCTCATTTATTTATTTAATAAAAATGGAAATTAAATAGAAACAGGATTAGTTAAATGAATGCAGTTAAAATTTTTCGCTTTTATGCTTCTCATGTTTCGTTAGCGAATCCTTGATGCTTGATCTGGAAATGATGTACGCTTGAACGTCTTTTTCCAAGTTCGTGTTTTTATCGCAAGAAGGATCATCAAGAACTGAAGAAAGATTCATGTATATTAAAACCAAGGAAGGTATGAAGAGATAGGTGCAGAACTTCACAACTTCGAAACGCACCCCCATTTAAATTTTTACTTTATTCCTTCTTCTTGTTCTTGTCAAGGTATTCGAGCATTAAGTGGTAGTAAAATGTGGGTTCGCGAATTTTTTCTATCTTAAAAATATAATGACGAATTAGTATTATAAATTTTACAAACTGAGGGTACAAAGGACACTTAAGACAAATTATGCCCGTGCACTTAAATTTTATAAATGTAAATATCATATATAGAATCTATACTTTAACCGGTTATCGACTACAGTCGACTTTAGAAAAATAAAATCGTCTGCGTTTATTGGTACTTTTTAATACAACTCTTCTGCTTTACATTAGATATCGTCTGATTATTCTGGTCGATAACGGGTTAAGCAAACAAAAAATGATGTTATCAATTATGTTAAAGAATCTTTATTTTAAGCAAACTATTGAGATAGTGCCAAAATTTAATTTAAGGAATAGAGTCAAAAAGTTTAGAGCATTTAGTTACTTGCGAAACTGTCGAAGAAGTAAACTTTCTAGAATCTTAAATAAAAAATTAAATTTTAAACTTTCCAGAATCTTAATCTAAACTTGCCTCAAATATGGGAAAAAATTGAGGAATATTTTTTTAGCATCGAAATTTGGATGCCACATCTTAAAAAATGTTGTAAAGGCCAAACTTAAGTCTGTAATTAAAAAATCTTCTTGATTTAAGTTCAATTTAGTGATAAAAGTCATAAACAGACACTCGCCTTGCTGATTACAACGAGTGTATTATCAATAATTGATAGAAGCAAGCTTCGCTGGTGCTAAGAAAGAATAAAATGGTGTACTACGAAAAGCTAGTAAAAGAGAAAAGGAGAGGACGCCAACCACCTATAAGATGGAAATATGCTTTAGAAAAGAGATATGCCCAAAACAGGGGCAAGTGGAGACAAAAAAAACATAGCCATAGATCCCTTACTTGGAAACAAGGCTTCGCCGAAAACGAACGAATTTGGGAGAATTAGAAGCAGTGCTGGAAAATCCGGGTTTTATTAGGCAAAATTTTAGCACTACTTATATAATTTCTTCTAATATTTGAATGATTAAATATTTTATTTTATTTAGTTATTAATAATAACAGAAAAATAAAGCGTAAAAGTTGCTGTAGCTGAAAAAATGAACAATTGAATAATGACAGCAGCGCTTAAAAGGAACATTCAAGGATATCAAAGCAGAATAAATATTCAATTGCTAAAGCTTATTTTTTTCTTCAAAGAGACAGACAAAAACATAATTCAATAGTATTCATTTGGTCTGTAACTGAGGATTTACAAAGGACTAAGAGAGATTATTCGTTGTGTGCGTCAAGATCAGTAAGGCATTATTATGGTTCTAGGACATTTCCCCCTATTTCGCCTGTTATGATAATTGGCTTCGGGCAACTACTTTCTATCAATAATTCATATTTCTTTTTGATTTTCAATTTCATATAATATATTACCATTTTTATTTATTTTCTACTCATTATTTAATTCAACTGATATTAGATTTTGTGATTTCAACTTTATCTTTTATTAATTTCCTAGGCTATTACTTGTTTTAATTTATAATATTTGACTTTTTATAAAAAAAAAAGTTGGTATTCTCCCCATCATTATATCACTTCCTATTTTTGCCAAAGAACCCTCAAGTCCACAAAGTTGTATTACTTCTATAGGCACACCGCTTGGACCACCTGCTTTATTAGTTTTCATCTGTATCATCGCTTGATTGACCTCTTCTCTTGAAATTTCAGGCACAGGGCGCTCGTTTCCCAGAACTTCTAAATTCCTATTCCAGATATTCTCTCTATTCAAAGATTTGCGACAGTGATCCTTCCAGAGTTCTAATCTTTCTTCTAGCTTCAACTTCAGCTCTCCATTTTTGTCTCTCATACACGGATTTCCAATAACATCTTGTTTGTTTTTCTTGCTTGTCTTGGCCATACGAAAGATATGTCTCATCTGCTCTTCGACTCTCATTCTTTCCATCTGCTTTGTTTCTTTTTCAGCTTCTGAATGCATAGCCTTCGCCAACATGCTCTTAGCCATGTTTCTGTACTTGACATATCTTTCTTTTCTCCACATTTTATAGTTTTCTTTCTTTTCCTTTAATGCCTTTTTGACACTATCGTTATTCCACCACCAAGTTACTTTCATACCGTTACTCTTTAATATCCACATTCTTCTTTCATTATTTCAGACAATTCTGTAACAATTTTATCCCATTCTGCATCTTTATCGATTGAATCTGATTTTTCAATGATTGCTTTCTGAACTTTCTTTTCTTTCAATCTCCATGTTTTGAGTCTGTTTTTGTCAACCTTCTGCTGTCTTATGTCTTTTGTGCACCATGTCCATTACCAATATACGGTGTTGCGTCATAACCATTTCACCAGGGATGGTTTTCACATATTTAACCATTTCATCTCTTCGGACCAAAATGTAATCAATCATTGTTTTATTACATCCTGACTCATAAGTAATCAATTTCTCAACGTCCTTTTTGAAATAAGTGTTCGCAATCTTCATGTTGAAACTGACAGCAAAATCAAGCAAATTCTCTCCCTCAACATTTCTCTTTCCAAAATCAAAGCCACCATGAACTCCATTATACCCGTATTTTTTATATAAAAAATAAAAAAAAATAAAATTCTTTTAAAAAAAGTCTGGGGACTTGCTACTCCTTTGGAAATGAGAACATAAGTCCTTATGTCAATTTGGTTGATTTTAAAAGAGTTAAAAAATAAACTGTCATATTGTAATGGGAATAAGAACAACTGATATATTAAAAATGAACTATAAACTAAATCACTCTTCAACCTATTTTACATAAGAGCCCAAAATTTTATTGAAAAGTAGGCCCAAAAAATTATTTAACGGTAGAAGCATACAATATATAAAAATAAACTTTACTATAGTAAAATTTAAAAAAATAGTAGTATACTGTAGCTTCTTCTCACTGTTTATTTCCTTTATCACTTATTATTTTTATCTGGATAAAGAAACTTAGTTTGGAAAACGCTTGATAAATAAAGTTTTCAGTGTGTCCTCTCAATTATATATGATCATCTCTCTACAATTTATGGTACCAAATTCCAATACAAATGAGTTATTTGTTCGCATTTTTTTAAATTTTCAGAATTTAATGTAGACTTGGAGAGCATTTGGCTCCTTTCATACCTCACGTCGACTACAAAATTGCAAAAATCGGTGCAGAACGCGTATTGGCGAATTATGTTGATTTCAAATCTAAAATTATTTTGTTTGAAAGTAACGTTAAACATGCTTCAAAGGCTCATGGAGTCAGTAAGCAGTGGCGTAGCAATTAAATGTAAGTTGGAGGGGCAGAAGAAGAGTTTCGGAGGGGGACAAGCGCATTCAGCTAGTGTTAAAGTCTTAATTTATACATACATGCTCATGCGTATATAAAAATCTATCCTAAATCCAAAAAAGGGAGGGGGGTTAATAAAATGTATACGAATTATTATTTTTATCATAAAGTGTCCACTTCAGTAAGAGTAAGATGAATAAGAATGAAGATAGAACTGATTTGAGTTAAATAAATGTAACTTTAAATGAATAATTACGGTTTAACCATAAGGTAGATAAGCAAGATCGGTCTGTGATAAATAAAGTAAAATGAAATTACTTCATAATTTTGTGCGACGTAAACTCCGCAATAGAAGCCAAGTGAAAATGTGATCTAAAAAAGAAAGGATGTTTAAGTGAGTGCAAGAGCAGAATAATCAGCATTAAGATTTACCAATAACTTGAACATTTTAAAATCTTCATATTATATCTGATTTTTGCAAGTCTGAAAAATTCAAAAATAAAATAGAAGCAATTAGAAAAACATTCTTTTGTGACGTTTCCTATTCACCTCCCCCCCCCCCCGGATGTGCGCCCCTGTGGAAAACATATGGCGCACAAACCCACATCACATCTAGAACACTTCTTAGCACAACTTCTTTTTTAACCATCTTTCACCGTTTTGGCATAATGATGAACGCAATCTTTCTCGTCGAAACCCTAAAGTAACCATGTAAAAAGATTCCACCACCACGTTTTATAGCTAATACCAATTCTATATGTATTGCAGTTTTGATCCATTAAATCTGTTCCTCCCATTCTGATGTATTTTTTAATAACATTGGGATCTGAATACTCATATATTTATTTTCAGACACACTCCATCTTTTTACATAATCAAGTGATTCAGAGCCATATTAAGTTGATGGTACTGTAACAACAGGATTATCTTTCCATCTTGTAAATATTTTAGAATTTTGATGTATAGCAAAACATGTATCATAGATCCTCTATTCATTTTATTCACCATCTTGACATCTTTTAGGGACAGTTTTTTTCGTAAAATAATTATCAAAAAAAGAAACAATATGGATAGTCTTTATTATCAATGCCATAGTTGTTAAGGAAGGAAAAAACTGTAGCCACGGTTTTGCTCTAAGTTCAACATCTTAATTTCAAAATAAAGTCTTTTCCGAAATACTCTACCCTTGCTTCATCTAAGAAATGTTCTTTGTTGGTACAAAATGTTCCATAAATTTTTCTTGTAAATGCTTTATTAATGGACGAAGCTTGAAATATTTATCTTTAAAATCAATATTTAATTAAATCATTCGAAAAATGAAGACTTCTCATAACTTGATCAAACATGTTTTTGTGCATTGATAAATATACTGCATTATTTCTTAACCTTCGCAAGACGGATGGTTTTTTGCATACGCGAAAGTGTAAGTAAAATATAGTCCGATGTGCAAAGGTGTTCATTCAAGCTAATTATGTTTGTTAAAATTTGAGGGCAAAATTTTTATATTTTAGCTTGAGTCGGAGTCACTAATAAAAGATTCACTCCGGAGGTGGAGTCATTAAATTATTTAGGTGACTCCACACGCCTGGTTGTGATAATTTCATTTATAAATTTAGCTCTGGTCAAATCAGGTTTTCTACAAACAGGTTTGCACTCACTATATTACATTGGAGGAAAAGGCGTTTTCAATATATTCGAGAGTTTAAAATGACATGTAAAGGCCTATCTTTTATTATATGGCTAATTTATTTTTCTCAAATATAAATTTTGTTTGTGAAATGTTTTTCAATCATATTCCTACTGCCTACTTATAATATAATTTTCTATATCATTGTATGAATTATTAAAAAATAGAAAAATTCAGTTTATTTCAATCAAGTTCCGAGCAGATTTCGGAGCAAAAGCCGGTAATTCCATAAATGTTGCTTCATAATGTCCATAATGTCTGATAGTAAATTATAGCTTCAAAGATGTTTCTTGCTGTGAATTTTATGAATATCTCCGTCAAAATAAAGAAATTTTGAAAAATATTTCATCTTAGCAAAAGTACGATTGAATCAGATATATTGTTCGATTTTTGTAACTTTGACTTTTCTTAATAAACTCATTTTTTGCATATATTAGTTTTGCAAAATTAAGTTATTCCGGCTTATTAAGATTTCTTTCGAATTTTAACGATTACCAGCAAATTCTAAAGCGTTATTTAAAATCTTTGGTTATAACTTTTATAATCTGTTTTTCAATTTAAAGGTAAACGGTGTAGTGATATACATGAAAAATAATGAGAAAAATTTGAATATAATTGATCACGCTAAGAGTCAGAATTTTACTTCTATGAAAATATACATTTTTGTTTAGATAAAAAAATAGTGGTTTATCCTTTCATTTTTTTTAGCTAAAAATAGTAATATATTTGTTTCATGAATACACTAACTAAGCTACTTTAAAAATTATTTTTTTCAGTTCCTTGTCTGAGGAGTTATACATTTACCAACTAGTTTTATTCTTTTAGCAAAAAATGCAGTTGTTTGTACGATCAGGTTTGGGGAGGGAAAATATCCGAATTCAATTACGCCTCCTAGTACTTTCAAAAATCGGACTCCAACTCTGGATAGATTTAACGCCAACTCTTCGCTAAATAAGGGCACTCCATATGTTAACAGAAATTAAACTATTTTTTATTTAAATTAATCGATACCGACTGCTATCTCTTAAAAATATCCGAATCCCCGTTTAAAATTTAGCATAAAAATGTTTCTTACATGAAAACGACTATTCGTCAATATGAGTAATGGCATCGGGTAAAAATACACCATGCAACAGAAAGGCGTAAAAAAAGGCCCTATAATAAACTCTGTAACATGGGAGCGTCCTACGATAAAAAAACAAAATTCAAGCGTTAGTTATTTATAAGCTCATATTTATATTTTTACATTTTATTTGTTTATACTATTTATATTTCAATATACTAAAGAGGCCAGCAACAATTTTGAGCTTGGCGCCGCAATAAAATCCGTACATGAAAATTTTAAAGTTTAGTAAATTCCAAATATCTATCATTCAATATACTTAGAGAAAAAAAATAATAATTTTTTAATTATCTGCAGTTATTTTGCATAATTCTATATACTCCTTTTTAAACAATTATCGTTAACCGGTTAATAATGTTGAAATAAGGGACTTGGATAAAAAAGTTTCGAAAAATACTTTTAAATAATTTTAATTTAGAGCAAGGGCCATATAAAAGAATTAATAGTCAAATATGGCGAAGAAAAGGTTGGCCACACAATCATAAAAAAAATAAATAAAGACATTTTACATACTTGACAAGAAATTTACTAAAAAAAGAAATAACCCAGAGTTATAGAAACCCAGTATCTAACCAACCTTACTCACGCCCCCTATATATATATAACAGCAATAAAGGGTAGCAAAGAAAGCTGTAGAGGCCTCTAGTATTTAACTACTTTAAGTTTTTAATATATTTTCAAAATTGACTTTATATAAAAGTAAAGATAAACAAAGAGAGATTAAATTTAGGCATATAAATGTATAGTCTCGTTTGAGAGTAATGTTGAAGAATTTATTAAATTTTAAGGATTGGTTTAGTGGGAAGATTTTGATGTTTAAGTGATGTGAGTGAGTTTCAATGTCTCCTTGGTGTTATGCCTAATATAGTTTCTGATTTGAATATGAAGTTAGAAATGGTTGATCGGAGGAAAGAAACAATTAAAAGAGTATGTAGTCAGGTCTTTTATCGGATGTGAACTAACGCGACAAAATTGAATCAGTTGCGTGTGATAGACGATGAAGATTTTATTTGCAATGGCAGTGTCCAGTTATTAATCTGATAATTTGACATCAGAAAGTAGCTTTGTGGTTTCTCCAAATTTATCTTTAAAAGGAAAGTGAGGAGAAGGAGGAGACTACCTTCTCAAATCGAATAAATTTATTTTGTTCAGCCTTTAACAAACTCAATTCTAAGCTACCGGGCGAGTGAAGGTTAAGAGAGTCGAGTGTACGAGAGCTCTTTGCACCATATAGTTGTAAATTTATGAACAGAATATTATGTTATTTATTTGGTCATTTTTCTTATTTTAAAATGTTATTGTAAGTTGTTTTCTGTATTGTCGCAAGGAAATTCTGTATGTAGGTTTAGTGGTTGATGTTTGGTTTTGTATCGTGGCTATAATCAAAGCAATTTTATAGAGGAATTTGGACATCAACGTTTTCCTTTGGTAGAGTTTTATTTAAGATAGACTAGGGATTATTTGCCTTTGAATTTTTAAAGTTTTCTAGCAGTATTTAATTCTTTTTAGATTTTTTTTAGAGATGTGTAGTGAATTATATTTTTAGTTGGTTTATTTTTACTTTTGAATGAGTGGCGAAATATGATTGAAATCTGTATATTCCAAATAAATACGTTTTTCCTACTGTAGTTTGTATTTTTTTAGAAATACTTGTACTGCGCATTATTTTGTAATTTTATAAGATTTGAGAAAAAACTAGGTCAATATATTTTTAAAGGGGTCAGAGATGCAGTAACGTGTAAAATAGGTGTCAAAGCTAGGTTTAAATATATGCTTTTGAAATCATTACTCAAACTACAAAATGGAGTTTTTCTCTATAAATGATTAGTGTTTCCTTTTTTTATTTAGCCTGTTTTACAAGTATAATTTGTTTTTGTTTTAACTTTTTGTTCATGAATTCCTGTGAACTCGTTGACATTATTTGTAATTTGAAGGATTCGGTTGAATCTCTTACTAAAAAAGAAATTAAGCTGAAACTTGAGTATATTATTGAAAAGTTTGGTGTTTCTATAAATTTAGAAGAGAAGTTGAATAAAATAGAAAAATTGGTGGAAAAATCCTGTATAAAAACTTATTCTGAAGTCGTTCAAGAAAATGTTTTTAATAAGACATCTAACTCAAAATTTAATCCTATTTCTAAGAAAGCTTCAGAACCAAGGTATACTCTGGTTATTGATGTTAAAGATAATTTAGGTAATTCAATAGGTAATGAAAGCTTTGATAAAGTATCTTTTTTGCATAAAAATCTTGCGAAATCTAAAATATTGCGAAGTAATATTTCTAACAATAAAGTATTTGTTGACTTTCATGATAGAGCTGAACTTGAAAAGGCCGAATCTGTTTTGAATGCCAAAAATATACAAAATCAAGTTTTTATTAGTAAAAATCGTATACCTAAAATAATTCTAAAAAACATCCCTAAATTTCTTGATTTCAATAATATAGATGAAATAAAAGAACACCTACCTTCTAAAAATGATATACCAATTGACGCATTTGAAAAAATTGTTAAATTTGAATCTAAAAGAACTAGTAAATCCTTCAATTTATTGATATCTTTGAAAAAGAATTTTTTTAAAGCTCTTTGCTTGAAAAACAGAATATTTTTTGGCCTTCTTTCCTATGAAGTTTCCATTTTCTTCCCCAAAGTCAAGTATTGTCTAAACTGCACTCAGTATAATCACTCTACTCATGAATGTAAAAAGGCGATCAAATGTCAGACTTGTTTTTGTAGTGAACATACTTTTGACAAATGCAATATTGATAAACAAACCAAATGTTTCAAGTGTAAAGATAACAAATGCACCAAACAATTTTATAATCTGGATTGTCCGTCATTTATTAACATCGTAAATGTAATTAAAAATAGAGAGTATAATAATTATTATACTGTAATGAATGATTGATTTGAAGAATCTTAGTAAAGATTCAACTTTTTTGCCTCTTGATTTACATGATACAAAATATTTTGATAATTTTGAAGCTGATCTAGGGCATCCACACAAAATTTTCATCAAAAAGATTTTCTTTCCTGTAACTTTGAAATCTCCTTTAAAAACCTGAAACTGATGCATTTTAATATTCGTAGTCTAAAGTCCAACTTTGATTCCTTTTTCAATTTTATTAGTTCTTCCGAGTTAAAATTTCACTTTATTGTTCTAAGTGAAATATGGCAATTGGGCTCTCAATCTTTTGAACTTCCTGGTTATAAATTTTATTTTCATGAGAGGAAGAAACGTGGAGATGGTGTAGGTGTCTTTTTCTTAGCCACTTTTAACTTAGTCTCCATCAAAATCTGTCTTGCTCCAATATTTTTTTTGATTCCTTATTACTTAGTTTTCAAATGGAAGATAAACTTCTCAACTTGTTGTCTGTATACAGACCTCCTAACACCGATATTTCTATATTCAACAACTATTTATCAAGTATTTTTAATAAACACTCTTTCTCTAAATTTTCAATTATTTGCGGAGATTTGAACATCAATTTGTTTGATTTTGATAAAAATTCAGATAACTTGGATTTTATCAATATTTTTCATCAGGTTGGCTTTTTCCCTACCATAACTAAAGGTACTCGTCTTACCTCCTCTTCCTGTTCATTAATTGACAACATTTTTATAAATTTTAACTTACCATATTACTCTTATAATGTTATCAGTAATATCTCTGACCATTTCCCCAATTGTATTTTCATTGATGACTTCTTTAAGAATCCAACTAAGTCTTTTTACTCGTTCAAAAAAAGTTTTGGCCTTAAACAGCGCTTATCTTTTATTTCCAGTGTAGCACAAATCAATTTTGAGCCAGTATTTGAAGCTAAAAATCCGAATAATGCATACAATATTTTCATCGATCTCTTGAAGAAATCATTCACTCTTAGTTTCCCATTTGTAAAGTTCAAAGTGAAAAATGACAGTAAACCATGGTATTCCCCATTTCTAAATTCTCTTAGGAAATTGAAAGTCAAATATTATAGGGTAGAGCTTCTCAATCCTAGTCCTTTGAACTGTGCTAAATATAAAAATGTTTTGAAGCAGTATAAGATTGAAATTTTAAGGGTTAAATCCGCATATTACTATAACTATTTTTCTTCTTGTAAAAAAAATACTATATGGAACACATTAAATAAGATTTTAAAACCCTATAATAAAAATTCGTGTAATGCTCTTTTCAGTAGTGATGAATTTGCTAATCATTTTGCCATTACTTCTGAGGTTAATATCAACACTTCTTCTTATAACTTCATCGATAAAACTATCATACTAAATTCATCTACTTTATATTTGCACGAAATTAACTATAACGATATAGTGACTGCAATAGCTTCTTTATCAAATAAAAGGTCATGTGGTGATGATGAATTGACTATTTGCCATATAATAGATATTCTTCCTAGTATTCATTTTGCTCTTTCTCACATATTTAACTTATCGATTGCAATGGGAGAATTTCCTCAAGATCTTAAATTAGCGCGCATTATTCCTGTTTTGAAGAATGGAAAGCCTGCTAATTCATTGGATAGTTATCGACCGATTTCAATCTTGTCCAACTTCTCCAAGATATTCGAGAAAATCATTTTAAGTAGAATTATATCTTTTTTAGACAAGCATAGAGTTATCAATCCGAATCAATTCGGTTTTTAGAAATATAAATCAACTGAAGATGCTGTTTTATCTCTACTTAGCTCCATTTCTAGTCATTTTTATGCTAAAAAGTTTAGTTTGGTTGTATTTCTTGATTTAGCTAAAGCTTTTGATAACGTTAATCATCAACTGCTCAGCTAAAAATTGTTTAAATTAGGTATACGCGGCCCTCTTTTAAAATGGCTTAATAGTTTTTTATATAAACGAACGTTTTTTGTTTCTCTCAATGGAAAATCAGAGGTCAAGTTTGTGGAAAAAGTTGTCCCTCAAGGGTCAATCCTCGGACCCCTACTTTTCCTTCTGTTTATTAATGATATCTTCTTTGTTCTAGATAATCGCGCTTCCTTAATTATGTATGCTGATGATGCGGTCATGTCTTTAAATTTTAATGATATTTCAACAGTTTCTATTATTAGTAACTCTTGTTTAAAATCAATTTGTAATTAGTGTCACCATAACATGCTTTCCCTCAATTTGAGAAAATGCGTCTATATGATTTTCTCTAAAAGATCACTTGACATGAATTTCAATATAACACTCGAAGGTTTAAATTAAGTAGGGTAGATTGTTTTACTTTTTTAGGAGTAACTTTAACTAGCAATCTTTCATGGTATAAGCATATTTCTTCGTTACATTTAAAAGTGTCTCGACTTCTTGGGACTTTTCGTAAAATAGATAATTGTCTCACTTTCCTATGTAAAAATCTACTTTACTATTTCATATATCCACACTTCCTGTATTGCAATCTTATATGGTGCTCTTCTTGTTTAACGATGTTAAGAAAATTACATTTATACCAAGGTAAATTCTTGCAGTTTATTAACAGTTCTAATAATACCAATGACTATCTTTCCAGTATTTGTATTTTTGATATCAATGTTTTATCTCATTAAAATTTTTTTTATAAATCGTGTACCCAAATGGGGTAGTACTAAAAAACGCGCTCAGACGCGCTGAGGTACAATTTTTTGTTAGAAGCATACTTTTTCTCTAAATATAACTTATAAAAAAGAAAAATGATTTTACAAAGAAGATTTATCTTATTTCACGATTATTTTTAGCTACTCATTAAAATTTTAACACTTTCTTTTTTTTATTGTTTTTTTTATTCTTTTCCTTTTGTCCAAGTTCGCTATGTCTATCGTTTCATTTAAAATAAAACAAAAATTTTATGTATCTTAATTTGTAATTTGCAATTCTGAATTTTATTTTAAAAAATGCTTGTAGATTTTTAAAATGTTAAGATATATTTCCTTTCATGCATGAACCAATCAAACTATTCTCTTATTTCGATAATTTTTTCGTCTGCAATTTAAAAGAACTAGATATTTCCTTTCTCCTTATTCTTACTCTTAGTCCTTAAAAATTGTATATTCCTTTACTCTTACTCCGAGCGGTCATTTGAATTATTTTAGCCCTCTTGATAGAACAAATCAGTTTTAATTTTGATTTGAAGATAGCTTTATGTATAGAAGATATTTTATTCACCTAATTTTAGAACTGAAATTTGAGTGATGTTGACGGATGATTTTCAAGAATGTTGGTCTAACCCAAGTGTGAACCCATGGGAAACATCAATCCTTAATGTCTGCTTCATCAGCCTACCTGAGATCTTCAAGTCGTGAAATTCTGAGAAGGAATCAAAGCTTTGAACAATAAATTTTTCCATTCTTTTTTTTTAACTATTTCAAACTATAAATCAAAAAATTACAAAAAGGTTTCTCAAAGATATTTTTCTATATGATAAATTCTATTAAAACCTTATTATTTTTATTGAGATATGATTATCAATAAATAAAGAATTTTGTTCTGGTTGTGATTGTTTGTATGAAAACATTTCTATTTTAGATTTATAATTTTTCATGTTTATTTATAGTAATTTTTTTATTTTTTCATAGAAACAGGATTTTTCATGTGGGAACTGTTTGCAGATGATTTTCTCCGATTTTCTCCATTGTTTTGTTTGCTTCAAACATTTTCATTATTTATGTGAAGATCTATGTTTTATTGAGTATAAACATTTCTTATCTTCAAACTATATATGTATTAAGTGTCTAACTATAGATAATAAATTTAATTTTCTACTCCAACTTTTGAAGGAGGTACTGTACAGTCCAGGATGTGAAAAGAAATTTTTTTTTGTTGGTTTGAACATTTTGTTACGGACGGAAATATACCCAATGACAAAAAAATACAGTGAACCTTTTGTTTTTGAACATTTTACAGTAGATTATCCATCAAATATGATCCATGTATCTGATCTAACTCCAATCTCAACAACTCCTGATGGTAATTGTTTTTTCAATTCCATCTCTATACTTCTTTGTAGTAACGAAAGTTTATCCACTGAACTGAGAATAAAGACTGCAATTGAACTAAACTTATTCAAAGAATACTATATAAGTGTTGGTTTGGAAAATAATATTTATAAAGTATCAACAGAAATTGATGAGGAATGTCATAAGATTTGTTTTTTGCGCTCATGGGCTTCTGTATACACCATAATGGCTACTGCGACAGTTTTAGGTCGTCCTATAACTTCAGTATACCCTTCGATAAATAGTGAAAAAGATTTAGTGTTTGATATTTTAAATCATACGTTTTACCCAAGAAACAAATATTCAAAATTTGAAAGTTTTAAAATATTATGGACAAATTCCAATTATGTTGAGAGTCAATATTTTATACCCAACCATTTCGTTTCACTTGTTACCTTTACTAATATTTCAGATAGTGACATTTTTCTTCTTAATCATCAAAAGAACGCCATGTGTTTGTCTAAGAAGCCGTTGTCAGAACCTTCGTTTGATGAATATAAAAATATAAAGAGAAAAATGGGAAATACCGAATCAAATTTAGCCCTTCCATCTCCTATAATGAAAACAGAACCTCTGAAAAAGAATGAAATAAGAGGATTTTTATCAACTTCAAAGATAGTTGATTTGTTAGAATCACATTCTGAATCCTTGAATTATGTTCCTCAGCATAAAAAAGAGAATGTTTTCTTTATTGTTAAGAGAAGCTTTAAAAATAATAAAAATAGCTTCAATGACAATTGCGGTGCTTGGGTGTCAATGTCTAGTAAGATATATTACTTTATTAAAAATGCTAATGGCTTACAAAATGTAACTAAAATTGAAAGAAAGTTTTTTACACAACGGGGTATTAGGGATGAGATAAAAGAAGAAAGTTTGATAATACTGCATAGGTATTATTCCTCTTTAAAAGTTGCTCCTTCATACAAAAGAAGAATTTCGTACTTTAAACAACATCCAGATAATTTGGTTCATCTTTTCAGTCACTGTGTTTATGAATATATTGGTTCATACCCTGATATTATATCTTATCATGGTAATTGTCAAGATCATCAGAGGCATTTTACAAAGACAAATCCCTCAGTCTTTGAATACGTTAAGGACAAACTTAAAACAGATTCTCCTAAAACTATATATATAAATTGCCTCAAGTCAAAAGAAAACATTCCTCGCGATTCAAAATTCATTTACAATTTAAAGTACTCTAATAATAAAAGTCAAGATCCTCCAAACCTAGCAGATGATTTACAACATGTTATGTCATTGATATCTTCGGATCATCCTTTTATCAAGCGAATGTCTGTGTTGTCTGGTGGTAGCCCAACAATCGTATGCTACACTGAGAATCAACTAAAACATGAAAAACTGTATTTTTTTTACAAAATAGTGCTACATCAGTGTTGAGTATTGACAAGACATATAATTTAAGTTCATGCTTTGTCACCGTTACTGTTTTTCAAAATGAAAATATTGAAACTAAACTGACAAAAAAAACTTCAATTTTTTCTGGGCCAGTTTTCATACATTTTAACTCTACATATCAAACATTCAATGAATTTTTCTCATTTTTACATACAAAATTATACTCTGAATCGCTTTAAAGTTTTCAGAGTTTGGTCATAGGCTTGGACCAAGAACTAGCTCTACTGAAATCTATTGAATTTAATATTCCTAATGCAAAAATAATCCTATGTACACGTCATTTAAAGGATAATATTATACGTAATTTGAGAAAAAAAGTGAATATGAAAGAAATGGAAATAAATAAACTTGTAAATTCACTGTTAGGTACAAAAGGACTAACAGACTCATCTTCTAATATTGAGTTCAACATTAAAGCAACTGAATTACTCAAAATATACGAAATTGATACGGTTAATTATTTGAAAAAAAATGTTATACCAATTTTAAAAAAATATGTTTTTGACGTACACAGAGCGTTTCCATATATTCCATTTAACTGGAAAATAATAGATCGGAATCACTCAATCATGTGTTGAAATCAAATATTAATTGGAAACCTAAAAGTATTACCAGTTTGATACAAATGTTGCACGATCAAGTTTTATATGAAGAAACTATGCTTAAAAATTCTTTCATTGATATAGGTAATTATAAGTTGAAAGAAGAGATGTCTCATTTAAAAAAAATATCAAATACGATAACTGAAAGTGAACAAGATAATATGTATGAAATTCTAATTTCTTATAACAAGGATAAATTTAAGAAGCGTTGTTTAATTTCTTCTGATTGTAGTTTTTTAACAGAAAGAAGGCCCAACTTAGCGATGAAACCTGGCCAAAGAAGACACAAAAGGTAAATTTAATATAACATTATTTTTCATATTTTTACTTTTCTATTTTAGGATTAAAAAGGAAAATATATTGAGAAAACTCTGATCTGTTTTTATGTGCATTTTTTGAATAAAGTTTTTTTCAATTTAAGTTATTTTAAAGAAATATAGATACTTCTTTAAAATGCATGTTGTTATCCACGCGTTTTATTCCGATGATAACTGAGTTGCAGGGTATCCCGTTTGGATTATTATTTAATATGTCGATGCACAGCGGGTGTGGTTTGTGTCTGTACAAACTAGAAATGTCACTCTATCCTTGTACTTTTTATAGCTTTATTATAAGATGACTTGTCTTCTCCGGGAATATCTATTGCTCGGATACCGTGATATTGTGAGGCTCCAGTGTATAAAATACTTCTTATACTTGGCGCATATTAGTAATAAACTTTTTTCTTAGATTTGTTGCACAACGAATCTATAAAATAGGAAGTTATGGAAATAACTCATAAAGTGAAATAAAAGAAATGAAAATTTTATTTTAACAAAAGATAAATTTATATTCCAAATCTGAATTCATCAAGTTGATGCTTTTTTTTTATGAAAAAGAAACTCCCAGTAATGTCATTAGTTCAAAAAGGGAGTAACTGAATGTTTCTAAAATAAAAATGAAGTTAAATTAAATAAAATATTCGGAAAGTAAATAAGATTCAATAATAAAAATTTTTAAAAGTTTCTTAACTAAATTATATAATGATAAAGAGAGCGCTTTTTTCCAGGATAGAAATTTTTTGGACCAAAAAAACCTGCATATAAGTACTATACAGCTTCATATTGAGCATTACCAGATCTCTGGAATCTCCGTCATAAATAATACTTATTCCTCGCAGTACGGATCATGGATTTTTACTCCACTTATATATTTATACTTAATTTTACAGGAAATAAAAAATATGTAACCTAGTGAACAATTACCATATAATTTTAGTTTAAACTATTGAGTACATAACAGATTTTATTTTTTGTATAATCATAGTATTTGGTAATTTTACAAAATTATGCCGTCAAACCAACCAATTACAAATTTAATGATAGTTTATGAAGAAAAATCAAAAGGTTTCGTGAATAATCCAAAGTATATTGTTCAGCCAAGAGATATATTTACGAGTTAAAAAAAAAGCATGAACTAGACCAGTGGTTCACAACCTTTTTCTTCCTAACGCCCCTTTGACTGAAATTTTTTTCACCACTCACCCATGTTTAACGATTTAAAAGATGAACGAATAAAATACATTTTTTATAAGAAAATTAAATATTTTTTATAAAAAAAATATCAACCATGAAAAATGCTAGAGAATTTAATGAATTCCTTAAAAAAGGGCGAGATTACTAATCGAGATTAAAAACGGGTTTTGATAAATTGATAGTATTTTTCAAATTTTTGTAGATTAGGAAAATAGAGAGAAATTTCTTGACTAAGATATGCTACATGGTGTTTAATGGTCGGTCTCCAAGACATCTTTAATGATCAAAATCTTATTTTCATCAACAAATATGTTCGAAAATCTAGCAAAATTATTCTGGTCTAAGAATGCCATAATTCCAGCTTCATTTCAAAAGCTGACAATTTTTTTTATGACAATGGAGTACTTGGCCCAAGGTTAAAGGAATTCATAGATTCAAATCAGGGGCGCACATCATCAAAATTATTGGGGGTGAATTTTTTTTGCAATTTTCAAAATTAGTGGTCTGGAAATACCACGGGAGATCAAATATTCAAGCAATCCCTTAAAATAGAGTGTATTCAGCGCATACCTAAATTTATAAGACTATTTTATATTTTTTTACAAAATTGGTAAAATTTAAATACTATACTTCCAGCGAAAATATTTTAATTAAATTTGTATATCGCATATACACTAGTTAAAAAAAAACAAAAAATGTTGGGGCGAATAGGCTTTTCATTTAAAAATGAAGTAGTCTATCAGGCACACTACAGGAATTGGTGAAAGGATATTTGATTGATAGAGAAAACAAATGACTGAAGGTAGGAGAGTAAAGTAGTCTGAAGGAAAAGAGTCTACTAGACACCCTGCGATGTTTATATGAAAAAAATATGTTTGATTCAGGGGCGCACATCCTTGAAATTATTGGAGGAGCGGACTTTCAAGCGTCTTCCAAAAAAGACAATAAATTTTTGTGAATTTCTACTCCTCTCTTGCCTATTCTATTTCATTCTTAATTAAGCTTAATATAAACTTTAACCCCCGCCCTATTAAGCTTAGCCAGCAATTAATGAAGACTTATAGATGCGCACCATCTCCAAATTTTATGTAGAAAGGGGGTAAAGGGGTTTTACTTTAGATGAAACTATAGACATAGCGAACTTGGACAAAAAGAAAAGAATAAAAAAAAACAATAAAAAAAAGAAAGTGTTAAAATTTTAATGAGTAGCTAAAAATAATCGTGAAATAAGATAAATCTTCTTTCTAAAATCATTTTTCTTTTTTGAAAGTTAAAATTTAGAGAAAAAGTATGCTTCTAACAAAAAACTGTACCTCAGCGCGTCTGAGCGCGTTTTTTAGTACTACCCACCAAAATGGATTTCTAAATTCTCTGTTCATACAAAACAATTCCACACATGGCTACTTCACTCGCTCCAACCTTCTCTCCCATATTCCTGAAGTCAGTGAAAAATCTCTCTTTCGTTCAATACTTCTTAGAACGTTTTTCCTTGTGAATTTCTTTCTTCCCAAGCTTGATCTGCAAAATCGTAAAGGATTCAAAACTTCTTTGCAAGCTTTGTTTTTTACTTGAAAGTGTTCCTAATACAATCACATTTCACAAATTTATGTTTTATATTCAAATAAATATAAACAAATAAATATATATATATTACATATATATAATACACTATTGTTTACATATATTTTTTTTATTTTTATTTGTCTGTATCTTTTTATTCTTCACCGTATTGATATGTCCATCTCGCATGAGTTATTGAAATCACGATGAAGTACCTTTCCTTCCTTTTTCTTCTCTTGTGGTGATGGGCCATATGTTGTGATTTTTTTTTTTATTATCAAAAGTTTTTCATATTTTGTTTTCTAATAATAAAAATTTCTTCTTCTTCTTCTAAATACGTTTTTCCTACTGTAGTTTGTATTTTTTTAGAAATACTTGTACTGCGCATTATTTTGTAATTTTATAAGATTTGAGAAAAAACTAGGCCAATATATTTTTAAAGGGGTCAGAGATGCAGTAACGTGTAAAATAGGTGTCAAAGCTAGGTTTAAATATATGCTTTTGAAATCATTACTAAAGTAGTAAGATTGAGAAAGCACTCAGAAATGAAATACTTTTATTTATTTATACTCCATGGTAACAGAAAATGTGGAAAAGATAATATTATGAAAGAACGCGCGTGTTCTGTTTATTATGGAGTAATTAACTGGGGGTATACTAATATATATAATATTGAAACTATACAAAAAAACATAATAAGAGTTGTTTTTAGTTTAAAATATAATAGTCATACTTCAGCTTATTTTTCCGATACTCTATACTTAAGGTGAGCGATATTTATCAAATTCAGATGTGTAAATTTATTTACAAGTTTTTTTACACATATCTCCCTCCAATCTTTAATAATTGGTTTACCTATTAATATCAGTCAACACACTATTTTTTGAGATATCAACATAAGTTTTTTAAACCATTAAATAAAAAAGTTTTTAATAAAAATTGCATAAATGATAGATAAATTAACTATTGGAATAAATTTTTGCATCATAAAGACTTTGTTCATAATAGCTATTACAGTTTCAAAAAAAAAGTAAAAAAAATTTTCATTGATAATTATTCAACTGTTTGTTATATTGAAAACTGTTATATATGCCAATCTTGTACATATAATACTTAATTTTTTAGTTCTTTTATATATTAAATAATTGTTATATATATATATATATATTTAATTACATATATAGAATACATTGTTATATATATTTAATATAAAATTTTAAATATATATTTTTATAAAATACACTTAACCCTATGTCTCCTTAAGTAAATTGTATGATTGTATCTATTTTAAATGATGATCATCCAGCGGCTTCTTTTCTTTTGATGACCTGAAGTGAAACATCTCTGGTTAAGATTTCTCAAATTCAAAGTAAATGTCCATAATCAAATATACATTTTTTTTCTCTCTCGATTTTATTTTTATGTTGTACTCAAATAAATTTTTCTTCTTTTTTTTCTTTCTTTTCATCACATATTTATCCTATTTTTCTTCAGTTTTTTTACTGTAATCAGAAAAAAACTGATGTATCATATAAAAGACATACTTTACCTTTTTTTTTTTACAAATCTCACAAATTCAATGTTTCATAATTTCATTGACTTTTTAATTCATTTTTGACTCTGTTATATCTCTGTGGTGTATGTATGAAATAAATTCTTCTTCTTCTTCTTCTTCTTCTTCTTCTTCTTCTGTCAAAAATTAGACTCTGCATTACTGATCTAGGCCACTTAATTTTTTTTATCATATAAGAATCACCTTCGTTGCTTTAATAACTGATGAGTCCAAAAATCTAATGACAAAGACACTCTAGTCTTCCAAGGATAACTGTAATAGTAAAGAGCAATAAATTAAACCAGTAGTGGGAAGCTTAAGGCTGATGAAGTTTTTATCGTTGTCAAAGATGACAATTTGCTGTGTTGTAGCATCTGTAATGATAAATTGATCTATTTGACAAAATTAATTCAAGAAAAAGTACTAAGCCAAGAGGCTTTCCATGACTTCACTTCTATTCATAATAATAATAATCAGTTTTATGGTTCGCTTCCCAGCTAGCTATATTTCATAACAATCATATCATTCATATCAGTCAGTTTTATTACAACTATTTATGGTCACGCTATTTGTTCAATTCTACATCACCAGTTTTTTCTATCTTATTCATCGCCTAATTATAGATTTATTTTCGTCATATCTTACTCAACTACTTCTCTACTTGTTATTTTGTGTCTTCTCTTATTTTTTCTTTGTAACATTTTTAATCAATTCTTCTGTTATATAAATATTATGAAGAAAAATATAAATATATAAATATTATGTGCAATTGTTATATAAATATTTATTTATTCCTAATGGTTGCTCTTTATTACAAACAATATTCATTCATCGCTAATATTTTTTTTTTCCCGATTTCAAATAAATTCTTTTTCTTCTTCTTCTGTTGGTCTTCTACTTATATGGCAGACCATCTTAATATTTGCTTTTCTAATGCTTTATTTATATTGTTTACTTTACACAAACCTCTATTTACTTAGTCTAGATTTTGGATTTAAATTATGCATAATAAGTTTGTTAGATTTTTAAAAATGGAGAATATTTTCTTTTTCTATTCATAAAACCCTTGCTTTTTACATTATAAATATTACTGTTTTTAAATATTTGTCAATATTTAATAGTTACTTTTTGAATTATATTTCAAATATTATATTCTCTTTAATAGATGAAAGTATTTATTTTATTCTTCTTGATTATTTTCCCCACTCTAAGTTTACCAATCCACCTTCTTCATGAAAACATTCTTGGGTAATTTTTTGCAGTATTAATAAAAGTTTTTTTTTAATAGTTTTTTGACTATAAAGTCAGAAATTAATGTCGGATAGTTAATTAACGGGTTAGCGGTCTGAGTCGACACTTGCGACTTTACAAAATTATAAATCGTCTGCATTTATAAATGCTTTTTAATACAAATCTGCTTTACATTAGACATTATCTGATTAATTTGGTCTTTAATCTGTTAAAAACGTCTATATTTGTTTAATGCACGGGTGCACATCTGGGAAAGGAGCCGTGCGACGCCTCGTTCCTCATGTGATTCGATTGAGGGGAGGGGGGGGGGGGGTGAAAAAGCCTTTCGCTCCACCAATAATTTTCAATTTTATATCATTAAAAGACTCGTTTTGTTTGTGAGTAGACCTACCATATCACCTTACTTGTCTTACAATTGAGTTTCAAGAACAAATTCTTTTAATAAATAAATTGTGAAAATTATAACAAAAAGTCGTAATGCTGTAAATTCTATAATTTTTTTCTAATAATTTTTTTGAAAATTTTTTTAATATTCAAATTGAAGAAATATTTTTTTGTATATGAATTATTGCTATATATAAATTAGGTGGCAAGTTGAATACTATTAAATAATTATATCTAAAAGATAATTAATACTAATTTTCAAAAATAACGAAACTTTTTCTGTAATTAGTTTTGAAGCAATTTTCATGTTAACCAGACAAAAATAGAAAATATTTTTAATTCAATATAAGTATAATATATATTTTTTGTATAGGACCATAATGTGTAAAATTTCTTCATTTTTTACAAGTACCATAGCTAAAGGCACACGCAAGGCATCTTTCGAAATGACATATCGTGTTAGTAAAGTGTACATATATCCAGTGGCGCGAAATATTTATATTTTCAGTTTGACACCCTCCTCTCTTTTAACACGTGTCATAATGCATTGATGAGTGCTCTTGGTCACCTTATCTCCCTTGCTCATCTTCGCACCCACTTCTTACACCCGCTTACCATAACTTTCTTGATTACATTTTAATATTAATTAAACTTAATAATTTATTGTTAATTGATATTATTCATTAAGACATCAAAAAGATTTAAAACTGGTTTCTTATCTTCTACATTCAACTAAAGATCATACTGCGGCACTTTTATAGTTTATCTTATGCTAATCTGTTTGCATCCTTTTTTTTGGCCTATCAAAGCAATTTGCTTCTTCTATGAATACCACATGATTCACAAACTTTTATTCTGAAAACCTTTAAATTAAGCTTGGGCAATAATTTATATGCAATAATTTAAAGGTGAATGAAGAGGTATAGACTTAATACTATAATAATATTCTTTGCATACAAAGATGTACATATCCAAGTATTTTTTCATTAAAATATTAATCTGTTTTCCAGAAATTTAGAATGAATGACGGTGAATATTTCAACATCGACGCAATCAAAGCGACACAAAAAAGCATATCCTGCGTAACAGCCATAACCTTATATGATTTAGGTTTATTTTTAGTTATTTTAATCAAATCTTTTTTAATTCAGTGTAGCAAGATATCTGTATAAAAGTAAATCAGGCGCTAGTAATTTTTTATCATAAGCTATTTAATATTTTATACCTAACTTTTAATTTGGCTGGCTGCGTTCTGATTATATTTAGATTTTTCTTTTATTCTTTTTGTTTGATGTAGTATACATAAATTGAACCTTATTTTCATCAAAGATACTTCAAGATACACCTAGATGTATGCCAGTTTTAAATCGGAGTTTTCAATTCAATATATGGAAAGTTATGTGCAGAATGATAATTTGCACATATAATGGATCAACTTTATAAAGCATTTGAAAGTTTACTTTGGGTATTTTGTTCCTTAATTTATGTAGTCCAGTCCAATCAGATCTGTAGATATTATTGCCTTGTTCAATCGGGTTCAAACTATAGATGGTCTAGTTAGGGCACCGCACGGATCTATTTTCTTCAACCCATGTCTGCTCATAACCGTTTAAACTTTAATATGCTAACCTAAACCCTGTAGGTATTTTCAAATATTTTTTCAGCCAGTCTTTATCTGCCTTTTTCAATATAGTTAAATTTATAGTGAGAAAAGGATTCGATACCAAGTATGAATATTTCCATATGATTTACTTGAAAAAATGCCAGTCTCAATTATCATTCATCACAACCTCAAAAGAGAGTAGACTATGGGAAACAGGCCTGATTTTAACCCATTTTGTGAATTGGAATACAATCAAGTATGTGGGAAACATGAGTTTAACTGTATTAACCTTTTTAAATGAATTATAAGCTCAACTGAGGTTTGATTTTTTTCTTGATTATTTTATTTTAACAAACAGCTTATCTTCGACAATTCTAAAATGAGTTATTTCTTCATCTTAAAATTTGAAAGTCAGATTAGAACGTCAAACTCCTTCTACAAATCATAAAACACATTTGTCATTATGATTACAATCCAATTTATGTTAAAATCTAAGGTTTCCATCGTGAAACGCAAAAAATGAATATTCAATGAGCATGTACCTGGCGAACCTGGAGAAAGCTAACCCTATACAATTCACGATTGGGTTTCATTCGTTTCTCTATCAATTATTGCAATTTGGCTATAAATCAAAAAATATATGTTTGTGAATTTTCAAGTAGAATTATATTCATATAACTTCGTCAATAAAACATATAAACAACAAAATACTTGATTAAAACATAGTCTTTTAAACATACGAGACCATTCAAGATAGTTCAACAAGACATTTTGCTATCAATTAATTTGATTTCTCCTGTAGCTTTGCCAAAGTATTGATTTAACAAAAATACACAATTGACAAAACATAAGATAGTGTTAAAATGGTCCATATAATTTCTTTATCAAAATAATCAAAGTAGTTTTAACGAAGGAAATAACTAATTTTATCAATTTCTAACTAACTAAATAAATAAATCCTTTTTTTGAAAATATTATTTTAAGTGTCAGTTTTGAGTACAACAATTCATTATTTGCGAATCGATATTTAAAATTCGTATTTGTTATAGGACATCTACTCCCATCCTCTAAGACGCCTCACTTCCCTGATGGAACGAGAATTAACATCCCGATATGGTTACTGACCTACATCAAGAGTTCCAAGCAGAAATCTTTTGCAATGTCTCTTCCATACGGATATAAGTAAAATGCGTTTTTTCAATCACATCCTCTGCCTTCAAAACATAACTCCCTCGTTCATTTAGTCGATCTTCTAGAGATATTCTCTTAGCGAATCCTTTTGTCGTCAATCTAAACAAATTAAGCCCTCAATTCTATCAAATTGGGTTGTGTCTTCTCTACATCTTTGCTCATTCCTCAGAAGCCTTGGACTTGAGCAAAACTCTGCTATATGTACAAATTCTTTATTATGTTTAAATTAAACGGCTATAACGAAATTGCCGGTATAGCGTACTAATTTCCTAACCACCCCTTAAGCCACAGAGTCATTATAAAGTGACCTGATATAACGAAGCTCCCCTAACCACACGAGTTTACAGGAAGGTCTCGTATGTTTAAAAGACTATGGTTTAATCAAGGGCTTTGTTGAAATTTATTTCAATCGTATCGCGAAGTTAACATATGATATTATGAGCGAGAGCTACAATGTTGCATAAGGACTATGGCGGTTCTTGCCATCACGAAGATGGAAATGACGATGACTTTGTTAAAGAGGTGTAACAATCATATTTTTGTATTCACTACTTATATGTTTTATTGACGAATTTATATGAATATAATTTAGATTTACCTGTGTGTCACGTATGCTTACTACACGATGTATCATATAAAGTGTTTGCATAAAGTAAAATATGTTTTGTCCTTCCTGTTATAACGAAATTCGGATATAACCAACTAATATTGACGGCCAATGGCAGTTCTTTATCACCAGATTCTACTGTATTATGCTCAAGGTAAAAGCCTTTATAAGCAATCAAGAAAGTTATAGATTAATTAGTAAACCTGGCAACAATTTTGAAATGATTGGACATTTTTCCAAGTTTTCCTTATGTTTTTTTACATGACTGACACTTGAGGAATCGGAGCGTCGAAAATTTTTATTAGTTTGGGGGGCGTGTAAAAGTTTAAAGGTAGCTGTGCTTATTTATCAATCTGTTTTTCGCAAGTGTTTATATTCTTGACAAAGTGATAGGCATTTTTCATTTATTTCTTTTATAAATGTGCATCCACAAAATATGATTAAACTTTTGGGTAATTAAATTTCTTTTTTTTGAATAAAATATTTTAAGGAATCTTTGAAGGAGCGTTTGGAAGTATAATGATAAAAAATGAAAGAAATATCAAGTTGTAACTTTTTTGTAAAATGCTATGAACATCTTTTATATACTGAGGAGCTGTTATGCCCTTCCTATCTCTTCTGAAAGTTTAGATATATACTTTTGTTAAATTAATACCAGTAAAAAGATATTTGATATTTCTATATTTTTAAAAATTTATCCCCCTCCCATCTCTCTCTCTCCTATAGTCAAGCTAAAGAGGTGTAGATTTAGTCCTGTCTAAGCTATGCATTTGTTTAGAATTTGTTGCTGAATTTAACTTACTTGGTCTGATTCTGCATAATAAATACGACTTTCGTCCCTTTTTTAACTCACACACTATAAAAATTGCTCAAGAATATACTATTTTAAAGTTCTAGGATTTATGCACATATGACATCACTACTTTCAGTAAGCTCTTGAATAAACTATTACATCAAAAATCAAAATTAAGAAATTAGTGCAATTTTGCATGTATCCTTCTTATAAATATTCCCACATATCTAGTCTCATTCTTTTATTGTGTACACAATGCGTATATTAAATGCACACTATCTATTTTTATAAATATAATCTCTATCCCTTTTAGTTTATTTTATTCACCTTAAAAATATGAAATAGGGGTTTTCAACTGTGAACCCCTGTTCTGTTATGCCAAATCTTGAAGCGGTTTTTTTTACCTTTTAGCTGATTTCAATTTTATCCATTACTTTGTGTTATTATTCATCTTAAATAAAACCATTTCTTTCAAAAGCATATTCTAGAAGCATTTCCTTCATAACTAACCTTATAAATTTAAACAGGAATAGAGTAAACAATTTATGGAACACTAAAAATCTTTAAAAAAAGTAGATTTTTGCCTACAATCGCCTTTATCAAACATGCACTGGGGATTAAATGAAGTAAAAAGAATCTACTCTAAAAATTGCTTACTCTCTTCCAATTTACTTGATACCCCAATTTAATGGCTCACCTTCTCCGCCAAATCTATTTTTATAAATTTAGATTGAAAATAAAAAAACTATTTTTCATAATTTTAATTTCTCCAATTTTGGCCCAAACTATTTCCATTATTTATAATAATCAATAACTATTAATAATAGTTGCCCAAAAATTTTTTAATATTCACTATATCGCGCAGTATTAACTTGGCAAGAAGTCGGCCACCAAGTTAACAAGCTTGGAAAGCAGTGGTATAAGTTTTAAAAACTCTTGAATTCTGCATTTCTGTTACAACACCATCACATAAATTAAGTTAATCGTGTATATATGTGGCGCTGCAATTGTATGCCTGGATTCTTTCGTTTTTCAGACGTTTACATGCAGGTTTTCTTACGTCATGGATATAGCGTACAACCTTTTGACTTCTGTTGAGGAGTGCAATGCTGATGCGAGCGCGTATCAAATAACGACTAAAGCTTCACCAAAAACGAATTTCTATCAAACACTAGAGACTTGGGAAAAGAAGTTGTTCAATGCCGGCCAAAAAGAAAAGAGCCAGCTCAGCAAATGGCACACACGTAAATGCTTCTTGTTAAAGTCAACGGAATCTCTCCTCGCTGAAAAGGGCTTCAAAATTTAGGCTTGTAGTAAATAAGGCGAATAAAAAACCTGTCTTCTCTTTTCTCCTTTTAATTATTTCCTTCATGTTGCTTGCATAAAGTTTTCTAAAGAATGCATGTGCTGTGTGTGGGTGTATTATGTTCTGGTGTGTGCTAGTTTATGTATAATATATACATTAAATGCAGTATTAGCTAAGACAAGCAGGAGCTCTCTCTAGAAATCTGCTTCACCAGATTTAGAAGGGAGAGGGTGGTGACACTATTAAAATGTTCACATCAAGCGCGTGATAGAAAAAACTAAAAATATTTTTTATATCTTTCTTCATAAAATACAAAAAAAAACGAGAATTCTAACAGTCATTTTATGGTATAATGGAAATGAAAAATGAAATTTTGAAATATTCATTCTCCTAACTAATTTTGATGTGGTGAGCATATGTTTCAAAAAAGTAATATCTATTTTTATTCTTATTTCATTTTGTATTATCTTATAAAATGCTCAAAAAGAATAGGTTAACAAATTTTTATTTTTCCAATATCATGAATCAGTTCAGAGTTATTGCTATTTTTAAGTAAATTTTTTAATGAACTTAATCTATACTAAAATAAAATATTGTTTTTTTAATAAAATATTTTAGTGTAGTAAACACATCTCCATTATTATCGGAAATTACACATGTCTTGATTTCATCAAGCCTACCTTGCTGATAATTGCCTTCTCACCACCTTCCAGCTAGCTCAACAAAAGAAAAAAATTATTCATATATGATAGAGTCCTTCACATAGCGAGAAAAATTGATAATTCCCTTTTCCTAGAACTAGAACTATGAATTCTTTACACAATCATGAAGACATAATTTTATATATGTAGCTTTTCACAAACTTATCATGTATTTCTTTGAATGTAAGATGTGTAGTTGGCATGAGCTTGATGAATTCATCCCATTTCTCAAAGTTTGATGAATCAGAAGCTTCATTATGCCCTAAATGGGTAATCTCACATTTTGAAAAAAATATCTTACCAAAATTTCCCTATAGTTTATTTTCCTATATAGATCTGTTTTTTTTTCAATTTTTGATATATCATAATGCTAAAAACTTGTTTATTTATAATATTTTTTTAATTGTATCTAATATTTCAGATATAATATATATATTTCAGCTCGCGTGGTCGTTCTGATGTTGAATTAGCACATTTTAGTTTTCATTATTTCTCTTCGATAAAGGATGTATCTTTACCAATTTGAGAAACAAACACTCTACCAATGATCTTATGAAACAACTACGGGACCGGCTAATCTTCATATAAATGAAGAGTTTTAGCTTCTTGTAAATTGGAAAAGCCATTCAAAAGAGATAGGTAGAATGTTTTTATCCGTTTCTGTAATTAAGTATACTCGTTCACAAAAAAATCATCACTTAAAGAAGGTGAAGAAATAAGGGATTGAAGAGCGTGGCTCAATTTGATGGCATCAGTGAATGGGTTGAAGTAGAAGGTATTGCGTTCTGCATTTGATGGTGTAATATTTTAAGGTGAACAGCGCTTTGCCGTACTCCTCATTTATCCCCAGCGAAAGGATAAGCAGTTCCAACTAGGGCAGTCGGAAGGATTTTGTGAAGTTTGGAAAGGATAAAGTAGTTGTGATGGCACCACCCGAGATAGAGTAGGTTTGTGGAAGAAGCTGCTCTGTTTCTGATTTCGTTGCTAATCTTGACCTCCTGCGAGATGGAATGGAATTGGCGAGAGCCAAGGTGAGCGCTCGCCTCCTTCTCAATGTAACGAGAGAGAATTGTGGTATTGACTCGTGAGGAGTCGCTTCTTCCTTGTGGATGGAGATGTTGTATACTTGCCATACACACTCAACGTCGTTCAGGTTGTCTTTGGCCGAAGCCGCAATCGGGAGAAAGGCGAGGAGAAGCAGCACGAGGAAAGTGTGGCTGAGGTATAAAACGATTTGGGCTATGATATACGAGAATGTGTGGCATGGAAGCACGATCTTAGTCACCTCATGCGGTGTAGTGGAGAAGACTGTGTTGAAAATGGCTTTGCGTCGTCGTGGAAAAGATTTGAGCTTTGTGTCTTGCTTTTGGACTTCAGCGAGCTGCGCATATAAAATGAATAGGGAAAAGGCCATGGTACAGACGAACATCACCAGAACTAGGAATACTTCCCAAGCCTTAATGAACATTCTTTCGTACGAAACGATAAGTTTCCCTAATTTTTGGATTACTACCAGATGCTTCAATATGCTGATTGACATCCGTTGCAGTTTGAGAATGAATAAAGATTCTTGGATAATAAGATAAGGATTCGCTGTGCGACTATTACAATTAAGCCAAATGAGAAGTCATAATAAGTAAATGAAAGCACTACATTTAATTTGTTCAACTGCCATTTGGTGCGTGTATTGTAGTTTCCAAATATTAGATATCTAATAAACAGCCAAGAGTAGGCAACATGTGGTAGGATTAGGAGATAAGGTGGCAAGACTTTGTTCAGGAGAATCACAAAGGAGATCATTAGAAAACGGACTATGTAAGAAAAAAGGTGTACATAATTATACACTTACACATTATAAATTTAAAGTGTATATTATACAGTAAAATTGCTTTGTTTAATGACAAAAAATAAAAATGCTTTTAATAAAAATTCAGTTTTTTAATCAAATAGTTTACAAAAGAAACTTGTGAAAAATATGTTATCATACAAATTCAACGTCTTAATGAGATGGATGTATTTGGTGAGGTGAAAAATCAATGACTTGATATTTGATTCAAAATTAGTCAGCTTTAATCGTAAATCACCACGTTTCTCCAAGTTGAGTTTATTTCTTTTTTTAGTTAAAATTGTGCTAGCGTGACTAAATTCTGTTTTAACCATATAAGAAGTTGGAAAAGAAGGTAAAAATGGTTCAGTTGCTTTTCGCATCTTATAGTATTTAATCATAGTATTAATATTGTTCCAATATTCGCTGAGACTTTTACATTTGTATAAAGTTTCAGCTTCGAAATCAAAGCGCATTTCAAGAAGTTCATCTTCAAAATCGCTTTCATCATTTTCTATTTTCGTTGCATGTTTTCCAAGTCCTCAAAAGGCGTTTTAAAATCTTCTCTTAACTTGTCAACTTGTCCAATACATATTCCAAATCACAGTTTGATATATATATATATTCAGATTCCTTCACCATTTGCAAGTTTGAAAAATATTTTAAATCCTTACATGCCAGTGAAGATTTGAATAGTTCTAATTTGGCTTGAAAGCCCATTATAATTCTTCGAGGCTGAATAAGTGCAAGGCCTTTTCCTTGTAAACGCTTTTGAACTTCCTTAAACTTTGAGTTCAAATCTGCCAAATAGAACAAATTATTTTTTCAAGCTTCAAATTCTTTACATAACAATAAATCAATGCACGTCAGAAATTCTTTAGGTGAGCCATACAAGTCAACCAGTCGTTGCAAACTATCTCTTCTTGATAATCAGGGCACTAGTACCAAAATTCTGGTCGGCAGATACGGACCTTTTGTATATTTTGGCCTATAGTTCCGGTACGGCTGGGCCGATTTGGCCTGAAGTACCGGGGAATGGTAGGAGTACCCTTAACTCTCCTATCCCCCAAAAAAATTCCAAGATTCCCATGTACTTTCTCAGATATTTGCATTTTTAAACGCAATCTCGATACTACACGAGTAAGAGCGAAATAACGACAGGAGGAGGAGGTATAAGAGCACTCTTCACTATAACAGTCGAATTTAGAACCATTTTTTGATATATTTGGACCTATTTCTTGAAAGGCAGATACGAACCAAAAAGTCAAAATAATACCCAAAAAAGTATTAGAAGTATATACGAAACGTTTATAATAGTGTTAGAAGTATATAAGAAGCCTCTATAAAGCCTTTGTAAATCATTCTAAGCTATTAGCGAAGATATACGAATAGTATTATAACGATAGTATATACGAATAGTATATCGTATAATATTACTAAAATTAGAATTTAGTAATATATTATACTATATAGGCAAAAACTAATTGCAGATTCTGAAATAGAATGTCTGATTATACTTATATACCGAGTTTCAAAAAAAAAAATTGAAAACATTTTCCCTACCCTTGGAAAAAAATGTCGGTTTCTGACAAAATGTCCTAATTTCTAAACTACAAGTCCAATCTTTCTAAAACTTGACATAGTTATTCATAAGAGATACTTCGCTCATATCCATGTCTTGTTTTTATCACGTCCTCGAAATTTTAGATTTTAGCCGATTCCGGTCGCTATATCTCGGGAACTATAGGAGCTATGGAAAAATGGAATGCAGCGTTAGAATCAGCATCCAAAACTACCTCAAAATACAGAATATCAAACTTGTAGACAAAGGGGATTAGGAAAAATAAATTTAGTAAATATGTCCCAACTTTGGGGCTAAATTGTACAAAAGTATACCCAAAATGACAAAACTAATATCAGATTCGAAACATTCGCAAATTGATATATTGAACAACTAATATTTGCGATAACTCAGCAATTACAAGTTCAATCTCGTAATAATGGGTATCAAAATGTTCGTCTCGAAGAGAGCTTTCGAATGATACCAGTTTCAATTTGATTGGACTTATGGTTCGGTTATTAGAACAAAAAGTCATTTACGGACTTTTGAAAAAGACAGGGTAAAAAAATCGCACATAAATACATCTTTTTTAATGAAAAGTTAATATATAAAAACACTATCCAATGCAAAATTTGATGCTCTTTCGAATGGCATAGGTTAGAAGTTTGTAGCTAGTGTAGTTCCAGAGCTTTAAATTTAAAAAAATGAGAAAAAACATGAAATTTCAGTTAGGGTAGTAAATCAAAAAGTATCAAGTCAATTATTTAGTAAAATAGTCCTTAGACAATGCTCTACAATATAGTCACTTTTCAAGTTGCTTCGATAAACAAAAGTACTTTTTATATACTCAAACTTATATATATATACGTGCACAAAGTTTAAATTTTCAATAACTTCTTAATTATAAGAGATATTCAGATTCAGAATCTACGCATAAAATTCAGTAAGAATCGACCCTAAAAAATTCTCTAAATTCCCCCCCCCCCCCCTCTTGGAAAAAATGTCCGTATCTGCAAAATGTCCCAACTTTTCGATAACTTCGTAATTATAAGAGATATTCAAATTCTAATTGCAGATTCGAAATCCACGCTAAAAATTGTGTCAGAATCGACTCTAAAAATTCTCCAATTCTTATTTTTAAAACGTCTTATTTTCAAAAATTCAGATACTTGGAAAAAAATGTTTTTGAAAAACCGTAAGGGCCTAAATCTCCTGTAGAACCAAATAAAAAGATCCGTTAATGACATATTTCCTGTGGACCAAATGCAACTATTCTATTATTAAAATATAAAAATAAAAAAGATGAACAAACAAGGTAAAATATTTATTGAGAAGATTTATTAATAACCCACCTTATCTTGTCATATTACTTTTTATGGTTCCAATTTGTATAAGATCGGATAGCGTGCAATTTCTTCTTTTATTTCAAAACATGCATATAAATTTTGAATTGATATATTTTTCAAATATTTTCATAAGTTGTTTATCTAAATGTATCTTGATTTTTTGTTTTTTCTTTATCCATTAGCCGAACCTTCAAAAACTTGTTACATAGCGGGCTTTCTTCTGATATTCTTGAAATATCAGCATCATTGAAACTACTTGAGTATCTCAAATATGGGTTTGTGGATGTTATTGGAGGAGTGTGGAAATTCTGTTCATGAAGTTGAAGTTTGGGGGATGGAGATTGTACTGGATGCTGAAGTTTGGGTGATGGAGATAGTGCTGGAGGAGATAAACTGTAGGATGGTGTTGATAGGAATTTGCTTGATGATAGCTTAATGGGAAATTTTGAAGGAGGTATACGAGTGAATGGTGAAGGAGGGCGTGATGGCATTGGGGTGGTGAAGGAGGTGAGTTGCAGTTGCTGAGGGTGAGGAAGAACAGGAAGGAATAAAAAGTGGACAATTCTTTCTGACTTTTGAAGCTACAAATAAAAATTTATGCATAAACAGAATAATAACATTTTATTAATAAACTTAACTCACTTTTCTTTTCTTCTTGATAGGTTTGGGAAGTTGAAGTAGTAGACACGGAGGTCATACTAGTGTCTTCTTCACAAACATTCTCCATTATTTTAACTTTTTTGCTTGTTTCTAAAAACAAGAATACAAATGTAGATATGAAAAGAAGAAATTTTATCTGTGTGATCATAATACCTAAAAAATATAATTAAACAAAAAAAACAAGATAAATTATTTACATTTGTTGGGTTTTTTTGCGAATGATTCATTATCTTCGCCAAATCACCCAACCTAACCTCATGATATTTAAGTCACCAAAGACTTCCATAGAAAGAATATAGTAAAAGCGTCTGTGTTTAAAAATGACAGTTTATTAAAATTTAAAAAAACTAAAAAAATATACTACGAATTGAAAATCCTTCCGACATAGCTTGTTGTAAGCTTTTTCATCGTAGGGGTTACGAAAAATTGTTCAATGTCTGTTTTTAAATGTTTTCTCCATTGACTATAAACAGAATTAAAAGTGAATGGACATAATGTAATTATTTCTGTAACTTATACTTTAAATCATATCAATATCAATTACCTGATATCAATGCAACGCCTCTTCTTTCATTTTTTGTGCTCTTTTACCCTGATAATTAAGTCGTCTCCCTGTGACTTAGCACACTTAAATGCGGAGATGGTCATATTTATGGCCAGCCCAACTCTCTGTGCGTTGACAGAGTGAAACTTAATTATCAGGTTTTGTTTGAAGGGCCTTTCTTACAAGTAGACAGCAAATAAGGGACATTGAAGTGATCTTCTAATGACAATAAAAATGTTTTTAAAACATTGATACCAAGAACATCTCTCTCGTTCATCACTTGGTGTGAAAGGCCAGCTGTTGCTTTCCTTGTTCCTTAAAACATTTAACGTAAATTTTGCATAAAATTTATTAAAAAAATTATATATACCCTTGATGGTTCAGCAAAAGAAAACATTAAAAGTTTCAACATCGAAAATAAAATCAATTGGAAACTGAGTTTTACACAGTTTAAAGAAATCTAAAAATTTTTGTAAATAGAGCTTATAATTGTTCCTATTTAATAAGAATTAAAATAATTAAATAAGTAACATACAAATCTTATTATTTAACCTGGCTGTTTCTTTTGTTCCCACTTGAACAAAATTGAGTTTTGAAAATACTTCCAACCATTTCTTGTTTTGAAAATATTCAATGAAGTCAACAAAAACTTTACACAGTGCCCCAAAATTTTCGTAACTGACTTTCTTATTTTGGCGATCAAGCAATCCCGATCCCAAACATATAAAAGTTCATCAAAATTATAAGCAATATTCCTAAATAAAAGAAAGACTTGCACTTAAATAGGATTGCATAATATAAAAGAATTTACCTCATTTATTCACATTCTATTTTAAAAGTTTTATAGTGGTGCGAATTGTAAACGGGCGTAAGATCGTTTTTTTGGGGGGAAACACCCCTTTTTTTTTTTTTTTTTTCTTTTTTTAAAATATTAATTTCTTTCTTACAATTACCAAAAAACTTATATTAAATAAAAAAAAAAAAAAAAAAAAACTTTTTTTTTTTTGTGGGTTTTCTTTAAATTTTCCCTCTTTTTGAAAAATTTTTACATATCTGGCCTTTTTTTTTTTGGCAAAAAAGAAAAAAATTGGGCTAAGTGTGAAACATGACGCAAACATACTTTCTCAGGCATAAGAAGCGAAGGAGAAAATAAAGCAAGTGAAATTGTGTAAGCTTGAAAGCGAAAAACTTAAGAAAATCCATTAGAAATCGAAATACGTAACAAAAATAGCTTTGAAAAAATTGGACATAGACAGACCTTGTAATAATCAGAAAAAACATAGGGTAAAACATTTGAAATTAATAGAGCGAAATATATTTTGAAAAAAAAGAATTTAGAATTTTTTTTATAAAAAACGAAAAAAAACTTTTTGGATCATAAAATATATAAAAATATCATTTTTTCCACCCCCGAAAAACCTTAGAGAAGTGAAAATTTGGTTTTAGAAAAGTCAATTTGTTAAAAAAAAACGGACTTTGTTAAGAATAAAAAGTTTCCAAAAATTGGTGGCGTTAAGTTCGAAATCAACGCTAAAAATTGAGTCAGAATCGACTCTAGAAAAATTTTCAAAAAATTCTCTTTTCTTCTAGATTTTGTTTATCAGAGATTTTGGCTTCGTGAATTTATATCTCCGAAGATTTTGGCCTGGAGATTTTGACTAGGAAACATTAGTGTGGTTTTTACTCATCAGGTGGTAAAAAAAATTCATTGAAATATCTTGAAATGTTAACACAACGTTGTTTTACATATATGATGAATATCATCACCCCATTTTCTCACTCCAAGTGACAAATTTTGTCACGCCTTTCAGACGCATCCCGGTGCAAACGTGTAGAAGCGCCACAAGCTCTTGTGTTAGGAATCTGCAAGCAATGAATACGCTATTTTTATAATCTTGAATTATAATTTAGGTAAGAATTCATATTGGTGTTGTTGGCAAAAATGTTAGAATCTATTAATGTGATAGAAAACTTGAAATGCAAAACGATTAATGGGATTATGGAACAAAAACGATTAATGGGTAGTAGTAAGGCGTTGTAATTATTTACAAAAGGTATAAGATAACCTTGGCATCCACTTCTTCTTTTGTATATGTGTAATATTGTGTATATTATAAAATTATCTAAATAGAGTTTTATCTTTGCACATTAATGCTAGCTGCTATCCTTGAAACCTTTATCAACACATTAAAAAAACACTTCAAAATTTGTTAATATTGAAACGTTTCTTTAATCTTTTGGCGTTATCAGTAAGACCCTCCCTCCATTCTTGTTGATTTTGGACACACTTTTTACGATGGCATATATAAAACCTCCTTCAATATCACTTCCTTATTACAATTCCTATTTGCTTGGTAACTAATTTATCTATGTCAAACTTTTTAGGGAATAATAAATTTCGCTCAAAAGTCGTATCTATTGTATCTGAGAACTTCACTTTTCAAAATATTGATGTTCAAAGTTTTACCTTGAAACGCTCAATAGTGGGTGTGCCTTTTTCCCCCGATACCCTGATTAATTTTCCTCAATCAATACCTGGTAATGGCAATGCTTAATTAATTACTGAACAGTGGTTCACAAACTTTCTATAAATGTACGGCTTAGCGGTCTCTTCATAATTTTTTAATAGTTCGTGGTCTCATTTAGAAAAAATAAATCAACACATAAACTACTGTACTAAAAAAATGATACAATTGTTTATTCAAAAATTGTCTGAATACTCCAATCAATGTCAGTGGGATGGATGCATCCGCTTTGCCTAAACCAGTTTGTCTAAGTTTGGCAAATGCAACTCTCATGCCAATTCAATGCCAAGTAACATGGAAAACAAGCTACTGGCACAGCAAGGTTTCCGAATTGAAGAAAAACATGGAAATTTTCGTTGAAGAGGCAAAGGGCAGCACTCTTGCAATGTGAGAAGGAAAAATAGATGCCTGTCTTACAAAAACAATATAGCCTCTCTCGTGCAGGCTCAAGAAGCCTTGAACAAGCGAAACAAATTTCATCAATTTAGTAAAAATTTTGAAAATTATACTATGAGATTTTGAAAATAATTGTTATGAACTCAAATCTTATAAATTATAAGATTTTTTGAGAATTAATTAATTAACAAATACCCGCAATTTTACAAGTTAACCCATTCCTGCGCTACCATTTAAATGCGGGTCCCGCAAACCCACGTGAGTGTCCCATCTCGTGCAGGTCTCTAGACAGTGTTTTTTTAACATTAAAAATGGAGGGCAGAGGCGCGTAGTTGGACCCCCAACTGAAAGAAATTGGCCCACAGCTAAAAAGATATCCTACATATATTTTTGAAATAAAAAAATATATGTATATTTATAGTTTTTTATGCGTATATTAATTAAAGAAACAAATTTAAGTAGTTTTTTTTCCAAAAAATTAAAAGTATACAGTTTCAAATTAAAAAAAAGTTTAGGTATGCCTTTTTCAATTTGCATAAAATTTGATTCAAAAATTAAACGTATGACTTGAGTTTTTAAATTTTCTCGCACAATAACCTTCTCTCCGACCCCCTACTAATAAAACGACAAAAAAGCCCTTGCATCCAGGAGGTAGATAAGTCACACAATATTATAATTGTTTATTTTGTCTGTGATATCTTTATTCTATTAATATTACTGCATATTTAATACACGGTCTAACACCAAAGATGACAAAAATTTAACATTTTATATTTTAGAAAAAAGATGAAAAATTTTATGGTTGCATTACTTTTTTGTTTGGTAAGTTGCATTATTTACTTCGATTCTTCACTCTCTCATAGAGCTAAGCAAAATGTTCAATACTTCGCCAAAAAGATTAAGAAATTGCTTGTTATTTTAGGTAAATAAATGACTTTAATATGTCGTGGGCGTATGTGTTCAAGAGAGTGGGGCTTTTTAAAGGGAAGCTCTCTAGAGCTTTGAATATGAGATAGAGAGATAATTTTCAGACTTATTCAAAGAGAGTCTCTGCACATCCTATCACGAACCACCATCATAGTAGAAATGATAGTCTTTTGGGAAGTAATGAAGTGAAGTCTGAACAGACGCGTAGATAGAAATGGCAAAGCTGGAAGCTATACTTCTGTTCGCGTCCTCATTGTTGTTTAGAAGAGCTCAGCGTGAGGGCTTAACGGTGCAGAATAAAAATAAGAGAAGGTAATTGTGAGTAGAATTTTTTGTGTCGAGATTTCTCGAGACTTCATGGGTTTTTAAGCTTCTTGATTCTCGAGAAAATACACACGAGACTCGAGAATATTAGTCTTTCTATTTTTATTTCATCAAAAAATATCTCATAATTAGTATGATTGAAATTTTTTTGTTATCGGAATTCGTTACAACAATTACAGAATGCTTCGTTTTCCATATAACACATTTCTTGTGAATGTAAGAGAACTTTTTTAATTGTACGTAACTTTTTTCATCTCAAAAAGGTCAACTTTAAAAATCAGTCATTAAGGCTTTAGCTTTTTAGAAAAGTTATTCTTTAAATAAAGATTAATTTTCCTTTTTCTGTACAATCATATTGTTGTTTGTAGCTTTTATTCTATTTTCTCGAGTTTAGAGAAATTTCAATTTAATTTCTCATTGAGAAAATTATTTTATCAAGAGATCAGAAACTCTTGTGTCAAGAAGCAAGAACGAAGTTTTGCGCTGAAAATTGATGAAGGATAGATGTGGAAATGATTGTGAGGAGTTGTGTCGAATCAGATTTGAATTGAAGGCCGTATGATGAATCTTGAAAAACTTGTGTTTAAGGCTTAAAGAGTAAGAAACATATGAGTGAAGCGGATTAGGCAGCGAAGGGTAGGAGGTACTTGATTAAATAACTTTTCAACGTTTGAATAAACGCAGCCGAATTTCATTGGTTATATATTTCTCACAAATGATATACGTAATATGTATACTTCCTCTCAAGTGCTTTGATTTATTTTTCTTTGATTTAAGATTTGATAAATTAAAATCTTTGATAAATTTAAAGGTTATGTTAATTTTCTATGAAAATCAATCATACCTGCAAAAAAGAAGTTAAATATGACAGCAAAAGTCAAATTTAATAAAAAAAAATTTACACGTACACATTTTCAAGTAAGCTAAATTTAGTGGAAACTTGGTAAATAACCAAACATATCAAAAAAAGTAATCTAAGCAGCTCCTAATATATATAAATATGTAGATTTTTTTGCCAAAAAATGTCTTAATTTATCTAATAAACTTTTGTTGTTTAAGTCATAGAAAATACTTCACCCGTCTGTAGATTAGAAGATATCTCTAAAGGACCTCCGTCGTTTTGGCTACAAATTCTTTATAGGTTGGTAGTTTCTCATCATTTCCATGATCCTTCATTTCTTCTTTAATGGAAATTCATTTTCTTCAGCCTGTTTTCGAAAAAACTTTTTTAAAGATTTATTTAGAACACAATTTATTCGACTTATTAGCCTTACTCTTCCTTACTTTCTATTTTATTTGGTATTTTTATGAAATTTCCTTCGAACATATTCATGTATCTTTGCTTTTCATGTATTCGAAGGTCTGTGTTCATAGAAGAAAGTTTATTTTTCAACCAAAATTTAGTCTATATTAAACGGATTTGTAGTACATAAAATATATTTCAAAAAAAAAATATAATCTTAAATTCATTTACTTTTAATCTTGAGGTTGTTAAATATTCATCATAACAAATTAATCGTTATCGATATATTTCTTAAAAGAATTAATTTGGTCCATTTTTTATCTCTTATTTTTAACAAATTATAATATACAGGAAACTGTTTCTAAGTTGAATCACTCGGGACTTGAAAAAACTTCGACTTACACGAATTTAGATTTAGATGAAAACACTAATATGTTTACCAAAAAGAATAATTTTAGTTTTTGTTTAAACTTTCCATGATACTTTTCCAATACAAATGACTTATATTTATCTAAAAAATTATTTAAATTCCGTGGAGTTTCGGCTGATAGATTGAAATGTCTAAGTGTGTTTAGGAGAATCTGTTGTTTTACAACTTACCCAAAAAATAAAAGGACTCTCGTGTCAGGTGATAGTAGACAATTTTTTAACAGTCCATCTCTGCAAATAAAACTTCTTGAAAATGAAATTTATAGCTTAGAGGGACTGTAAGACCCAATCGTAAACTTTTATCTAAAGATAATAAACTTGATAGAAAAATAAAAAAAAAGGGACGTTGTATGTCTAATTTCCAACAATCTATTTTTTGTGAAATGGATGGATAGCAAAATGGTTCATATGCTCTCAAATTTTCTATCAGCTTGCCCTTTCCAAGAAATATATAGACGAAAGAAACTATTCAATGTCCAAATATGTAAAGCATTACATTCAGCATATGGGTGGAGTTGACATTATGAATCAAAAACGGTTACTTATCAGTATGATCATATGTCGAAAACTAAATACTACTTGAGACACCGTTTATTCAATTATGGCACAAACATCAGCTAAATCATTCCGATGGTTTGTTGCTAAGCAGTTGATAGGATGATACTCAAACAGAAAACGTGGCATTCCTTCATTTTAAATTTCTAAGAACAACAAATGTCTCAGAGCATCTTTTTAACTTCCAACAGTGAGTCATGAAATGCAAAAAGTAAAGGAAAGACAAAGATGTAAATTATGTGCGAGGAAAAAAATAGAAAATAAAACAAACAATAAATGCGTGGAATGCAAAATAATTCTTTGTTACACAAGCAAAAGAAATTGTTTTAAAGAATATCATGATGTGTATGAAATAAATTTGTCTTCTTCCAGACACTTAGTGGTACATATATGTACCATATAAATAAAAAGATAGGAAAAATAAAAATAGTGTTTTTTATATCATATTTTGGATGTTTAAGGCACAATTAATTAAGTTATTGCGGTTTTAGTAGAATATGGTCTTTAAAAAAAGTATATCCTTCAAAGGGTTAATTAAAGCCTCAAAAACCTTTTTGAAACTCGGAACAATTGAACTTTCTTCACAGTCCTTATCTTTGCTTTAGTTATTTTGTCACGATTGTTCCACAATTTCTTTATCACTTGAATTTCAACAACATTCTTATCATCAGATTTTAATAGACACAGAGTCAGAAAGAGAGGGTAGATTGAACACTGAAGAAAGTTTTCTCCATATCCTATCTAAATAACTTTTTTCAAGGTCTGCATCTTGATTAGTCTAATATAAAAATCTTATAATTTTTTCTTAATTTATTTAAATATTTGTAAAACAAGTACCTCCTTATCTTCCCCATTTTCCTCTGTTGAGATGGACACAAACCCAACTTTCGAGAAACCGTTGGTAGTTCTTGAGAAACCTTTGTCCATGCATTTTTACAAGGTAGCACAGAATCTAACAAAGTCCATCTGAAATCATCTTTTTCAACTTTAGCTGCAGTTAACCTTCGAACCGAAAGAATATGTCGAAAAGGGTGTTTGAAGTTTTTGATTATTCCAGCATCCATTGGCTGGGTCAAACTAGTCGCGTTTGGAGGAAGAAATGAGATATAGATATTTTTAAGATAAGTTACTGAGTGTGCTGTACAATGATCTAAAATAGTAAAGTGATTTTTCTTCCTTGTCTTCCCATTCTGTAATCCTTCTTGTCTTCCATTCTGTATAAGTGTTTCCCTAACTTTTTTGAGATCTTTTTATTATTTCTAAAAAATCTCAAGACACACTTGGAAAGTTTTTGCGACACATAGTTTGGGAAACACTGATTTAAAGTATACTCGGTAGGATTTTAAAAATTTTTTAATGATCTTGGATTTTTGTAAACAAAAATAATTTTTATGATCCATCCATATTTGCAGCAAACCCTAGTTTTAGGATATCTTTAGAATGATGATATTTGTTACTTAGATATCCGAGCGATTTTTTTGTTAATTCACTTTCAAAGCCAAATTCTTTTGCAAAAAACTGATTTTTCTAAAAGATTATCCCCATCAATTCTTTCGTTTGGAAGTGATTCATTTTGGCGAAAGCATGTTAGAAGAGCGCTATCAACTTCTTGAAATGTTATCACTTTTTTCCCCTTCAATTTTACTTTCTTTGTGTTCAAGCTTCTCCAAAATTATTTCTTTGTTTATTTATAATATCAGACAAGGTGTTTGGCTTATTTGAAAATTTAGGCGCCATATCTTTTTTCTTTAATGTAAGATTTTCTTCAAAAAATTTAATACTTTTCTTCATGTGTACGTGTGGAAAGTTTTCTTTTAAACATTGTTACACAAAATATGAACACTTCAGAAGCTCAAAGTTGGATTAAAATGATAATGGCAAGACTCTCAAGTCTTTTGGATTTAAAATTTAATATTTATTTGTAAAAAAGTTTTATACCATTTTCAATTCCGTCGCACCTTTTTGCAATTCCAATACTCCCTTTTGCAATGCAAAAATGCATTTTTGACATTTCACTTGTACATTTTTTAATTTAGCCATTATTTTTATATATGAAGAAATTTGAATCATTCAAAGACAAATTATTTTAAAGAACAACATTAAAAAGAAATTTATTAATCACAAATATGTAAACAGCCAATGAGTTTCTTGCAGCTTCGTGAAAAATAATTGTGAAACACGTTCGTACTTATTTTCTTTATAGATAGCTCAATAATAGAAAGTTTTTGAAGAAATTTTTAACTTTGGAAAACGTGTATTCATTTGCATTGAGCATATAATAAAGTTATTAGTAGAGCGCGAAAAATATTGACCTTATAATATTGACTTTACTTAAAAAACAAAAAAAGCCTTTATAAAACGTTTTATCTAACAAAATAAAAACTTTATTTTACAATCACCTATCATAATTAGAATTCATAAGTAGGTATTTACAAACATTATCGTGATTAAAGTTGCAATTTTTACTTAATATGTTATTGAGCATGAAAAACTTCTTTCAACTTTTATTGATATGTGGCTTGCCCATTTTCAAGTAAACAGTATAGGAAATTTTTTTATCATTTTTTCGCCTTGTTTAAACTTACTTTTTTCTTCTTTATAAATTTTTGAATTTAAGGTATCGAAGTTCCAATCAGTGCAGGGAATTTTGAATATTTTTCAATAAAAAGTATTTGAAAAATTGACTTTATATTTTTGTTTGATTCACACTTTATCAAGTTTTAAATCTTTGTTTCGACTTTTTCAAAGGTTAGAGATTAATTTTATAGAAATTGACATTGTTGACTTTCTCGTGCTCTAGTTATTAGCTATTAAATCCAGGCAGTTTTTCTGACTTATTAAGTGCTTATGTCTATAGGGGATACAATATTTAATAAAATTTATACCGAAACCCACTTATTTTTTCAATAAATGTATTTCTTATAAATAATAAGTAAAATGTGAAAAATGCAACAAAAAAAAAGATGTAACAAAATTGCAAAAGGGTGTAACGTATTTGCGACGGAAGTGAAGGTGGAAAGCAAAATTCATGGAATCACTTAGATTTTCTTTTTTGACCTGACTTGAAATATGTAATGATATTGAAAACCGTTGAAATTGATACCCAAATTCGTGTTATCAACTTATTTATTTAACCTTTTCCTGTTGAAAAAATGGAAATGCAACCGAGATAAAAATCGTCTTATAATGCTAATTAAAAACAAATATGTTTTTTACAAACATCAAAAATATAATACGCGGAATGAAGAGCTTTCATACAGAAGGGATAAATCGAACCTCCTTTGATCTTTCCAGCTTCTTTTGATTTAGTGGAGACTTCAATATTAAGTAACGCTAAAGCTAGGACAATCTGAAAATAACATTAAAGAAGTTTCGAAATTACGAACATTTTGCTTTTAAAATAGATTTTAGATTGCTACCCTACCCATAGGTCCTTACTTTTAAACGATTGCGAGTATTAGAAGACAAATCGCCTGCTTTATTTTTCACACTCTTGGGACATTGCTGTCACACTGGCCTTCAAAGGGTTTAATGATTGAAGGATAATATGCCAACAATTAACAAATATAATTACACTAAATGAGTTGTCATATGCTAATACGCCTTTTTATTTGAAGGTAGTTCTGGCCACCTATGTCTTGAATGATACAAAGTATGGTAACGTAAAAAGTGCTTACTACACCAGTTCCAATTATCCATACGAGTAATGATCTAAATTATTATTTGATGCAAAGCCAACCAATTAATGTAACGTTTATTACGCAAAAACAGGCAGAAGTATTCATTCGCTGATTTATCCTCGAGAAAATGAAGCAGCTGCATATGGCATTAAGCGTTTTAAAAAATAAAATAATCATTTTCATTGCAATCATATACACTTATAATAATCAGCATAACACACAAAATAATCTCAAAAGTTAGGTTATAATTAACCCATTTTATCCTAGACATTAATAAGTTGATATAAGACTACCTTTCCCGTTTTTTAACTGACAGATACAGTGTCTAGCTTTTAGAATACTTTTATATCAAATCACTCATCATTTTGCTTTTCGTGGAAAGAAATGACGTGAATTCAAGAAATCGTCTTTTCAATTGAAGATAACAATTAACTTATTGAAGTTAAGCAGGGACATCCCTTCCCCTCTTGCTGAACACTTTCAAGGCGGCCTTGAGAAATTTTTTTTATATCGTTATTCACGAGAAAACTATTGCGCCTCCATCGTTCAAATTCCTGGCTACGCCACCGCAAGCGTTGAACAATATCTACAGATTACACTTTTAGAGTAATTTTAGATTGGGCGAAAAATACATTTCACTTTTTCGGATATTTATTCTAGCCAACAATTCACGTCCTTTATCCTACTTTATTGTCTGGTGGTGATTAAAGGGTTTGGATTTTTAAACAGCTCTAACTAACCCTTAAATGTGTGGACTCGCTCAACGCTTTGAAGACCAGTGCTCGAAGAAATGGGAATCGTTTGCTTTAAAAATTGCATTGAAAAAGAAGACAGACTTAGTCTTGAAAATTCTGGTCTTCAAAGGGTTGAGTTTGGTAAAATGGGGAAAGGCGTAAAAAAGTGGATTTTATTTTTACTTCAATTTTTATATAAAAAATTAAGGTATGGGAATGTGAAGACGACTCGCTATCAAAGCAAACCAAATCCTATTTACTACGGACAGTACTATAGTTCAGCGTGCAAGAAGTCTTACTTTGCTCTGCTCGGCATTTGTTCTTATCTTCTCATATTTTTAATAAAGTAAAATGCACTCAATTTTATTTCGAGAACATGCTCATCAAGGTTTATCATTCTTTCAGCGACGCGGAATCAACACTTCTTAATAAACAGTATTGCCATTAGGTTTTTCAGCAAGCTTTGCAATGCGTGAGTAATCTCAATTTTTCAAATTGGACCTTTAGGATTAAATCCTTGAAACAAATATTTCAGGTGGCTATTTTCCTAAATTAGTTACAAAATAAACCTTGAATCACAATATTTCATTCTTTTGGCCTATTGATTTAAAAAGAAAACCCTTTTTCCTTATTTGATTCTGAATAACATCATTTAGTTTTCCAACAACCCAAGAAGAAAAGTCAGGAAGTTGGAGCAATGAGAAGAAAGTTAGCGGTGTTGCACACTAACGAAATGAAAGGGTCCATGTGCTTGGGATGAAAACTCTTGGTGCCATTTTCTCGAACGTACTTTACGATACTTTCAAAGAGATTATCGCGCAGCTTCCCTCGCTTGAAGGAGTAAACTTTATATGAGGGAAGGAGAGAAAAAAGGAGAATGAATCCACGATGCTTTCTTCTTTAGATAGAAGTAAAATGCAAACGCCCAAAAAGGGAACCGCACAAGATATAGCATGTATTATTTTTACGCAAAGTCATGCCTAATAAGTAGCATGAATGAAAATTGTTATCTACGAAGAGGAATCGTAAGGCTTCTCTTACGAAATCAATGATCGATTGATTTTCACAAAGCGCTAAATGTTTACGCTCAATACTGTCGCTTCGCAGCTCACGCGTTCTTGACATTCATCCCATAACTAGCACACTGCTAAAACCATCACGGGGTAGTTGTCGTACCGCAAATATACCGTCATATTGCTAAAGGTATTTGAATTGGGTATTCGAAAGAAGCGCTATTTTATAGGTAGATATGTTTATAAATAAGCCTAGTGAATATTTTCTGCTTTTGATTTCACACATTTGTTCTCAAAAAGTTAGAAGCCTACGCTTTTGACCAATGTTTGTGAAATTTATTTATATATATATTCCTACCCTTCTGAAATAAAAACAATATGTTACTGTTAACAATTCTAAATGTTATGTGTAGTATTCCAAACTACTAACGATGTTTACTCCAAGGCTGAAGAGTCACGTTTTCACGTTCGCTTCATTTTGTCAAATAACACCCTCAGCAATAAAATAATACTTTTATTATCATTTCATAAAATTAAATATAACTAAATAAAGCTTCTTCTTCTCAACCACCAAAAATAGGAAAATAACGCTTTTGGAAAAGGCTAATATTTTTACAAAATCATAAAAGTAATAAATTAAAAAATCTAATAAATAAAAATAAGAAATATTGCATGGCATTGAGGAAAATGTACTTATGATAATAAAAAGGGGGGGAAGTTTTTTCTAAAACACAACAATTGTATCTCGTTTAACTTTGATCAAGTCGTCATCTAGAGTTAAAAGGGTCATAAATGAGAAGAAGAGGGCCATTGCGGAGAAGAAGTGCCAGATATCGTGGTCGTCATAAAATTTAAGAAAGGTGCATTCTTTGTTGAGTGAACGAGAGAAAGAAGGAGAATGAATCCAAGATACTTTCTTCTTTAAATAGAAGTAAAAAGCAAACGCCCAAAAAAGAGAACCGCACAAGATGTAGATCCACGCGTAAACCAAAATCTTCTCGCCATAGCGCAACTTCATACTGATGTAGAAAGCGAAGTAGAGAAGGAGATTAACGACCAAGACGTTGAGAAGAAAAGCGGGAAAGTTGGGAGGCTTTGTCGTTAGGCCGTAGGCAACGAGAAGAAAGTTGGCGGTGTTGCACACCAATAAAAAGAAAAAGCGGTCTATGTGTTTGGGATGAAAACTCTTGGTGCCATTTTCTTTGACGTACTTTACGATATTTTCCAAGAGTTTATCGTGCAGCTTCCATCGCTTGAAGGAGTAAACTTTGAAGGTGATGAAAAGACAAGTCAGAATGTAGACGAAAGAAAAGGTTATCCAAAAGTAAGCATTACTCATCAAAACGCCAACAACACTGATAAATACAAGAAACGCCAGACTCATGTATGTTATGTAGGCGTTGGTGTTAGCGTTACAATGTCTCGTTTCGTAAATCTTTAGCATGAGCAAAACAGTTATAACATACATGAAGGATGAGTCAAATTGAAAGTTCGTATAAGATGGACACGTGTGATAGCAACCGCTGAGAACTCCTTCCATGCATAAAGCTATGCCCAGACCATAAAAGAGTCCAAACTGATTGGGAACGCCAAACAACTGTCATGAAAAGTAAAATAGAACGATCATTATCATCATCATTTAAAATATCGTATACTCTCTTGCCATATTGGTCACAATATGTTAGCATGCATTACTATCTCGCTTCACATGTTAACCACTGGTGAAGAAAATTAAACGTATCATACTCAACATGAATGCAAAGGAAATTTTAAAACTAATTTTTCATGCTGATTTCAAAATTTCCATTTTGATGCAACGCAAATATTTACATATGTGCATAGATGAAGGCATTTATTTAAGTGATAAATTAGCACATGTTATTTTTAGAAAATAAATTAGCCCCTTAGGTTAAAAATAGTGACTATCCTTCTACAAAGAGTGAAGCAAAGTTAGATAAGTCCAGTCGAGATTCCAAAAAGTAAACTCTAAGCTACGTACGACAACCAATTGCTGATTAGAGAACATTCTCTCTGCAATCCTTGGATTGAAAGTATTCTATTCATTCATTGGAAAATTTCTACGATATACCCAAACCGACTGGCTTTACAAACTGCTTCAGCAGTCTAAGCTTTACAAGCAATCCAGGCAATAGTCAAAGACTTTTTCAGCTCATCATCCAAATTAAATTTTTGGTCAAGTCAATCATCACCCCTCCTCTTAACCGCAATCAAGCCAATATCCATTTTACTCGTATTAAGTTTAAGAATATAAAATTCTTTAATTTTGTTGTATCCCCTCGCACAAAAGTTATCTGCCACCACCAATAATTTGAAGTTTCTATGCGCTTGTATATGCACCTGCAAACATTCCCATATTACCTAAAATGTTTTAAAGAACTTAAGTAAGAATGCTACTCAATGATTAAAAACAAGCCTTACGAAGCTAGTTGTGATATTCTAGCTGTCATATGCTTTGATCGACTCAAATAAATACTGCAAAGGCGTATGATCAATAAGATGGCGCTTTTCACGTTTACGTGTGAAACGTCTTCTTTCCCATTGTTGCAATAAATAATAATAGTTTGGCTTTTCGTATAGATATATGAAATCATTGTATAAATTCCTCAGAGCTCATTACCCCGACAGACTTGTTTGCTATTATATTTTTGTCTGGAAAGTTGATTGTGAATAACATCATTTAGTTTTCCAACAATCCAATAGAAAGAAGAAATACAGTATTGTTAGAAACCTAACTGTATTCCAATTATTTTTTAATGAGCATACTTCATAAGCCAGGGGCCGGGAACCTTTTTGACTAAAAGAGTCCAAAAAAGACATATTTTAAAATCTAATCTTCTAAGAGCCATATATATTTTTAAATACTGATTACAACTAAATGGAAAAAGAAGACCAACAATTTTATAGTATAATAAGACTCTGAATTTATTTTAAACAACATTGTTTTATCGAAGTTATTTATTAATAAGCAAAGTCTGCATCATCATCAGCTTTATTTGTGTCGTCGTGATTCGTAATGATGACGAAATTAAGAGAGTGTAGAATTGGCAAGAAGGATAAGCATTATCGCAATACCTCCCTTTATCCTGAAGGCCACCTAATTTATCTGAGAGCCAGATGCAGTCATCAAAAGAGCCATGTCTGGCTCGCGAGCCATAGCTTCCTGACCCCTGTCATAAGCGAAAAAGAAGTAAAAGTTCCACATTCTCAAATGAACCATGATCAACTTTAAATTACCGATATGGAGAATTATAGCTTTCAAACTAAAAAAAAAGAAAAGGCAAAAAAAGGTCACTCTGCAAAATCAAAGAACTTTTTTATAGCATTCATTTTCATGGTAGTTGAATGAATCTATCATGTAAAAAACTGTCCATCAAGAACAAAAAAAATCCTTGAAATTTTTCTACGGTCTTAATGCCAACTAAATATAACTTCAACACCATACATGAACTAAGACAAGAAACTTTCTCATTTTTCAAAAAGGCTGTGCACGTGCCAAAAACTAATCGTATAATTGAAATCAGCATTAAAAACTACACTACACCTAGACATATGCTTGATGAGTGAAGGCGCCACATACACTTCCCAAAAACCTCGCAGTCTTTCCCATCTTTTTTAGATTTCTTACGTCTATTTTAATACGGAAACTGCATTTTAAATCTTCAGACACACAAATACCTTGCATAACGCTGATAATGGAAATTGAAATAAAATCTGTTAAAAAAAGGGTGCTTTTAAAAAATACAACAAAAAGAAGACGACAAATAGCGAATTGATAAAAGACGCGCTTCAAAAAGTTTAGCGTTATTATTGGAAAAATGTAAAAAAGGATCTACAAGTTAGTTACTCAAAAGAATTAAATATGTAGTGTTTAGCAAACACATACAACACATATACAAATAACAACATTTTAACTTAGACTCACGTATAATGCTTGATTTGAAACATATTAGATTCTCTTGTGACTGTTGTCTCACAGGTAATATTTTTATGTGCGCGTATCAAGTCAAAATCATAACTTTAGTATTGCAAGATATTTTAAAAAAGATAGTGTTCCCATTACTATTGTATATATATCAGTGTCAAAAAAGTATTAAGTTTATCGCCAAATTATACCGCACCGATTAATGAGTGCATTGAGGATAACCAACAAGCTATTTTAAAGAAGTCTGAGAAATATGCAAAACTCTATTTCTGTGAAAAGGCGGTGGTTAGCCGGATGTGAAATAGTGACGTTCAATTTAGTACTACAAAGTAATTTCACCTCAAAATGGTAGTTGTCTCAAAATTGCCGGCGTGAAAGAGAGCATTAGTATTCATGTTTACAATAAAATAACATTTTTACTCACTTTTTCATGGACTGGGTTCAAAATGAACATTTTCCTATGAATCATGTCCCTTAAAAAGTAATTAAAAAAAAAGAAGAGATTACGCAGAGCAATTAAAGATAAAATACCGTCTCCACACTAAAATTAGGAACAAAAATCCAAGAAGAACGTAGCCAATATTGCTGTAGACGTTATTGAAGGCAGTAAACATGCCTAGAGGATGAGCACAGAGAAAATTGTAAAAGCAAATATCCTCATTTCCAGTTACATTGATCACCTTTTAAAGAAAAATTCGTTTTTACAAAAGATCATTGCAAGTTTATATTTATCACTTCGTATCTCTTGCACATTTTCTGGTTACTAGCCAAATTTGTGAGGGGCAATGTGAGTAAACTTCCCATAAACAATATTACTGAGTTAAAAGTGCAACCTGCGAATTTAAGGTATTGGGTTTTTCTTGCCTGATAAATCATTTAGAATTGGTTCTACCAAAACATAACATTTTCATCTCCATTGTATTATGGATGTATTAACGCTTAGAAATCATGATAGTAGTAGCAAGTGGTACAAGTTCTTTTTTTCGAAGAGCTAAAAACAGCTATTCATTAGTTTAGCTTAAAAAATAGAATCAAGCGACTAAAATCCGTCAGTTTTTTTGAGAACAGATTTCCTAATGGCAGAAATTTTTGCTTCGATAAGCAGCCATTTTTTTCAGGAACTGAATGCGACGAAAAAACGCGCCTCCATTGTATAATTATTGTTTTCTTCTTATCTCATGCTCTCTTTCATATATAAATAATAATCAGCATGTTTTGAATGAGGTTTTTTTCAATCCATTCCTAAAATGGCCTTACCCATATTTAAAAACGATAGCTTTTCTGACTGTTTCGAAAAATTATTTTTCTTACTACAACAGTCTAAAGTTCCCAAACATGTTGAATATCTATTCTAAGGAGCCTCTAGACTTTATCGCAGTCATGAACTAGTTTTACTTGCCCTCCGTGGTTAAGGTTTTCGTCAATAAATGTATTAGAAACGCTACTTTATATGTACGGGGAATCCTGTATTACAGGTTCAGTACCAGAATGTGTGCTGGCTTAATCAGGGCCGAATAAGCTAAATCAAGATTAATTAAGAAGAATTAAGACGGGTCGTTGTAGTCAGGAAATAACCAATTAAGTGTTTAAAGCAGGTCTCACTGCGTTTTAGTCTTTTTACTTTATAATAATAATTTGCATGCTGTTTTGAATGAAATGCGTGAGTTTTCTTTTCTGCTGATAATGTGACTTTTATTTTCAAGCTACACTATTACTAATATTAATAATTCCCACAATCTTATTTTCAGCGATGAACGATAAATTATTATATTTTCGTGTTGAGCTCCAATTCTTGAAAAACACCACCGTTGTGCTTCTTCAAATGAATATGAATGCTAGAGAGTTCGGATATCATCCTTTTTCCAAGAGTGTTCTTCAAGTTGGATCCTTTTCACAGACATTGAAAGAGGAAGAATTACCAGGACCACTCTTCATTAACGAAGAAATCAATGTTTTCATCCTTTAGATCCCAACCTCAACTTTTTCCACAAGGCTTTACCATTGAAGAGAAATATATATTCATTAGACGGTGTAGAAGCATGAGTTGAATTCACATAGGATAATAAAATTATAAAATACCTCTCTTATATTCAGAGGACTCTGGTTTCGATTCCTAGTCGGGCAAATTATTTCAAAGAATGACTTCCTAATACAAGGATTTTAATCATGATTGCTTCCCTTATACGGTACTAATTTCAGTGTATACATATTTTAGTATGTATATATTCGAGTTTACATACAAATTTTGAATTTTATAACTTCACAAGGATTTTTGTCCTGTAGTGCTTAACATTACGATCGACCTACGTCCCTTTAAGTTTATACTATCTTTGGGGGTTATAAGGCTTAGAAAAAGATTTTGAAAGGAAATATTATTCAAAAAAGATGTTCAATTCCTTGAATTATGAAATTTAAAATTTAAAGTCAGACTTCGTTTATCCTACAACTCGGTTAACCAACACACTATTGACTGTAACCAATGTTTTTCTCCCCCATTATGCCAGCATTAACATTCCGACACCGACAGTCCTTTAAATCATAAGTATTCCTTTTAAACATGCTTGTAGAGATTGTTAATCCAACAGACAAAATATTAAAAATTTATTTGGCATAATACATTTTTAAGAGTGACGGTGAGGTTGTACTCGTTTTACATAGGAAATGCAAAATTTTCCATATGTTTGTCGATGAATCTTAGTTTATACTTAAAGATAATGTATTGACGACGCACTACATTCTTTACTTCTCCCATCTCTTTGGTGTAGGATAGAAAGAAGTTGAAGTAATCATTTGTGAAAGATTTTTTTCACATTAAGCATAAATATCATATATACTTAATTTAATAAATAACATTTTAGTTTGAAGTAATGATTCTTTATAAATTTGATACACTCGTAGAAATTTCGTAAAAAAAGACAATTCACGATTCGACAAGAATATGTGTGAAAACAACAGTGTCAGATAGACCAATCAATAAGAACAAAAATAAGTATTACTGCTTGGTAAGTCAACACCAGTTGAATGACTGGAAGAGTGTAAAATATTGCGATGGTAATCAAAATCCTTAAAAAACATAAAAATGTGTGAAGAAAGACAATTTAACAGGAGAAAATATGTGTACCTACCACGGGTAAAGTCTATTCTTCTCACAAAGTATTTTGCTACTTTTTACGGATAAATCTGCAACTGATATGCAATTCTTAAAACAGAAATAAACGGTATATATTAAAGACCAGCAATTTTTAGAAAGGTCATCAATGTATACAAAGTGTAAATACCAGGCATGTAGTGTCACATTAAAATAAAATAGGCCAAAGGATATTTTTCTGTTATAAAGCTGTCTATTATGAGTCTATGGCGCTCTTTATAAGATTTAACTTTAAGAGTGAGAATACAGAGAATACATTAACATTCATATTTTTGACTACGTCTCTTATTTAAATGTGAATCTGTTGAATAAAAAGTTTAAATTTTGATGAAACGAGAGAAAAAGTATGAAATTTGAGCTTCTCGCTAGAAATCTTGAAAGCTCACATATCTATGTTCCCATTGCCTGCCACAGTAGCTATTATAATGCATTTTAATGTGTTATATGTAAAATACTTCTCATTCATTCTTCAAGTGTTTTTGGTAAAAGAAACTTTAGTATTGCAGGAATTACACTCGCAAAATGAAGCTCTAATTTACAAGATATTTTATAGCTTTTACAAAAAAAGGATAAACTCGTTTTGGAATATGCCTTGTCTACCTCCTCGTTAGTATTCGTTAAATACTTCAAAAATTTAGCACTTTCTACATGTTACTTTTCTTCCACTGATAAACATGTAAATGGAGGAATACAAACTAAAATGGGATGTTCTCTTTAGCGCCCACTGCATGCGGCTTATTTGCGGGATCCGCCCAGTAAGACACAGCGGGATGCCCGCGGTAAATACTTTGCAGTAAGGTTTGGGTGCGCGTTTCACTATGAGAATGGGAGAATCTGTGGTGTCTGTCCACACCTACACATCAATAAATCTACATCCGCACCCACGTTGAATCCCTACACTTGTGAATTTTTATGACGCGTGCTGGCGGTTTTAAGCTTTGAATAAAAGAAGCGGTCCCAAGCTTATACTTACATTTTATTCTAATGTTGTGAAGAAGGAATGCATTTTTGTATGATTCGTTGTGAACTACATTCATGTATGCGTTCGCTTACACGTCATTTTCGATGCCCAACACACACACACTAAAGAAACTAGTATTCCCCTAATTTCTGTTGTCAAGAACAGATGGCAATATACGATGACTTTTTAGGGCAATTGCTCAGCACGTTATTGGGCGTTCCTTCTCCTTTTAACAAAGATTGTCATCATATAGCTAATACTGAATAAAAATTTTATTACAAATTACAAGCATAACTACTCATTGAAGAAGTGAGTAATAGATTGCAGATGAGAAAAAGTGAATTGCGCCAAGGTTTTAATCAGTCCAGCTGATTATTAAAAAGTTTGAAACATAGAAGTAAAGAAAGGTGATAAAATGATAGTCTTGTTAATAAAATGGCCAAGTACCAAATATTCAACACCATGTGTATAACATATTCTATGCAGTTTTTAACTAATGTAGTTTAATCAAAGGATACCTCATTTTTGAAATTGAGTGAGGCTGCTATTGAGCTTGCTTCATCAGAGTCATTGGAATAAACTGACAAACAATCCGCTTGATGTGTATTATAAACAAAAGAAAAAATTTAAGTATTTATATGTCAATGGTTCGTACATATATTCTCATCATATGAGTAGAAAATTTATTTAGGTTAAGATTTCTATTGCATTAACCATATCAGTGACGGAGGTTTGTATTTTAGCCCCCACCCCCGTCAACACTTAACAAAAACTTCTATTGTACAAAATCGGCTGATTTATATGCCTTCAAACTTCGGGACTTTTCCTAAAATCGCTAGCGGCATCTTTTAATATCATTTTCATGGTAGTTGAATGAATCTATCATGTAAAAAACTGTCCATCAAGAACAAAATTTTACAATATAATATCCATGCCTACTTAGTGTTTAAATTATATACACTCTTAAAAATTTATTTACAATTTTCTAAATTTATTATAAAAGAATCTTTGTCGAATGAACACACTACTATTATTTTGTTACCAGACAAAACTTGCACTCTCAGCTCACAATCTCACCATAACTGCAGACAACAGCAGCGATTTTATCAAGTCGAAATACCTTGTTCTAATTGTAATCGCATTACCACCTTAAAGCTCGCCAAGATAACAAAACATTCATATATGCTTGAGTCAAACTAAAAACAAAGTGATAAATTCTTCTTGTCCTCTATTATTTTTACGCCCACCTTTTGCGTTCATTCCCAATTCTTCAAGTTCGCCTCTAATCACGTGAATAACGCTTTAGGCTAGAAGAAATTCGTCACGTGATTGTGAATTCAAATAATTTAGAGAATTATAGCTTTTAATAAATTGATTATGCGGTTCTCTTAAAGTAGAATTTATAGCTATCATGGACTTGATCAATTCATCAAATTTTCCACAGTTTGATAAATTGACACCTTTGTTATGCGAGCGATAGGACATTTCAATTCACTAAATTTTCAAATAGTTACGGGTTTTGACGAAAGTAGACTGGCAAACACCATCTAAAATTGAATGAATGGAACAGGTGATGCCAGATTTTTTTGTTTGAGACTTTCTTATTAGGGGATGGAGAAACAGTGATCACTACTCATCGCATTAAATAAAGCCTTTATCCCTCAATGATGCTTTACACTAGTTATTGAAACGGATGGTCACAAATGCCCTTTCAGATTTGGATGTTGTAGTACAGAAACAACTGCATGAGTAACAAAAAGCCATACCGCTAAATATGCTATGCTCTAATAAATTGAAGGTTTCATACCATGACTCTAAAAACGATCTGTTTTGTAAATCTTTAAGGAACAGAATCATTGGTTGAGCCGATTCAGTATTTGGTGTTCGATGGTTAAAAATGTGTCTGTTTTCTGAAGACCGTATAGAAAAGCTTGTATTAGAAGAGTCATTGGTAATACAGTCAAACCTTGATTATCCGTAACTAGATTATTTAAAAAGACTAGTATCCTATACAATATCGATTATCACTAGTATATAATCATACAAATTTATACTAATGTTATCAATAACAACAATTTTTATCGATAGCTTGGCAAATCTTCGGAGGCATTTCCTATGCAGAGAAGCGTTAGCCAACTATATAGTATATAAAATTGGAAAATTTTAAACACTTGTAACTTTTCTTGGGGGCATTAAAAAACAACCAAACTTGACATATGTGTTAAGAAAAAGTTTTTGACTGTATCAAATTTTTATCAAGTTTCATTGAATTTTGTTAAAATTAGAAGAAATTTTTCTTTGTGAAGAAGTGATATAAAATTATTCGGTGGCAAATTAACCCCTGTAATATTGAAGATTGAATGACATACTATGATAGTTTAAATTTAAGACTAGTTTAGAATGATTTATTTTTTTTATTCTATCCACTTTTTGTGTTTCATATTTCGCGACAAATAAAAAAGAAATCAGTATACAAGTTACTTTAATAAAAATTGTTTGAAAAACAACTTCAAGTGTATTTTAAAAATTCATTATTTACAAAGGTTGAAGTTACTCAAAGTCACATAACAACAAAGGAGGCAACGTAAAGAAATTTTGCAAACAATTTTTATTAAAGTAACTTGTATACCGATTTCTTTTTTAAAGTTTTAAAAAACTGAGGAAATGAAGTCATCAAAAGTAAGGTTGACTATTCTTTGTTGGTCTGGGAAAACAGGTAAAAAGTAAAAGCTATCATTAACACTGGGTAAAAGTTTACCTGTTGATTATTATTCAAATACAAGTTCTTAGGTGGCGAGAGTTGTCTTCTATAATTAGCTTATAAAATGGGATATGAAGCGCAAACGCAAAATTGTTTTGTTAGGAGACCTTTGCTCTACACACACAAATATTGGTTTGGCATTAAAAACTATTAATTTTATATTTTTGCCCTGTAACATTACGACATCAATTCAGGCATGCGATCAAACTATAAAATAAGAGCACCTTCACAAGACGGATGATTTTGGGCATGGGTGAAAGACCGATAATGCCGTAAAACTCCCAAAATGAAAATTTAATAAAAAAGAGTAATAATCCAAATTTTATTGGTATTACGCTATATTTTCAAGATATTCACTTTCTGTTTGTTACAAAACTACTATTTAATGCTGTAGAATTGTAAAAATTTGTTTTCATTTTAACGCCATCTAAAAAAATAAATTTAAAAAACGCGAAACGACATTCAACAGTCTATAACTAATAAGAACTCCTCATTTCACTATAGAGAGGCTTCTTCCTATTTGTTTGTCGTATTGCGTATAATATTAAAAGCTTATGTTTAAAAATGTGTTATGCAAATTTTATTTGAAGTATACAAAAAAAACTTCACCATATGCAAACTTTAATGATTATGTTTGTGTGAAAGAGGAAGGAGAATATATGATATCTATAAATTTTATAGAAGAGATAATGATCTCGCAGTGGAACATAAAATTTTCTTATTTTGCCACCTATCATCTCCACATGATTTATTTTTGATGAAAATTTTTTCGATTTTTATGTGTGCGTTCACGTAAGGGAACGTGCGTTCATGTAAGGACGATTTATGACTTTCCAAGTTTTTCAGATTCATCTTCTTTCATCAATAATGCAATAAAATTATTTATTTTCATATGTTTGTTCATGTAAGATGAATTCTTCTTGAAAGTTTATCCGATTCATCTTCTTTTATCGATAAAGATCAATAACACAATAAAAGTGTTTGTTTTCATATGTGCATTCATGTAAGATGATTTATTGATTTTGACCTTAAAAATTTCATTTGATTGTTATTTTCTATCGAACTCATCAAAGCAATTTCATCACGGCATTCTCAAGTGTGTCCTTTCTTCCGATTCCTTTTCCAATATTACCTATGATTATTATGCTTCAGAAACTTCATCTGTTGATGACTCCTTTGATAGTGGATACCTATTCTGATTGTTTAATAACCAGTTATCGATCACAGTCAACCTAACAAAAATAAAATCGTTTGCGTTTATTAATGCTTTTTAATACAAATCTTCTGCTTTACATTAGATATCGTCTGATTATTCTGGTCGATAATGGGTTATTGCTCTAGATAAAACTAAATAACAATGGGACCCTATCTCTTTCAACTTACTCAAAATATCAGATATAATATTATACACCCCCCTGGTTCGAAAAGTTCAGTTAGGTCAATGAACGACTCGCTTGATATTTTTAAGTTATACTTTACAGAAAAAATTATGGCTCATATTTATGGTTGTACCAAAATGAAGATGGATGAAACTTTTGCGTAAGAATATTTTTAATTTTTTAATTTTATGTTAATCTAAATTTTAATGAATCCTTTTACATCCTTTCGACAAAAAATAGAAAAATATCCTGATGATAAATTATTATCAGCTGTTCGCTTTCTACAGGAGCATTTCTTTCAAGTTTGCTCTAAATATTGCACTCATAAAGATTGCGTTACGGTGGATGAAGAGCTGAGAAAATTTTGTGGAATAACATCTTTGAGAATTTATGACAGATCAAAACCAGGGCGATATGGCATTAATTGCTATCATTGCAATGCTGCGAGAACTTTTTATGTTTTCAAGCGAGAAATATATATACCGGATATTCAAGACAAAAACTATTTTTCCTCTGAAGAAATTGACAAAAGAATTTGTGGAACTGTGATGGCTAGCAGGCGGTTCATGCCTTACATACCCAAACCTTTACACTTGAAGGACATGAAATTAGCCTAATGTGATAGCAAGTTTTTGTACACTGAATACGCTTCTTTAACCGCTTATGTACCTTACAAACACGCTAAAAATATTTAAAGTGGTTTACCTTCTCGTCATCTTGGTGACATTGAATTGAAAGGTACAAAAAGCAAACCCGAGACTGTGCTAGACTATAATAAATTCAAGTCAGGCGTTGATACGTGCAATAGATTGCTAAGAGACTTCACATCCTACAAACCCTTAAGATGGCCCTTTTTAATTTTTTACAATTACTTGAATACAGCTACATTTAATGGTTGGGTGATACAGAAAAGCAACGCACCGGAAAAGTTTTTATCTACTCAAAAAAGTGGAAGAAAATACTTTATAAGAGACTTATGTTTGAAGTTGAGCGATCTCTATATGAAAAATAGGTGTAATGACCCTCTACCCCACAGCATAACAAAAGACCTGATTCTTTTTTTGGGATAGAACACGCGTTTGTCCAGCCTTCTTCCTCTTCCTCACGCGGTTATTGCTATTTATCCACGCGCAAACCTAAAAAACAAGGAACAAGAAAGTGTGAAGTTTGCGGGAAACTCATATGTAAAGTTCATACAAAATATATTTGCCAAAAATGTTCAAATTAAATTTCTATTGAGAACTTCATTCTCCATAATTATAAACTGACTTTTTATCCTGAATGTCAATATACTTTTATTAAATTGGTTAGGATGTGGAGATTCACTCATTTATTTATATTTTTATATAATCAAAATTACGTTTCTTTTATTTTTGAGCTTGTTTTTATTTTTTTGATAGATGGCGTTAATTTTTGAATAAATTTGAATTCATGGTAGATTTTTTTACCTGAAAACATAACTTACATTTTTCATAATTTGAATCAATTTTGGAAATTTACACGGCATTTTTGTTGTGGGTTACATATAATGTTAAATGAAGTAATTTCCCTCTAAAGTTTAAACTTGACGTAAAATTCCTAGTCCGTCTTGTGAAGGTTTATCATAAAGAAATGGAAAAGGAGCAAATGGAATCGCAAAAAAATCAGGTCTTGATGCTATACACCTACTAACAAAGTCGAAGGTAGACCTTTCTTTAAGCATTTCTTGTCTTCATTGGCTTTCTCTATAACTTTTGAGATTTATAATCTTCAATCCTTTCATCTAAAAAGCACTACTTAAATACTACTACCGTTTGCAACTTTTTCATATTTTAATTTTTAAACCTTTTAAGTTCATCAACACACTTGTGTTACATGGAATAGAGAAACGTTCCACACAGAGTTCCTATCTTCTTGACAAATTCAATAAATACTTTCTTCCCGTCTCGAGCAAATTTTTTGTCTAATCTACTAAAATAGACATTGTTAACTCTTTTATGTTCATCTCATGCCCCCAATCATTAATTTTTTTTGTTAGTATAAAACTTTATATCTTTTTTTTGATAAACTTAATGTCTTTGCATTTTTGTTTACTATGTCTAATTGCCATTCTAAAACATAAAAATTATTTTAAAAAAAACTGCATACTCATGACAATAGCAGTAGGACATTTTAATTCATCAAAAAGGCATTTTTGCCTAAAGATAAACAGTACTTAATTTTTACTTACTTTTATTAATTCATTTTAATAATAAATATATTTAAATTCTTTTGAGAAAAATAATAATTAAATCTTTCGAGCTTGGAAGATTCCAATCTTCTATCTACGCTAATTTAAAGTTATTGTGTTTCTACTGTTCCTGAACTGCAGCTCAAAGCTTAATCAAAAATATTGACTCTTCAAATTGGAATCGTTTTAAATATTCCATTTTTGGAACTTATAAGTAACTCTTATTTGTTAAACAAACTTTTAACGCAAATTTTTAAGAAACAGCAAAAATTGTGTCAATCAAGTATGATTGGTAAAGAAGAGTGAGTTAGTGAAAGAGGATTTTTTTATATTGTGGATTATCATTTCAAAAGTTTAATAAATTCAATCTGAGATGAAGTGAATAAGCAAGATTTATTATCTAACGAATATTCTATCTACAAATCAAGTAATCTACAAGCAGTGCCCGCGCTAAGCAAAAATTTTAGGCGGAGGGGGGCTTCATTGGGACGCTAATTTGTGAACTATCAGATTAATCTGCTTCAAGTCAAAAAGAAAACATATGATGTATTTGTCAAGCCATATCTATACAGATTACATTTTCATGAAAAAAAGTATCATGAATGCTGTTTGACATATTTTTTTAGGGTAGTGAAATTTTTTTATAGGAGCTTGAAAATTAGCTGGGGGGCTTGTGCCCCAAAATTTAATAGGTAGCGCGGGCTGTCTACAAGATGCCCTAACATCAAATGAGTTAGTATTTATTTCATTATAAAACACTTTAGAATTTTTACCATACAGGATCTATAATTTAATAAATAAAAGCTATAAAAATAAAAAATCTAGAACCTTTAACTTGTTCATAGTATCATCGTGATACCGTTTTATCGGCTGTGATAAGTCGACGCATATTGGGGTAAGCCGGATGACCAAGAAAGACAAATAATAAATACAAACTTGTTCATAGTATAGGAAGATTAAAGAGGACAACATTCGTCAAGAAGAAAAAAGACTTATAAGGAAACATAATAAGAAGAAAAGAGTTGCGTGCACAGTAATGCTACATTTTCAATAATAAAGAAATCCATTTAAAAATTCGTTGTCCGTCTTTCTAATAATAAAAATAAAAATTTAATATTGTAAAAAAAACTAGAATCGATGAGAGCTTTCTTCTTTTGAGGTATAGAAAAGTAATTGTGACCAGAAACTGATATATCTTGAAAAATAGTTAAGAAACATTATTTCGTCAAAAGAAAGTAAGAAGGAATTATTATATTTTACTCAGCATGTGTGTTTCTGTATTTAAAAAACATCCCATTTTAAACACATTTGGAAATGCTAATGCGTATGTAAAAAATAAATGTAACCTGCAGTATTGTCAACCCAATTATTGAACTCCGCTTTGCAATCTCTAAGAGAAAAAATGGCTATTAAAATGAAAAATGAAAAGTAGTATGTTAAATATAGAGTATACCTAACGTAGAAAGAAAATGCAATAGAAACCGTCACGATAAAAATCAATACAAAGCACATTATTGGAATAAAAATCGCCAAGAGGTAATCATTCGCTATTAAAAGAAATAAAATCTTAAAAATAGGAAGAAAAAAAGAATCATTTAATCGCGCAAGTAAAATCATTAACCATTTTCACAAAAAAATATCTTGATTCCTGAGATTTTTATTTGTACGGTTTTTCCAAAACATGCAAAGGATAGAATTGGCATGAAGGTAAAATGTTTTTAAATTAACCCATTTAAGGCCAAGCAAAGCAGATGATATCTAAAAAAACGCAGACGATTTATATTCAAAGTCATTGAAAAAAGCAGACGAAGATGAAATTACTTATGTTCCAAAATAGGAACATTCGCCGTAAATGGGTTAAAGAAGAAAGAGGTTTTTTAGAAGGAAAAAATCTACAGCTAAAAAAATGAAAAAAACGAGTAAAAGATACGGTCATGAAAGATTTAATCTACTCACAAATGAATCAAATTTACCATAACTTTTTTACATAAGGAAATTTTTTGAATAAAAGTACGGATGAGCTTATATCAGGGGCGCACATCCTTATAATTATTCGGAAACGAGCATCTACGCGTCACCCTCCTAAAAATGAAGCAGCCTATGAAAAACAGCAAAACTATGGGCAGGAAATAGCGCTAATGTTGTTGTGGACTGCACCTGCCTACGTCAAAAAGAAAAGTGAACTAGAAAGTGGAAAGGAGATGAGATTCGAGAGGTGGGCGGTGGCAGTATGGTTGGTAGAGGTATGGAAGGTGCGAAAGAGTTTGGAGTATTCGAGAAGCGCGATGCAAAGGAAAATCTGCGAAATTTCAATGCTAAAAAGACAGAAGATATCAACTTTGGTTTGAGAGTGGGAGTGATTGCGTTGAAATTGGCATGATGGAAGGGGAAGAGAAAAGTGATCGTATTATGGCTTTGATTTGGTGATAAAAAGTGATAATAAAATTTTGAGTGATATCTTGATGTGCACCTCAAGAACGTGGACCAGAGAAAAGAAAAACTTTATGATCTAGCAGGGATTCTCAACATTTTGTCGTTATGAACACCGTATTTATAAATCTATTTAATATAAACCCCTAGTAATCTGACACTAAGCAAATTAGTGATTATTATTTGCAATAAAATGTCCTTGCAAATGATTATAGAGCATACCGCCTAAACTAGTTTATTTCGCTGTACATTGAAATGAATATTTTAATGTTAAAAAACGTTTTGACGTAATATTCGCTATGCAGTGAGAGCTGTTATAAAATGTGATATAGTAATCGAAATTGATTTATAAAATAATCCCGATGTTAAATTATACGTTTGAAAAAAACATCAGTACTATCAAATAACGAGCAACAAAGATACTAAAAGTGAAGGTCGTGCTTGTTTGCTGAATGGAATGTATTAAGAAAGAGCAAACAATTACATTTTGTTAAAATTACATGCTTATAAAATATGACTTATGCTTAGCAGTTGATATGAAACTTAATATTTCCCTTTTCAAAGAAAACATTGCTAATATCCTTACATATCCAATATCCCGAAAATTCTTCAATCTTGATTATGTCTTGTAATTTGTATTAATTTTAGAAGCGACTTATTATTACAAAAAATACTCTCACTGATGTTGTATAACTCAAAAAAGAAAAAGGGTCTTAAGTTGTTTAAATAATTTATTACCTCAATCATCTAAGTACCCCTGAAAGCGTTTTGTGAAACCCTTGGGTTCAAGAACTTTGGATGAAGAACAAATTCTTTTTTATTGTTTTAGCAATGGATCTAGAAACAAAGAAGAAAGTAGATTACTTGAATTTTGCTCAGAATTCAATTGAACTATTGCTAATTCCCAATTCAAAAATAAAGGAAAACTTCAATTCTGCAGAATCTCTGCTTAAATCGATTCTATTCTTACTGAGATTGAATAAAGTAAACATGAAAAAGGTCAAAGTATTCCCAAGTTAGCTGCAACAAAACTGTTTGTGAAGGATGTTACTAAATTTGATATAAACATAATAAAGAAAAGTTTTCTTATGTTGAAAACATGGAAACTCAAAAACTGAAAAATTTCTGAAAAATTTGTTTCTAAAATGAATGAAATTTGGAAAAAGAGTGAAAACGTATACAAGCGACAAAAGCTGTATATGGAAGGAAAAACTTTTAAGATAAGATAGTGGTGGAATGAAGATGTGAGAGAAGCTATTAACAAACAAAGATGTTTGATATGTATGAAAACGACTACAATCAAAAGAAAATTAAAAAATTTATAAAAAATAATGCAAAAAAAAGAAGAAGTTTCTTAGGCATGGGAGAAGAAGGAAAAAGAAAAATTGAAAAAATATCATAACAACATTTTTACAAAATTGAATCTTACGAAAAAAGAGATAAATGTTATATTTATATTTCGATGAAACAAATAGAGGAAAAGCATGGTTGCAAGACTTGAAAAAATCAGAAATATCAGAAGCTGAGAAAGTTGAGCGGTCAATACTAAAATTCACGCTAGAAGTAGTTGAAGAATCGATATCGAGTATGAAAAATGGAAAAGCGAATATTCCTTCGGAATAACGAAAGAACATTACGTCGAAGCAAAGTACGGATTTAAAATTCTTTAGCAAATCTCTAACCTGTGATATGTGAAATCTGTAAATACCTGATGATTGACAAGTGAGTACGTTATTGCCGGTTTATAAAGGTAAAAGAGAAGTATTGAACTGTACCGTGGTATAAAGTTAATCAAGAATGGGGTGGCGGTAAATTGAACGAATTTTGGAAAAAAGACTGAGAAAATTAAAAATAATAGGCAGATGTAAATTGGTTTACACGGCAGGCTGAATCACTATTGGTGAAACATTCAAAGTTCGACAAATACAAGAAAGATACCTTGAAAAAGATCAGAGTTTATACATGTGCATCATAGACATAGAAACAGCTTTTGACAGAGAGTAGATACGAGTAATAGAATGTGTCTAGATAGTTCCAGAATATTTAGTTCAATGTGTGATGGTGCAGAAATTAAAGTTAAGTGTGGTAAAGGTCTTTCTGAAATTCAATGTTATGTGGGGTTACATCGAGTGTCCGTGTTTTCATCACTTATTTGAGACTGAGTATATGTTTAATCTTACAGTTAGGAAAAAAAGTCTGCTCGTAAGATACAGTTGGTTATATGGGTTAACTTCGTTCGCCTCAAGGTGTCCCTTATAAAAAGATTAGATTACTAAACTTTTGGAAATAAAATTTCATGCAACATAATAGACAAAAACCCTACTAAAAAAAGTTAAAACATTGAGACCACAACAACGCAAAAAATACAGTTCATGTAAGAATCATCATACATCTTGAGTTTAATATCATTTGAAATCACTAATAAATGAAATATTTATAATTCAGCAGATAAATGTTTAAAAAAAATTTAAAGCGCCTTTCTTATGTTCCTCAATTTTAAATTTTTTGAGAGAACATGAGGCAGAACTCATGTTCAGATTAGTGATTCATATTAGCAATTTGTGTAAACGTTCTTTCTAGCAGTAAAGGAAGCCTTCATACGTATCCTCATATTCGAGGAGTTCAGAGAGTTTTTCTTTAAGTCCTTATTAATTTCTTTTGTGTTTTAAGATAAAAGGAGAGGAGAAATTTTCTTACAGATATTGGAAATTTTGAGAGAAAATATGTGATATTACCGAACGTGCTCTGCATTGCCTTGGTGGGAGGCGTGTCTTAAAGATAAAGAGGATAGAACAATCTGAGGCTTTTTTAAAAAAATATAACCTCTTAGATAGCAATAAATAACCCTTAGTTAGATAAAGAACTGATTACACTGGAAATGTCCTTAATTTAGTTAAGTAAGCCTTTACATTACTGTCTCCAAAGAACAAGATGAAGAATTCAATCAAAAACTTACAATTCTTATACGAGGTTGCCAGTAGCAAAATATCTTAAAGGTAAACTAAAATCCCTGCTTTTTTAAAAGGACGTTAGCAGGTTAACGACCAGAGTCAAAACTTAATAATGCTTTTTTTTTGTTTATTAATGCTTATCTTCTACTTTACATTAGATGTCCGATAATTTTCGTCTTTAACGGGGTAACTTTTACAAACTATACTTTTGATTAATCCACGAGGAAAAGCGGCATACACGCATAGTTTATTAAACATTAAAGATGTGCGACCAACCTTGAATCCAAAACATGGCCTGAATGCGAAGTGTGTATTTAACACCAAGGAAAAAGATCTATTTTTCTACTCAAAGGAAGCAATTTTTCGAAGACGTTAAAAAAATTACAAAAATATATCCTTTTTAATGCTATGGAAGCATTAAAAAAGCCAAATGTAATCAACTATCATGGAATTTTGATAACTTTTTCGTCGTTGTAGCTTAAAAAATATTTAAGTCCACTCTATAACGGTCACTCCTCAAATACGCTCAGAAATAAGCAGTCATTTCAGTGACTGTATTAGAGATTCGACATACACAAAATTTTTCACTGTTTTTTCATATATCACGCACTGAAAACACATACAGTCGAACCCCGCTAATTCACGCACCAGTAACTCATGGGTTTCATTAAACCACGATTAATCCATGTCGCCCCTTAATTTTGAGTAGGTTTGCTGCAATGACACGCTAGCATTCACGCATTAAGAACGATACAGCAATGACATCCTGTCGTTCACGCTCACCCTTTAATCACGCATTCAGAACAATATTGACCCTGACACATTGTATTTTAGGCTCCCCAAATCAATTCACATTTCATCACGAAGTGACAAAAACATTTCTATGATAGTCTTATACACGGTCCCGGATAAATCACGGATCGTGTTCTGTCTCCCAACGTCCGTGAATTAACGGGGTTCGAATGTAGTTTCCTTTTATTCAGCATTGAAAAATCAATTTTCAAATAATATATATAAAACAAAAAAAAAGATGCATGAACTTATATATTAAAGAAGTATTATTTAATATTTTATATTAAAGTATTATCACACTTTTAATATATTTTAATTATCACACTTTATATATTTTACAACATAACGAGCAAAAGAGAAAACTTCTCAAGACATAATTGTTAAAGCTAGAGATCACGACCAGGGTCTCTTTTGGGGTTTTGTTAGTGTGCACGGTAAGGCATGTGTCAAAATTTAGAATAGGAATTAAGAGCTGGACTTTAAAGAACAATTTTTGCAGCAAAATTAGATTAAAAAAACTCGATAAAAGCAAATTATTAGGGCACTAAAACTGAAATTATCCGAGCAAAATTAATTGTAGGAGCAGTATTCAAAAGTAAAAATTTTAACCTGAAAAAAGTACACTTTTTTAAACTTCAAAAGCCAGTAAAAAGTAAAAGAATAGCTAAGTTATAACAAAATTTCGGTTTTATGTAAAAGAGACTGGAAACGATAGCCAAGTAAAATAATGGGTATAAACGATGGCTATAAAGAAAACTGTTTGACTCTTATATCTTGAAAATAGGTAGCTAGTGGGAGCTCTGTATAAGATTTTTATAATGATTCGATCTACTAATCTAAAATTTAATTTATGAATAATATATATGCTATTTTTATATTAGTTAAAAAAATTTAATTAAAAATTTGGACATAAGCTGCATTTAACCATTTCTTCTTCTTACATCGGGGCGATATTCTCTAGTGGTGGAACTCGGAAAGGCTATTAATCCGATTAATTAAATAATCGTTTTTTAAATAGAATTTCTAAAAACAAAACAAAATTTTAATTCATTAATAAATTTAAAAAAACTTATCTACTTTGATAGTTTCATACTTAGTTGCAAATAGAAAAATCAAACTTAGTCATCATAATTAAAAGAAATTTTTTCAAAAAGGAAAATTTAGCAAAAAAATAATTACTAAAAATATCGAAAAAAAAGGCTAAATCAGGAAACGAATTAACGGTGTGTTTATAATTATAGAATCTATATAACTATTCACTAGTTTATAATAAAGAAAATAGAATTACCAGAAATAGTTGATTCAACAAATATTTCAACTTTTTTCAAACGTTTTTTGTTTCCATAATGGGCAAAATCTAAATAAATTTAAAATTTAATTTCAATTTAAAAACATGAAAAAATACTACTTATTGAAGATAAAGAATTATTCAGCTTAATATTTTTATTTGATAAAATAATTTTAGAATTGTTTCCAAAACAATCATCATCATCAGGATTTACGATTAAAACAAGGAAAAATGAAATATCTTTGAAAGAGTTTCGCTAAACAAATCAAAAGAAAATATATTATTATAAATGATATATTAATTAATTACAGTCACAGTTATTGCTCCTTGAACAGTCATTGACTGAAAAATACCTTCAGAATGAACATTCTCGTATTTATCAAATAAAGGACACTAAAAATAAGAAAAAATACATTAATTATGAAACAATAAACAAGATACCATGTATTTTTGAACTGAAAAAGTTGAGCAGAAAGGTTGCCGAGATGTAACCTTAACAGTGACAGCTTTTTCATTTTTCAAAAATTTGTACATAAATATTTTTGGCATGAATGGCTTGACAAAAAAGTTTCTTCGCTTATTTAAGCTAAAAGAGATATTATTTATAAGCTATAAATAAGAAAATTTTACTTGATATTTCCTTTATAAAACGAGACAACCATACTAAAATCTAATGAAATAGAAGACAATGTCGAAATCTCAATGATTATATCTTTATTATGTATTAACGTTAATGGACAAATCGTTTGACTAAAAGAATAAAACATAATACTAAAATAAACAAAGAATTAATAATTTTAAATATCTAAAATAATGATAATTTAATTACTCTTTTGATAAAAAAGGAACTGTTGATGAAAAAATTGTATTTTTAGTCTTTATATTAATATAAATGGGAGTTTTGGAAGAATTTGAAGTAAAAAAAGAGACATAATAAAAATTCTAAAACGAAAGTAAATAATAAAAATTAGCAATAATTAAAGAATAGCAGTAGTGGGATTCAGACTGTTCGCACCGGTTCGTTAGAACCGTCTCATGGAATTTTGTCGATTGGGAAATAATCAAGATTGATCAGTTTACTTGCTGACAAATTTGACTTTTTTGTAACAGAACCGGCTGACAAAAAATTTGAATCCCACTACTGAAGAATAGTTATTACATCTTTGACATTAGATAAATTTTGATATTTAAAAATAATTAGAAAAGTTGAATTAATAAAGCTATTAATATTTTTATTCAGTGTCCCATCTTTATTTTCAATTTTGGTACTTTGAAATAATAGAAAAACAGCATTGAAATAAAAAAATGATAGGACTCCATTCATTTTTTGAATTGTAAATTAAAAAAATAATTAAATAAAAATTTTCGTGGCTCATGAATTATAAACTAGATTAAATGGAATTTAGTTTATATTTTATTATTGGCTAAAAGGCTAATTTAAATTTGAATTAGTTTATCATTTTTCTTCCCAATTCGTTGAGACTAATATTTTTAATTCAGTGGATTTTTTTCTTTTGAATGTTATCCATCTTATATTTTATTTTTATTTTTTTAATGCTATTAAAAGATTTAATCTTAAATTTAATAAATCGCTTAATACCTATACACTAATATCTAGCACATTTAAGAAAGAGACTTCAATCAAATTCTTGTTCCACTTTTTAGATCAAATATATACTAATGTTAAAATTATATTTTTATTATATAAAATGAAATTTTAAAATTAAAAGTATGGATTTATAAAAAAAAATTTTTGAAGTTAGACTTATATATTTGAGGTTGGCATAAATTATATGCAAATCTAATCTTTAGTTATTTAGTAAATAAAGTTTACTAAAACTTATCTAAGTTTAATAATCTTTATTTATTTAGTAAATTTATTTTAGAATTTGAAAATTGTTTTTTAGAAAAAACTTTAAACCTAATAAAATTCCCTAAATTTGATTGCAATATCTTAATCCTTGCCTTTGATAGAAATTTTTTGATAAGAATATTTGTTTTTGGGGCGTAAGTAGGGTTGGTTAGATGCTGGATTCGATAACTCAAGGTCTTGGGTTCGATCCCCCATCAAGCCTGCTTTCCTCATAGTTCGATACAAGCGGCGCAAGTGTGCCTTCTCGATGAAAACATCCAAAGGTACCTTTACCTTTTAGTTAAAGTACTTCTAAAGTACTAGTTTCACTTTAAAATTCAATTCAAAGCTTAAATCTCTCATAAATTATTTTCTGTTGTACTTTTATCTTTTCTTTCTTTTTTTAATTTCTTTTCATTTTTATTTTAGTTTTTTTACAAAATAATTATATTCGTAATATATATTCTAAGCAAGTTAAGCGAAAAAACTTATCAAATGTCATATCTTATGGAAAAATTAAACGATTATCATAAAATTTCTGAAAAAATATCTCATAATTAAGAGTCTAGCCTTTATAATTTTATTGATTCCCCCAAATGCATTTTTTGTGAAGGTTATCACAATGGTGAAAATATAAAAAATTCTGATAAGCATAGATGCACTAATTGTATCCATAGAGGATTTGAAAAGGTTGACCATACTGCTCTTAGTAAAAAATATCCTTTAATAGTAAATAGGTTAACTTTATGCAGACTTAGGTGGCGATGATCAGTAATATTTTTACAGAAAATTATAATAATATTGACATCAATTTAATGGACAATTTAAACGCGAAACTTTTGTGTGATCTAACGTCGACTAATACTTACAATGATCTTCATTTTAATGATAAAACACCGTCTCTATACTTGTATTATAATAATATTGTAAATCTATCAAAGGGTTTCAAAATTATGAGCTTAAACTGTCAATCAGTTACATCTAAATTTTTGGAAGTTTATTTTTCAATAATAAAATCGAAAATGATATTGGGTGTCATTGCACTACAGGAAACGGAACTGAATAATGAGTCAGTTTCTTTTACACTAGAAAATGATAACTTTTTAGATAATCCTACCGTATTGACTAAACACTCTGAAAGAAATTTTTGATTCATAATAAGCATGCTTTTAAAATAATAGTTGGGAACCTTGATGGAAATTATTCTAGCTTCGAATGTATTTATGGAAGTACTTTGAATCTATTTCTGGAAGAATTTTCATGGTTTATTACATCGAAATACTTGCAGCATAATAGTAGGTGATTTCAATATCAATTTACTGAATATTGATATATTTTACAAAGTACATGACTTACATGATATTCTAAAGTCTAGCTATTTGTAGGGTTGCCAGATTACAAGATTAGAAATCCGGGACACTTTTTAAATTTCTAACCATATATATAAATTTATACCTACATACACAGCCTGGCCAATATATTATAAAACGTAGAGATAATTATCACAAACATAAAGAAAGAAAACCAAAAGAAAATAATTTAGAAATATGGGAGTCGCGCAAATCATTAGTGTTTGTAAACTAGTTTTTTTATGTACATTTAATGATGGAACAAATTTTTAAACACTTCTTGTGGGATGAAAATTACAATATGAGCATGCTTATATAAAAAAAATACATGTGGTAAATTTAAACTCCCAACCCGCAAGAAATAAGGTTTTACAAATTGATTCATCTACAGTAGTTTTCTTTCAGTAACACATAGATATAATTGCATCTGAATACTTTAGAAAAGTTGAGTTTAAATGTTGATATGTTTTATGAAAAAATCTTTTGTTTAAGTGCTGTGAATGTATGGTCTTATTAACAGAAAGCTTTTATGGTTTAAAAACTAACCTAAATTCTTAAGGTTTGTAAAAACTTTATTCAGTTGGGTTTGTTTGGTTTTACTATAATAGGGCATTTTAACTAACCATTAAAAAATACGACTCCCATGTTAAAAAATACCCCATATATTGCTTTTTCAAAAAAAACACATTTGGTGCGAATTTGAGCAAAAATGAAGGAGCCCCATAAAATCATACACAACCCTTTCTTTTCATTTAGAGCATAGGAATATAAGTTAAAAAAAAATTTACATGAAGGCAAATTGAACTCAAATCTTTATTCTTTAATTATATTTTTCTGATGATTTTGCTTTTTTTCAATAGGTCCTTTTTTCTCGCACCTGCCTATAAATTTTTTTAATTAATGTTCCTTGTGCATTGTAAGATAGCTTCTACAGACGCCACATCCAACGTGTTCCTCTCATCAGTCCATTTGATATTCATGATTGAGAATATACGCTCAACATTAGCATTATGAGATGGAATGCTAAATAAGTACTGGCACAAAATTAACATCTCACAATATTATTCTTGAAATTCCATCATCTGAAGGATACACCACCATCTTTCATGGCGTAGCTTAGTCTTTCATTCATCAGGTTTGATCTCCATCTTTTTAACAAAAAGTTTTTTAAATACTGACCACTGACAAAAAAACATGTTGTCGTTAAATTGTATGCCTTTGTTTTTTAAGACTAGACAAGACAATTGTACTTGTTCCCATGCTGGAAGATTATCTAATAACATCCATGAAAAACTCTCAAAACTTTCTAAAGATGAAACCTATTTCTTAAGATAGTCATGGCAAGTGACGTAGTAGTTATCCACGTCAAGATGGAATTTCTTCTTCTCCTGAGATGTGACATTATCATTGTTAATGTAACTCTTAACACTAAGGGGGAATAAACTTTTTATCCAATCTTTCCTTCATAACTGCAATGAGTTCTATTAAGCAACCAAGAACTTTAATAATGCTATTTTCTCTCTTTTCTATCTTCATAATCCTGCTGCTAAAAACATACTCAAGGCTGTAAATAAAATATAAAATTTTGGGGGCCTTTTCTTCAGAAGAAAAGAAAGATTTAAGTGCTTTAAATAACTTTAGGATTCTCTCAACTGCTCTCATCAGAGAAAGCCAATGAGTTTTAGAATGTGAGAGAACTGAAGCATACTGAACACCAACAAACTCAAAGAAATCTTTTAGCTTCTCAGTTCGAAAAGTATAAATACGGAAGTAGGAATAAAACTTAACAACAATTACTTCAACATCAACAGAAAGAACATTATCCACGGTATGAGCAACATTGTGCAGAATATGGGCTGCACATCCAACACCTTCTATTGATTCATTCATGCTTTCCTTTAATTTTGAAAAGACATTATTCGTGTCTTTGGGTAAAAAACACCCACCAAAATTAGTATTAGTTTTATCTCCACAAAAAGCTATACATTTCTTCATATCTAGTCCTAACTCGACGAGGCTCTCTCTGCAGAAGCTTGTTTTAGTTTCCGAGGTCTCATTTGGGAGGGATTTTACTCGTAACAACTTTATCAGGAAGCCACTTTTCCGTGAAAAATATTGCACAATCAACAGAAATATTTTCTCAGCATTATGATTACTTGCATCTGTAGATATGCCATAAAAAGGAGTTATTTATATCTTTAACAATCTCGGCAATAGTATGTGGGGTGCCACAACGTTTTTTGTTATTGCGGCACATTTTGTCCTTGAACATTTGGTTGCAATTTTAGAATCAGGAAATAATGTTGGTAATAGTACATTCGTATAGTGATTTGAACTCAATGACTATTGATGACGAACAGTATGAAAACCATGCCTACTTCTAGGGCTATTATTTTATTTTCTTCATCTGTGTTTTTCTTGATCAAGAAGTTTGTTATTTTATTATCTTCTTTTGAAGTGGAGGAAATACAACCTTTGTGCTTTGTTGAATCTATGTGTCTCTTGATATCATTCTTCCCACCATATTCAATACTGAAAGTGCAGTGACATAAATCACAGTTTGCTTTGCAGCTATGAATTATAATCACATACAAAGTTTCAACGAATAATCTTTTTAAGGTGTTAAATATAATATTATTACGGCGAACTAAAATCGGGACAATAATTAAGTGTCAATGCGAGACAGGGTACAAAATGATCAAATTCGGGACATGTCCCGGAAAAACGAGACGTCTGGCAACCCTCTAGCTATATGAAACGAACTATTACTAAAATTTCATAGACAATATTTTCATACCTATGGCTATAACTAGATATACCTCTTTTATTTATACTTTCAGACCATTATTCTGTCATCATCTCTATAGATCATGCATGTCCAACCTTTCTTCTGCTTGGTTCGACTTTTTTTCAAAAAAATTTCAGCGATATACTCGAAAAATATATAAAGGAGTGGCAATTTTTTTGAATTAAAACACGTAAAAATTATATTAAAACGATAATGAACATAATATTGCACGAAAAATTAAAACTATGACATGAAAACAAAAAAAACAAAAAATCAATATTCTTTTGAAGACACCTGAATTTGCATTTTTTCAACAAGTTTTTCAATATTTGGATTTTGAGTTATCAGTGCTATTTTCAAGCAGAAATTCAAATGATCAATTGTCAGTTTTGATCTGTTTTTAGTTTTAATGATATTCATAATAGAAAAGATGGATTCACACAAATATGTGGAACCAAAAAATGCCGAAAAAGTAGCGTATATTTTCCAAATACTCAGGTATTTAGTTTTCTGAATGTACTTTTTGAAATCAGATTCCTTCAGCAATGTTTTCAGTTAAGTCGAATTTGAAAGTGATTAGTTCGTCCTCCAAGTTAGCTAGACTCTTGAAAGCAAACTTGTTTTTAAGATTGCTGGCCAAATTTTCAATATCAACTTCTTCATGAAAAGGATTGGATGAAAAATTTTAAAAAGAAGCAAATCGTTTGTTAAGCTCTTTCTGATGTAAAAATAAACTTTCGAGATATTTTTCAATAGAAACGTTCTTTTTATTTTTGATTTCATCCTTCAGAATTGAAAAGTGTTTGAAGTCTGTGCTTTTGAGTTGTTTAATTTACAGATTCCGCTTTTCATTGAAAGAATATGCCCAAGCACATCCATTAGTGTTTTTTCTTTTCCTTGAAGTTGGAGATTCAATTCATTGAGTTTTTCCGTTATGTCACATTAAAAAGCTAGATCACAACATCATTCATCATCACTAAGTTCAGGAATTGAAATACTTTTGGTTTCTAAAAACTTGCGGCAGAAGCTCTCTGAAGCGTATCAAATATCTAGCACGACTCAACTATCTGACATCAGTATGAAGAAGAAGTTCATTTTTTCTTCGCCACATTCTTCCAATAAAGCCCTAAACTGTTGTCGTGATAAACTTTTTTATCTTATGTAATTGACTGTTTTGAAGGCACGTCCATTACATGATTGAATTTTAAAACTTTTGAGCATAAAACTTGATTGTGAATTATACAGTGATAATCAGAAAATTTTGGAAAGCTTTCATCATTTTTACAAAGGGCGATAAAACCTCTTTTATTGCCCACCATCGCTGGAGCTCCATCTGTAGTCAATGAATCTAACTTATGGAGTGGAATGTTAGTCGATGAAACAAAAAACTTGAATGAATCATAAATATCCTGCCCTCTTGTTCTCTCTTTCATTGGAATGATAGTCAACAGTTCTTCTTTTGTTGACATATCTTCAAAAACCATCCTGATGAATATGCATAACTGTGCAGTACCAACGAAATCAATTGACTCATCCAATTGAAGAGAGAACACTACACACTTTTCAATTTTTTTTTTAAATTCGACCGATATCATCACCAATGTCTTCGGTCCTTTTCATGATTGTGTTTCTTGGCAGTCACATATTTTTAATATTTGTCATAATCTCGGACTTGTTTTTTATATTTTGGAAAAGAACTTCACCAGCTTCAATAAAAGCTTTTTTAACTATTTCTCCATCATTGAATGATTTATTATTCTTAATCAGAACTTGAGCTACTTTGAAAGAAGAAAGTAGGGTAGATTTTGAACTATTTTTGTGCCTAGCAAAAATATTTTGTTGTTCATTTTCTTCAAGTTAATTGGAAAATCCTCCTGATATTTTTATGAACTTTTGAAAAATGTCTTTCCAATTTACCTCTTTTAGGAAAAGCAACTACTGCTTTACAAATCAAACACAAACACTTTTCTTTGAACATAATGAAAAAAAATTCATCTTCCCATTCCTTGTGAAAATGACATATTTTCTGTTTTTTGGATTGATTATTTAAAACTTTGTCTACACCAAGACCTTTAAATCTTAAAACAATTTCGTTTAGAACTTTTTGAAATAATAATACTATTTGTTAAACAATCTGAAAAATAAAAACGATAATTTTTTTATTTTTTTGGAAATGAAAAGGTCATCAAGAAAATAAGGTTAAAAAACAGCGAAACTTTTCATTTGAAAACCAAAAGAAAACTTAAACTATAAAAAAAGCTTTATTTATATATTTAAATTTATAAACTTCAACTTTTTTTACTGATTTTTTCATTAAAAACTTATCTATCACCATATTATTATTTTTACCTTATTAAGGATTTATTTTATAAACCAAAAAATAATAAATAAATAATTTACCGGCGTGCAGACATTTTTTGCGATGTCAAGAAGAGTAGTAGGTAGGTAGGTAGGAGATAACTAAGCACTTTCCAACGTTGGTTGATATGCTTGCATCAATTGCTAACTTGGGGATTTGTAAGCATGGGTAGTGGGTTTAGGATCTAAAGTAGAAATAAGAAAGCTTGGTGAGGTGAAAACTATGAATTAGGTTGCTTGTGTATGCTTATGCATATGTTTGGATGTTGTTTGATAAGTGTGGAGTTAAGTGTTGGTGGGTAGAGAGTAATGGTTCTATTATATTAAGGAAAAAGAGATGGGGTGAATGATTTTGGGGTATGATAAGAATTTTAGTAGAGAGGAGGGAAGATCTTTAAAATAAAAATGTGTTTTTTCAATGAGTTTGGTTCGTTCTGATGAGAATATTGGGCAATAGAGGATAATGTGAATTGGAGTTTCGATATGAGAGCAGCCGAATCTGCAAAAAAGGTTAGAGTGCAAATTAAAATTTTTGAGGTGGAGTGTAAATTTTAGATTCGATTGAAATGTGACGCCTAGATATTTTATGTGTGATTCAGGAGTGAGGGATGTTGATGTGTTTAGTTTCAGTGGTAGTGGAGTTATTCTTTTTCGTGTGAAGTGTATAAGTTTTAGTTTGTTTGAGTTGAATGAGACTTTGTAGTTGGTGGCCATTGTTTGTATTTGTGTGATTAGATTCGTAGTGCGATTGATGTTGTTTAGTTGTAGTGTGTTTGAGAAGGTGAATAGGATGTCATCAGAGTAGCATTGGGCAAAGTCGGATTTTGAGTTGATAAAATTAAGAATGGGGTTGATGAGGATTAGCCATAGGATATCTGATAGGCTACGCCCTTGCGGAGTGGAGAGAGTTAGTTTCTGAATGTATGTATTGTTGTTATGTAGTAGGATGAGAATACGCTTTTGAAGGTAGTTGTTTATGAATTTGATTATGTATGTAGAGTATTTTTTGTCGATGAGGTTGTTGATGATTGCAGGGCGCCATGCTGCGTTGAAAGCATTTTCGATATCAAGAAATGTGGTTGTTGCGATATTTTGGTTATTTAGTGTTTTTCTAGGTAAAGGGTTAAGCGAGATAGGGCCAATTCGGTGCTTTTATTTGGTAAATATGCGAATTGATTCGGGTGTATTAGGTTATTTTTGAGGATGTAGTGGATCATGCGTTTTCGGGGAATTTTTTCAAGGATTTTGCCTAGAGTTGGTAATAGAGAAATTTGTCGCCAGTTTTTGATTGAATTGTGGTTTTGATTTGCTTTAGGGATTAGGACTAGTTTACATATTTTCCAAATATTTGGGAAATAGCTTAGTCTGAGGCAGGCGTTAAATATGTTGAAGAGATGAGGGTGTAGTATGTGGTAGGCTTTCTTCACGTGTTTAATGGAGATGAAGTCAAGGCTGCTAGAAGATTTGGTTTTCATGGAATGAATGGTTTTGTTTAGCTCTTTGATTGTAATTTCTGGGTGTGAGTTAATGGAGTTATTTAGTAAAATTTTATAAATTTATTTATTAAAAAAAAAAAATTTTCAAAAATTCGTAAATTAGTAATTTTACTACTTTATATGGTAAAATTTCAAAACCCTTCAAATGAAAATTTTTTTTCTTCAAAATGAAATTTTTTTTTCTTCAAAAGTGAAATTTTTTTATATATTTATCAGTTTCATGCTCCTAGAAGCCCTAAAAATGTGTTTCAAAAAATTTGAAAATTTTGAATAATTTTCGAAAAAGTGCTGGAAATGAATTAATTCACTTTTTTGAAAAAATTTTATATTTTCAAAACCCCTCAAAATGAAAATTTTTGATATATTTATCTGTTTCATGCTCCTAGAAGCCCTAAAGATGTGTATCAAAAAAGTCAAAAATTTTCAAAAATTTTAAAAAAGTTAGACTAGTTTGAAAAAATTTCGGAAAATTTTTTTGAATTTTTTTTTAATTTATTGAAACTCATAATATAAGTAAAATCGGAAATTCTATTTTAGAATCTGAAATTAGATTTTGCATATCTCTTATAGTTTTCGAGATATTTCATATTAAAACGAAAAAATTTAACATTACGGATATATGAAAAAATATTTATTTTCCGACATCCAACAAATTAAAAAAGTTTATTTTATGATATAAAGTATATTTATGTTGTCTACAATCAAATTTTGATATAATTTGAGGATGTGAAAATTTACTCAATTATAAGCATTTTGGTACTATTTTCAAACGATTTGGAGACGTATAAGGGTTTTTTTCTAATATTTAAATTTATTCCATAGCTAACTCCAATTTGATAGTCTTTTCTAACATAACTTTTGACGCTGATTCCAACGGTGCAATCAGTTTTAACATATCTCATACCATTTCCGAACTACGGAGATCCGAATATGGCGAAAAAGTCAAAATTTTGGAACGTAGAACTAAAAACTAGTGAATATGATTGGGAGTACTGTTCTTAAGAACTATGTTAAGTTTCAGAAAGATTGGACTTGTAGTTTTGTCTGGGCAGTTATAGAAAATTTTTAAAAGTTGGAATTACGAGAAACCGAAAATGGCCAAAAAGTCCAAATTTTGGAACGTGGAACAAAACATTAGTGAATATGATAGAGAGTATTCTTAAGAACTATATTAAGTTTCAGAAAGATTGGACTTGTAGTGTTGTCTGGACAGTTATAGAAAATTTAAAAAAGTTGGACTTACGGGAAACCGAAAATGGCCAAAAAGTATTTTTTAATTTAAATGGAATTTGTCCATCTTTTACCTTTTGCGTTAAAGAGAGAATCTTTTAGATGAAGAAGGTGCACAACATTTTGTAATTGAACAATGAACATCACGAATGATTCATCAAAAAAAACCTTCTTCCAATATAAAATACGTTGACAAATATTCAGGCCTTATAATTAATTGATAATAATATACACGATACCAATAAAAAAAGCCTAAGATCATTAAGAAGTTTCTTTAATCAGAATGATTTGAGAGAGAAAAAAATCTGTTCTAAAAACAAATTGAAGAAAATAAATTATCTGATGAAAAAAGAGCTATCAATAAAGGATCATCATAGAATGAATATAAAAATTACATACTTTAAAGTATAGAAGATATGAGGTAGAGACTACGAGCCGATAACCAATTTATAGCCAAAAAATGGAGGTCCCATCTAGATACATAATTGACTGAGAATTGATAGATTTTGAGAGAATTAAACACCTAAAGCAATAAATTAAGAAAATAATTACCAGAGAAATACTGCAAGTAGAATTTATTTTGAAGTTTATATATTTGACATTTATTTACAAATTTAATAGCTTTTTTGACAGGTTTTATTGATTTCAAAAAAAATAAACATCACCATTAAATTATACATACTTAAAAATGTGTATATATGTATAAAAAACTTTTTATGAAAATAAAAATTTTAATTTTGACATGGGCTGTCATATTTAAATTATATTTTGTCAGGTTTGACTGATTTTCATAAAAAGGAATACCCCAAGTAAACACAGCGTACTTGAAAATGGGTATATAAGTGTAAAAAACTTTATATAATTATTTAGATAAAAAGTTTCTTTTTTTGAGATGAGCTGCCATATGTAAATCCATTTTTTGACAGGTTTCATTCATTTTCATAAAAAATGAATATCACCTCTGAATTTAGCCTACTTGAAAATGGATTATATATATATATATGTGTAAAAAACTTTATATAATTATTTAGATATAAATTTCTTTTTTGAGATGAGCTGTCATACATAAATCAATTTTTTGATAGGTTTGATTGATTTAGATAAAAAATGGATATCACCACTGAATTCAGCATACTTAAAATATATATGTAACATTAAAAATATTTATAAAAACTTATTTATATCTTAGAAAATAGGGGAGGGGCACTTTATAACCCACACAAATAGGGTTAATAGGTTTAGATTAAAAAATATACTATGATTCTTTTTTTAACAACCTAATACTTCATTAATAATATAGAGATCATTAAAAATGGTCTCTCTATCCCATTTCAAAAACGTGTTAATTTTTTCCTCTCTCCTTCCCAGAGTTTTGGTTGACATCATTTGTGAACGATCACAGTTATAAATAGTCATCAATTTATTTTGTCTCTGGGATGAAATAGTTTGGGCATCTATGACTTAGAATATAACTTTAGACTTTCTGTGTTCGTTAAAAGCTGTTTTGAATTATAGAGGATGTTTAAACCTTTTCTGAAGACCTTTGAATTACGTTTAGTCAATAAAAAGATAATTGAAATTATTTCTTTATAATATATACTCAATTGCAATTCTTTGCCAAATATCGTTTAAAAAGAGATGTATTTTGTATCCCATTAAATTATGTTATAAATTATGTCTTCAAATGTCGCTAGTATATATGGTAAGTAGAACATTAAGATTTTTTTCAATCATTGTGGTTTACATTAAAGAATACGAATCTGAAATTAATTTCCTTAAAATATCAAAGATTTGTCTTAATAAATTACAAAAACTGTAAAATTTTTTATCTAAACCGAAATCCAAAATCTAAATGGCGTAAAATGTAGAAATCATCCTTCTTAGTTAAAATAAGTTACATTTTTTAAGGAATGAACATATTTACATTTCTAATGATTTTAACTATGAAGAGGGAAAAAAAATAAAAAGTATGAAAGTTGGTATGAAAGAGGATTTAGTAGATGGAGCGGTAAAGAAATTTTTTAGCAACATAACGTAATTCATTAAGCGAAAGTGAAGCTGGTGGTAGGCATGTTGGTTTCGCATCAAGTGAAGGTTGAAATGCGTTGATTTAAATGTGTAACTGATGAGTAAATGGATTCTTGGGGGGAGGGAAGTTGAGGCTAATAAAAATTTAAAAACTTGTCTTTCCAGTGAATATCGAGACTTTTTTTGAAGGCGTTCAAAGAGGGAGATTCTACAACTTGCACGGGAAGGCTATTCCAATCGTTAATACATCTACTAAAGAATGACGACGTCAAGTAACGCTGTGTGCATCTTATTTTCGAAAGTTGTTTTCTATGAAATCTTGAAGTACGTGCAGAAAATAGAGGTAAAACTGTAGACTTTACGTTCATGTTCTGGTTAATTATATTATAAACCGTTATCATATCATTACGCGTGTGTAACTCAAATAATCTTTATTTATAATCTAGATGTTCAAATCCTTTTATTTCTTTGCTATGAATCTCTGCACTCTTTCATATCCTTTATACTAGTTGGATATGCTATTACCTTCCCATATCCAAGGTGTGGACGTATTAAAGATTTATACAAAGGTAGGGCTATTTCAGCGTTGAAAACAGAAAAATGTCTGAAGATTTGAAAAAAGACTGAGTAGGCTTTCAGTGGTTCTTAACCTTTAGGATCTGTTTACCCCTAAATATTATGAAAAAAAATTTATGACCCCTAAAAAATTTTTTTTGATTCAGCCGTTTAAAGTTAAAAACAAGAAAATTTACATGTTATATTTTATAATACAAACACTTGTTAAAAGAAAGTTTAATTGAAAAATTTTATTTAAATTAATATAATTTAACAAATTCAGTATAATTTAATTCGAAGGCTGGTATTGTTTGTCAGACAAAAGTTTTTCAAAACATGGTGTAATGCTCGACAGACAGTATCTCGTGTCTGAATCAATTGCAAGCTTATTACGTGCACTTGTTTTAAAGACATCATTGCACAAAATCCAGTCTCGCAACGATAAGTTAAAGGTGACTTTATCAAAAAAATCATAGCACGTTTGGAAAGAATAGGATAAACGGTTTTTAATTTGGCCCAGAATGATAGAACTGCTTGCTCGGAAAAATCGAGTTTTAATTGGCTGTCTTCTCTTATTTGAAGAAACTCCACTTTGGCAGCAGCATCAGAGTCATCAATGCTACTTTCGCTCACTGAAAAAGGTCTGGTGATCCAAATGTCATTAGAACTCCTATTTAACTTCGGAAAATAGTTTCAATTGCTTGATTGCAAGCAACATGTGTGAGATTTAAAATGATGTTTGATTTTAAGAGCAAAATTATTAATTGATTGCATCATACATTCAGGATTAATGAATACATCAAATAGAAATAGTTTTGCAACTGATGGAAGACGTTCATGAGGATACACTTTTTGATACCAAAAGTTTTTCATGACCCCTGCAAAAACTTCAAACGACCCCCAAAGGGGTCAGAGATTCAAAACGCAGATTGATATCAATAATAACGTCAGAGTCGTTAATATGATCAACTCGTTTAATTTCATAACCCCCTATGTAATAGACGAAGTTATTTTTCTTGCCAATTTGGAGGTGACTACATTTGGAAAAATTAACATCCATTCCCCAAGTGATGCACCAATCATAAAAAGCAAAAAGATCAGCTTGTAAAATCTTCTTAGATGCTTCTGTGGATGCACAATAGATTTTGAGATCGACAGCAAAAAGCTTTAAACTGGAAAGAATGTTTGAGGGCAATCCGTTTATATATAAGTTAAATAACAAAGGGCCGAGCCACTGCCTTGGATGACACCACTTGTTACATCAGATTTACTAGATATTAAGATGACCATTGATAAGAGACCTGTTGAGTTCTATTTTTCAGGAAGCTTTCAATCCATTTCAAAATTCTAGTGTTTATGCCATAGCTTTCTAACTTCTTAAACCAAGGATTGTGTGGTATTTTATCGAATGCTTTACTAAAGTCAAAGTATAGAGCGTTGACAGTTGAGTTTTTTCTAAAATGCTTGAAACATCATTATGAAATTCCATTAATTGTGTTATTGTCGATTTCTTTTTGAAAAATCCATGCTGTTCATTTGCGACAAGACTGTTTCGTTCTAGGTGGGAAAGTATATTTTCTGATACCATTGATTCAAGAACTTTACAAAGCACTGAAGTTAAACTTATCGGTCTATAGTTAGATGCAACCTTAGGATCAGAGCTTTTATAGATTGGTGTCACGAGAGCTGTTTTCCAAGTAGAAGGAAGAATTCCTTCTTTGATGGAAAGATTAAAGAGTTTACTTACAGGCGATGCTGAAACGTCAGAAAGTTTCTTCAGTATATGTATGGTTGTAAGTTGTCAATACCTGGCGATTTATTAATATCCAGGGAGCTAAATTAATTTATCCATGAGAAATAAATTCTCTTATTTAGAGATATTACTTTGTGATAAACTTGGATTTTTTGTAAAAACAGTCGAAAAGTACTGGTTAAACATTTCAGCTTTTCCATTACTACTTTGCCCTAAATTTCCATCAAAATTTGTTATTGCATTGGGGAACTGAACTTTTGTTCTTTAAAGAATTTATGTAGTTCCAGAATCTTTTAGGTCTATTCTTTATATCTAGGGAAATATTTACTTCAAAAGATCTTTTAGCTTTTCTTGTCACATATCTCAAATTATTGGAAGCTTTTCTGAATTGTTACCATATTTCAGGATTTTTATACTTTTTGAACTTTTTATATAGAGTGTTTTTTTGTTTGTACAATGAAAAGGTAGCAAAATTCAGGTAAAGATTGCGTTGTTTTTTCTGCTTTACATAAGGTATATTTTCGAAAATAATTTGATTCAAAATACTAGTGAAGTAAGCATAGAATTCCACAAAATCACCATCTAGAGAATCCCAATTTACAGAGCATAAATCTTCTTTCATTTTAATGTAATTAATTACCTTAATGAATATTGAGTTTCTTTGAAATGGAACGAGATATTTCCGCTTTAAAGGTAATATCAAAAGTAAGTGTGTAGTGATCGCTACGAGTAAGAGGTGGTGCAGTAGACAAGTTTGAGATATCGGCAGGAGTATTTGTTATCAAAATATCTAGAATGCTTTCTTTACCACTAGGATAAATTTTGGTCGCTTCTTTCATCAACTGAACAAGATTGTTTGAAGTCAAAAATTCTATAAATATTTTCTCCCCTAAACTTATTTTCAGTTGTAGACAACTTTGAGTACTCCAGCAAATTGAGGGGTAATTATAATCACCAAAACATATTATGCTTAACTTAGGAAACCGGTCAAGAAAGCAAGAAAAAAGTTTGAGTAACTCTTCTGTCGAGCGAAGTAAAAAAGTTGACGGGCTCCTGCATTAGCAACATAAGATGTAGTTTTTACTATTACACCAAACCTTCAAAGCAAGATATTCTATGAAATGAGGAGTAAAAGGAGAAACAGCTTGTACATTCAAAAATGGTTTATAAAAAGCAATAATACCTCGTTTTGTGGTTGGTTGAACCAAGTCATTATCGAAGTTAGTAAATACAGAAAAGTTTTACATGAAGAAGTTACGTGAGTGTGATGGGAATCTGTGACGGTTAATAAGAAGTAAGTCCAAATCATAATTTTCTTCTAGTAAAGACAGCTCTGATATTTTAGAGGATAATTGGTTTGAATTTGTTTGTACAAATATGAATTGCTGGCATTCTGTATTAATTTTGAGCAGACATATAATTCTCTTGCATGATGATGTGTTTTGAGCTGGGAACTTTCTTCTCTTGATGATTTGAAAATCATCTGAAAGATTCATCTTTATTTCGAAGGTTTAACTCCTTTACTTCATCCTTCATACTTTTTATTTTTTCTCTCCCTTCATAGTTAAAATCATTAGAAATGTAAATATGTTCATTCCTTAAAGATGCATTTTTCAACAAAGGTAAACCACTAATGGCGGATGGTTTATCAGTACAGTTTTCTTGCGTAATCATTTTTTGACCAAACGATCTCGCTTCTTTTTTTCATATTAGTTTTAAATATGGCATTATTAAAATTTTAAACATTTAATTTCATAAAAGAATATATATTTTCAATATACTATACACGCCAACCTCAGAGAAGACCGAAGCGGTAGATTTTTTTGAATACGAAAGAACCTAATTTGGATTCTGTAATAATAAATTCAAATTTTTGAATCCATTCTTCTTTAAAACAGTTGTCGTAGCGACTTTTCTTTTATTTTTATTATCACTCATTCTTCAAGAAGTAAAAATTGGTTTACATCATTTAAATAGTCTAAATATTTATGTAAAAACATAAATCGATAAAAAAAGTAAAAAAACAAACAAAACAAATATTAAGCACAGGATGCATATGCTCAACGTGTGCCAACAAAAATTTTAGCATTCAAAAGCTCTAAAAATTTTCAAAAGAGGTAGACCCAAAAAAAAGTCGAAAAGTTGTAGTCTACCGCCGAAAGCCGTAGAGTTGGCAACTATGCATTATAAATAAAACCAACTTAGGTGACGTTATTTATATATGAAGTAACCCAAAATTTTAGAGAAATATGTATATAACATATTGTGTTTCAATATACTATATACAAGATATAAAAATGTATTCATTTATAACTATTTTAATTCTCTTCAATATTTATTTTTTTGGTTTAAAACTTTTGGCGGCCATTTTGACTTTTTAAATGTGGCCGTTTTGACTTTTTGAAATGAGCCGTTTTGACCAAACCATTCAAATGCTACCAAAATCTATATTGAAAAAATAATTTTCTTTTGGAATTGATCTTCTTTTGATATCTTCAGCTAAAAAGCCTCAGCACACTTATACTACAAAAAAGTTGAAAAGTGCTTGCCTCCTAGCATGCAAATTCAATAATATGCCAACTTAAATTTATAGAAACTTTAAAGTTGTGGATACATTCTATTCAAAAAGGATTTCTATTCTTATGCAAATGCATGTGTGGAAAGTGATTGGTTGTATTTTAGTTTAGTTAGTGCCCAGCTCTGGCAAGATATTTGAATAGAAATCTAAATAATCATAGACGTCCTAGCACAGATATAATCGCAATATAAAGAGCGTTCAAAAGCATGCCTGTTTTTAGTTTTTAATGTAGGCTTCATCATTCAAAATAGGGGTATGATGAGGAAATATATGATGTATAGGTACGCTATTTGAATAGAAAGACTGGCGGATTCCTTCTATATAAAGCTCTTTTTAACAATTCCATTCTTCGCTGTCTTGGGTGTTCATAGGCTATTGAAATGAAATACCTTTGTCTTCTTTTCCTGTTCTTTTTTTCCTATTCAGCACTGTATACTGTTCCAGTGTCAAGGAATGAAGATGATCCTGAAATTCACATTTCAGAAATAGAAAAAGAAGATCCACTTACTCTTCCTCAGAATCCACCAGAACATTCTCCAAAACCAAGAGCCAAAAGATTTTTTCCATACTTTGGGGGATACGGATTTGGAGTAGGATTTCCTTTTATTCGACCACTATGGTATGGTGGTATGTTTGGTTGAAAATTCCAAATAAAATTTATAGTATTTTTTTTGTGTAAATTTTTTTACGATTTTAAAATTGTTGAGGAATTGCTCTATTACAAGCTTCTAATTCAGTATTGTCCCTTTAGGAAATCATCCTAAAGCAACAATCTTAGTAAAATGTCTGTATATTGAACATTATCGTGCTCAGTAAGGTAGTGTTTAAATTGAGCTAATTGAAAAATTATTTTTCGCAAAAATCCGAATTTGGACATATTTAACTGACTCCTACAAACTTATCTTTTTTTGCAACAACCGGCCAACTTTCGAGTTTTTTGCAAATTACAAGCTGTGTTAAAAATAATATTAGTTTAATGGCTAGCTGCATGTTTTGATACCATTTTTATGGTAGTTGAATAATCATATTATTTCAAAAACTGTCAATAAAAATCAAAAATAAAATTTTTCAGCAAAATTTTGACAGTTAACCTTCTTAGGGTCTATATTATATACTCCCTTGAAAATTTATAATTATACCTGAAAATTAATTGAAAAGAGAACGTGTGATCAAAAGAAATAATTTTAAAAAGAAGTATGTGTCTTGACTAAATGGAAGATCCATGTTCCAAACATTTAGGAAGTGGTGTAATGATTTAATATTTGGTGCTTCAAAAAAGATTTTGACTGAAAAGAAGTTTCTCTTTTGGAAATGAAAATTCTTTAAATTTATAGCTTATCAGCTAAGATTATAATTATATGTAGAGATTCTAGACTATTAAGATAATTTTAAATTTTGCGTTATGTTTGAAAAAGCCGATTGTGGGCGAAACTTTGGCCCAATAAATTCTTTACTAATTTAATGGGTCATCTTCAGCTGCATATCTATAGAAAAAATGATGTAGAGAGGACAAGCCGATTACGAATTGGTTGCCAAAAAGATGGAGGTCTTATTGAGATACCTAATATACTGACAAATGTAATATTTAAAATGAATTTAACACTTAAAGTTGGTTTGTTAAATAAATTAAGAAAATAATTAGCAAAGAAATACTGCAAGTATAATTGGGCATACTTGAAAATGGTATATGTAAAAAACTTTTTATAAGTATTTCAATAAAATTTTTAATTTTGACATGAAATGTCATATAGAAATCAATTTTTTTACAGGTTTGATTAATTGTCATAAAAATGAACATCGTCACTAAATTCTACATAATTATGTGTCTAAAAAGTGAGCGATGTTTACCTAGTGGTTTGATAGAGTCTATGGAGCTAAGACTGTTTAGGTAATTATTTCCAAGTGCTATTTGGTTCCAGATGTCATCTATGTGTATATGATTTGGTATCCCAGAGAGAATGGGACATGGGTTGAAAGAAGGGATGGTTTGGGGGGTTTTCCTTTTTTCTTTTTGTGTGTTTGGGGTTTTTTTTTTGGGGGGGTGTTAAATAGGAGGAAGTAGGAACCTGAGTTAGTGCTCTTAGTGTTTTTTTTATATTTATTGGGTTGTTATTAGTCTCCATTTTCATAAAAATTATTTTTTTAAAGAGAATTTTTCCTGTTGGGTTTCAATAAATTGAGGTTGCGATTTTATTATTGAGAGATTTGGGTCTAGGATTTTTTTGGATTTGGTACGTGTGAAGCAAAATTTTGAAAATGAAATTTTGATACATTGATTGAGAGTTATTATAGTCAGTGAGTATGTTATTTGATTAGATGACGGGTACAGAAGTGTTTGATAAGGATGGGTAGTTTATTAGTGATTCTATTTTGTTTGAGTGTTTCAATATAAAAAAATTTTGGTTTTTGAAAAGTGATCATATGTCCAGCTGGGATGGTAACATTTGAACGGAAGTAATCTGAGAAGAAGTTTTTTTGAGGGGTGTTTCTAGATACATGTGCGTTTAGTGTAAAAAGAATGGATTATAATAATATAGAGAATAAAAAGTAAATTTGAATGTGAACTAGTAATTATTCAGTGAATAATGTAAAATTTATGAAAACTAATAACTAATTAAATTTGCATGCGAGAGAATAGAAAACTTTGCTTTTAGGATAGGGATGAATGTAAATACCCTTTCGAGAATTCTTCTCTTCTTCAAATATAGATACAAAAGAAAGGAAAACAAGTAGGAAATAAACAAGTAAGATATGACGAATAGGATATCATATTAGCCTTCTTAATCCGTCTATTATTCTATATATTATTTTGGTAATAGGAAAATTGTCCGTTTGATAATTACTAGCCGGAAAATTGGACAATTTCAATTCAAAAAGCCAATGAGGAATATTGCCATTGACAAAATCAAAGATTGATATCTTAAAATATAATGTTTAATCTGATGAAAAGAAAGACTTTTTTTACAATTCCTATATACCTGAATATTTATATTTAAATTAAAGACAACTAATATTGTAGTAAGGTCTCGTACTCAAAATCGCTACATGCTAACTCTCGTCGACGAGTATTCGCACATACTTTTTGCCATTCTTTGAAAAGATACAAGTACCTTAATATTAATCTCATGTTTATATCCACTTGTTGCATCGTGTGGACTGTCATCATATGTTCATTCTGATTGAGGGTCTTCTTTTCGTTCAAAGGAATTTCGCAAATACATGCACGAAAATGATCGTAACTTCAAATACTACCAGATAAAACCCACAAGGTAACTGACAAATGCAGTCATATAATGGAGTTATTTAGATCATCTACCCCAGAAGAAATGGAAATCGTTCTCCCTAAACTCCTTTATAGTCTCCGTTCACTTCTTTATTCTTTTCTTTCCCTCGTCATTCTTCAATGGCCGCATCCTCACTGATATGATTTTGAGTCTGAAAAATTCCTTCTACGTAGTCATAAATGAGTTAGTAAACAAGATCCTATTGTTGATGAAGTAGAACTCATAGAAGCTAATCCTACCTATGGCAGAATTTGAAAAATGAATGGAAACGAATCTACCGTTTCATTATTTGATCTTGTTATAACCGGTGAAATTAAAGAAAAGGGATCATCTACATCTGAATCTAGTCAGCAGGGCCCGGGTACCGTATTTATTTTGGAGGCTTGAACCCCATTTTTGACCTGAGCCCCCTCTACCCCTCACCCTAAATCAATTTTCCAAGCTTAAATAAGTTTTAAATGATTTACATCCAATAAAGTGCGCTTGTGAAGAAGTCTTTTCTTTGTACATTGGCAGTGTCAATAAATATATTATAAAATTGTCTAAGGTATTTTTTGAGTATCAAGCTGCTCTAACAATGGGAATCAGCACTGCACCTGTTAGAGAAGTTTTTCGATCCTTAAATGAGTTTTCGAGTTTTTGAACTATTTCAACGAAAAGTCAAGAAGGCTGAATGTTTGACATGTAAATTGCTTTATTACTCTAAAATGATATATTCTTAAAAAAATTATTTTATTCTTTCACTTTTGTTTTATAATAGTTAATTATACTCATCAAACCTGATCACCTTACTTTTATAACCTTCTTTTGTTTCCGATTTTGATCGAATTTGCTTCTAGAAAGGAAAATTTTATAGTGTATATTTTCATAATGTATAGTTTGAGCCCCCCCCCCCCCCCCCCCCCCCCCCCCATTTTGGTTAGCGCTGGCTCTGTTTAAATGGTTATACAAAGTTTTCTATTTATATACACCCGTTTTCATGTATGCTGAATACAATGGTCACGTTTATTTTAAAAAAAAATCAATCAAACCTTGTCAAAAAGTTGATTTGCCTATGACAGCCCAACTGAAAAAATTAACTCTTTATTTAAGTAGTTATAAAAAGTTTTTTTTAACATTTTTGATTAATTTTTGACTTTTTTAAAATCGTGGTATGTTTGCGGTCAGATATATTGTATTGATTTTTGAACGATTTGTTTTCATGATATTCTCCAAAGACTATATTCAAATTTTTAGTTTCACAAGTGAATTTATTTCTCTTTGAAGTTTAGTTTTTATTTGGAATCTATAATAAAACAAATTTTTTTCAGTATCAAAATTTCCAATGAGGCAAGAGGATCAATTTTGGTACTCATTTTCATTATACTATAAAATTGATTCATATATTTATGTTCAAAATTTTTTTTTTCATGTTTAGACTATAGAATGAAAATTACGTCTGTAAATTATAATTCAACTGGAGTTTGGATGATTACATCATGTTTTTTAAATATTATGTATAATTTTTTCGAATTTTTTCAAACTTTGAATATTTCATTTATGCGTGCATACAGAGTACCCTTTTAACGACTAGAAAATTTAAATCATATCTAACATAAACCAGACGATTTGTATTAAAAAATATTTATAAAAGCGGACGACCATATTTTTACTATAGTCGACTCTTGTAATAACACATGCTCACAAGAAAACACTTTAATAAATTCCATGCTCTATTATAAATAATATTCATAAATAATTGGAAAAATTGATTACAGAATATATTTTTAGGCCAATTTTTAGTTCGTTATATAAATTTTTAAATATTTATAATCAAACTTTTGTTGCAACTAATATACCTAAATTTGCCTAAATTTAAAAAATTACCTAAATTTTAAAGATTTTGTCTTGTTGAAGAGAAGAAGAAGACCAAAAAAGATTAAGATTCATTTTTATTTTTTTTTTGTGCAATATGAAATAAGACCGTTACTTTAATGGCTGATACCCGATTTAAAGTTACCAAATTGTGTGATTCTCAAGATATACCAAAAAATTTAGCCAAAGAATCTGAAAAAGAAGTTTTATTAGATATAAATGATCAGAAGAATTTTGACATTGACAAAAAAGTTAGATTTTGTAAGTTTATTATATATATTTTTTTAATTTATAATTTTAAATTTGTAATTACATGATAAGATTTCTTTTATAAGTTTATCGTCTTATTGCTTTGGTTATTAATATTATTTTATTTATAACCTATTTTGTTATTTTGAAAAAAAATAGTGAGCATTCATATGTTTTATTTCTAAACTGTACGAAGTTTGAAACATTATTCGAGTATCTTCAGACATTCTTTATTGTTTGTTATAATATTTTGGGTACTTTCCTATTTTGGCCCTGCCACCTAAAGGTAATTAAAAAAAATGTACTGAATAACATAAATGTGCACATTTTCGCTGTCACGTTTACGAATGAGTGATTTTAAATTGTTCATTTATAAGATTGTTTTATTATTAACCAGACGATTAATTATTCATTTATGGAACAGAAAAATAAAAAAATTAGTGGCGGGGCCAAAACAGGAAAGTACCATATTTTGTACCAACATAAAATAATCTTTTATGGATTTGATTTTTTATTAAAAAAAATTTTAAACATAAAAATCGAATTAAAATTTTTATGTAATGACAAAATTTAGAATAAAGGGGAACTTTTTTAGATTTGAATCCTTCATATCAATGTTTGTTAACCCATTCAGAGACCCTATCCATTTCGAGCAATTGGAATAAATGAATTAAAATAGGAAGTAAATTTTTCCGATGTTTCCGATATAATATATTTTTATGCTAAAAATCCTCTATAGATCCGTATATTTTTATTGTCTTCATTAGCTTGAACTAAAAAAGTCTCAATAAATGTTTTTTATTTTCTTTTTTTTTCACTCATATAATTATAGCGTTAAATGTGTAAAACGATCAATTACCATTATTTATAGTAACGAACAAAAAACAAAAACTTGTTATATTTTGCAAATAGATATGTAATATTCCAATATAAAAATTCAAATAGTAATATTTATGTATAAAAAAGATTTATATCTTACATGAAATTACTAGAATTGAGAAAAGTTTTTTTATGTATTTTTTGTGTTTCTTTCAAGGTTGTAACTAAGAAGAAATTTGTAACAAAATAAAATAATCGAATAAAGACTGATAAATATAGTTTTGAAACAGATTTGAATACCTGAAGAAAAAATTCTTGAACTATATTTTCCTGATGGAATATTAATTTTTGTTTCGACAATTTTATTCTCTTTTTTACTATTAATCTTAAAATTATTCTTTTGATCCGTTTTCTGCTTTCTACCTCTTTTTTCTACTTCTTTTCACTGTTTATCACTTTTTTTAATATTATTCTCTTCTCCGCTAAAAGTAAATTAACCCTTTGAGGATTAGTGTCCTACCGCTGAACCAAGAAATAATAATCGTCTACTTACAACATACAAAATTCCATTGAAAAAAAAGCAGACGATTTCTTCAAAATTCTGGTCCTCAAAGTGTTAAGTTATTATTTTTACTTGTAAGTTTTAGTTTTTCTCTAAAATTTTCGATTAAACCTTCTTTAGCTAACGCTGGAATATCGAGTTTTAAAGATACCATCCATTTTTTAAAGTGTCTCTAGTTGTTAGATTCGTACAACCCAAACTTGCTTTTTCTATAAAAAAGATAACTGATATTTATATATATATATATATCTATTTTCATTCAAGCTGTATAATAATAGTACCAAATTTCGCCTATTATAAATATGCGAGTAAAATTTAGAATGTTAATTATGTACCTCTTAGAAATTTTTAGGTCTTGCTACTAAATCCGATATAAAAGACCACACTCATCAGTGGCGAAAGCTAGGCATTTCTAATTGAAAATACCATCGCTGATTATCATAGGGAACAACTGCATCGGCACGAGGAAAATGGTTAGTGTCTAAAAATTTAAAATGTTGAATAAAAGTGTGGGAAAATCCCATCCTTGAGGTACCCTCCTCACAAATCAAGATATTTATTTCCTATTTGATTTGTAATACGCGATTTGTAAGAAGCAACGAACGACTCGGCTCATTTTAGAAGGGGATCAGTTCCCCTCACCTTTTTAAACGTAAATTATTCAAGAGGGATCATTTTGCTTCCTCCCACCATTCTAGTAAGATTCGATGTGTTCATTTGTCAAGTTTTGCTTATGCAGGGAGAGAATAATTGACCTATTAATTTTGATGCTGTTGTTGACATTCTTTGAATAAAAAAACTTTTTATAGCAGTTGGGATCTTTTGTAATACATTTGGAAATGGTTAACAAAACTTTCCCAAGACTATTTATACTATAGGTCATACCTACATCTTTCTATGATGTCATCCAAGTCCTTTATCAGGAAGTTTGTTTCAACCATTGCGGGTTAAAGGCTAACGACAAGTTCACTGTTATTTTTTTGAACATGGCTTTTTCCTAAAATGCTTTCAAGATAATAAGCAAACCAAGCACCTTTAGCTCTGTTTCTTGGTTTTATCATAATATTAATCCAAAATGTCAACAAAATAGATAAATTTTAATATGCTTTGATAATCATGAATTGTATAAAAATGAATATTATATGTGACAAACAAATAAAAATTGTCACATTTATTGGAATGTAACAACCTAAAGAGTATAGCATTTATATCCATAAACTCGAGATCACAATATTAACAACAAACAACACTTAAATGTCTTCTATTTATTGTCCGCAGGTATATAGTGGTCAACAACCTGTCGTTTATCACAGCCTGTTTCTTATTCTCTTTTCCCTTAAAATATTCGCTTTGCATTTCGATTCACCTTTCTTCTGCTTGCTGAATAATCGCCATCCTTCTAATTCTTGCTACTTCTCAGTGAGAAGGAATTCTAGAGATATGCGTTCTATGACCGCGAGAGGTATAGAGGGCCTACATGGGATGTATTAAAAAAGGTCTCTTAATTATAATATTTTTATAATAATAATATTTTTAATTCATTATACAATCTCGATATCTTCACAGCACATTATTGGTGGTTAGCTGCATGCCAGCAAATCTTCATCATTCCATCTATTTTGACATATTCACGGCACAGTTTCGATATGCTAGCCCTTTACTATTTTGTATGTTCTAACTTTGAGCATCTAACGCGTTTTCAATGATGCAAAAAGTTGCGCTACTTTCGATCGACATACTTGCTGAAAATAAAGATAAATCATATTGAATAAAATATAGGAACTTGAAACCTTAAAAATTCTCATGTAATTTTGATTATCTAAAAGCGCGTCATTGATCAAGATCTCTGGATGCAAATATTGTCTAGCGTATGCTTTGTTCTTATGCTGATAGTCATTTTTCTGTATTTTAATCTACAAAGGAACTCATTTGCACGTCTGGCATTGCATTTATTGTAAAGTTGGCATCCGCATGTCTATTTTTCTGGGATTGTTCTGGTTTTGCCGTCTCTTAACGGAATCCCGAAGGATTTATAAAAATACCGCTTTTTCACTAACTAATCTTATATGCCAAAAAAGGAGGTTAGAAAAAGTTAGGTCCAATTCTTTATCTCCCTTTTTAATATCAAACTTTCAAAGTATTTTCATATTACTTATTTTTGTAAAAAATAAAAAAATTTATTCCTGACTTTCTTCAATACCATTTTTGTGTCCGTTTCATGATGTAAAAATCTGGCAACCCTAATTTATTATTATTTTATAACATATGGCATCATAAAGGACATTATCCCATGAAATAAGCTATCGGTATCTGATACCGCAATATTTTGGCACGACCACTAAAGGTTACTTTAATTTCAATAAATATGAATTAAATTTTTTCCAATAATCTTCAGATCATTTGTTTGTAAAAAATAAAATAAAATATTAATCGTATCAAAATAAGTTTTCAATTTTTGTCTAAGGTCATTATTTTTTAAAAATACATCACGAAAGATGGAGCTTATTTTTATGATAATTCATCAGAATTCCTTCTTTTTGTAAAGTACTTGTAGTATTTTGCACCATTTTAATCTGATCATTCCAAATTGTAAAAAACTGTTTCAAAACAGAAAGTGATATTTCACCTCTTCAAAGCTTCTTCAGAGAAAAGTAAAGAATATGGGCGTAGGAAAAGAAATATAGGAGAGAGTGAAATCTTTTTTACTCCTTTCTATACAATGAACTCGCAACAACCCAAAGTTGGATAAGGCGAAATTCCTCTCTCCTCGTAGTCGAATCGCGGTTCCAGTCCTAGCCGTATCTCACACATGTTAAATTCCTTGTTTAACCCATTTACGGCCAATGTTCCTATTTTGAAACATAAGTAATGTCATCTTCGTCTGCTTTTTTCAATGACTTTGAATATAAATCGTCTGCGTTTTTTTAGATATCGTCTGCTTTGCTTGGCCTTAAATGGGTTAATGGCAACTTACTTGCTTTGCACTTCGGTTAACTCGTACTCCAACTTCAATTATTCTCAATAATACTTTTCAATGCTTTGTGTGAATTGCAGTCCATCGTGTTGCTGATATTTTTTACATACTTTTGAATACCAGTTTCAATGACAAATTAATAGAAGTGTGAATCACGCACGTGTTCCTCCATTTTGTTGTAGAACATTTGCAGCACTTATAAATTGCAAATAACTTTTTCCAAGTGTTGCTCCCTAAAATTAGCGCATGGGCAGTATCCCAGAATACTCATGATCAAAAATGTATTCATAACAAAATTGGGGGCATCGTTGCAACTTCGTTTATCTCGAACTTCGGATATTTCGAAATGATTTGATGGTTCCCAGGACTTGGAGTTGTCGAGAGTTTACTGTATTTCTTTTCTTACACTCCCGTTTTACTTTTGTCTGAAGAAACCTTGAGGAGTCCAAATACCACTTTGCAACTTTCTAATTTCATCAATAAAGTTTTTAACCGTTTTGCTAATTTATCTTAACCTATCAGCTTTACGATGATGCTTCAGTTCCACTTCATATATATTCAAAAGGAAGTAACCCTTGCATTTTTCAAGTAACAATTAAAAATAGACTTATGCAGAAATTAGTCGTATTTTTAATAAACTCCTATTCCTTTTACATCCCATTTTCAAAGGTAATTTTCTCAAACTTGACAAATGGAACAGCGACATATATCTTTTACTTCTAACTGGATAATTATTAACTTAAAAAAAGTTCCGAAAGGGAATACAGTTCAATTTTATTTGGACTACTTAACAATAGCTTTTTAATATTAGCTTTTTACACACCCTTGCAGAACTCTCCCTGATTTTTTTCCAACAGTTTAGTTTTTGGATCTATATGTGTACTTTTTTTTTTTGATTCTGCTGAATAAATTCTTTCTTCTTTCTTCTTCTTCTTAAATAAAAAGTATTTTTTATTTTAAAAATAATTTATTTGGCTTATATATGAATCAAAACTTACCAGAAAATTAAAAATTTATTTTGTACTGTAAAAAATCACTGAAATTATCACAAACAATCAGAATTTGGTATTCATGATCAAAGATCTATTATCTCTTTAGTTTTGTGAATCGATTAAAATTTCTAAATACATTATATTTTTCAAAATATGTACTTCCATTTAAAGAGATAGGAGACTAGAGCTAGTTAGTTCACTACCTAGCTTATTTTTTCTGGCCAACATACAATAAGCCTTTTGTTAGTAGATGTCTAATTTGTTTAATTTGATAAAATGGGCCTCTTTAAAAACTTTAATAGAATATAACACAAAGAGAATGATTTTGAATATATAAAACAAGATGCTTAAATTGCTCTTTCAGAGACAGTTCGACTTCCAGACAATTCATTGCTCAAAGTTTGAAAAATATTAAAAATGAAATGATTACACAAGGAGTCGTCTATGTTGACGTTAAAATGTCAGCATATTTTTGGAATATGCGCTGATGATAATTGATATGATGATTTAGGTTAGTCTCTAAATTGAGTGTTTTATAACAAACCATCACTAGATTTATGTCCACGTGCAAAAACGAAAATAAAAAGATTTGAGAAGAACCTGTCATGAAAGCAAAAATTACAATATAACATGTCTAAAATTTATATTTCAATAAGATGTTCACAGGAGAAGGTTACTGGAGTAATCTCTTTCTTTAATTTACTATTTGACCAGCCAGACTAAAATCTCGCCACGATGCAATTTTTTAACGAAGAGGGTGTTTATGATTAAGCTTAGGAGTATATCACGCGTTTCTTTATAATTCCAAACATAATTTAGGTGTCTACTTCTCTAAACATACAACATGCACTTATCAATGTTAAAGAAAAGCAAAATCCCGCATTCAATTCAATGCCGCCCCTATCTATCACCTCGTAAAAGATTATGTGCGCGGTTGTACCCATCCCGCGCATGACTAGTTTAAATGCTGAATTATAGGGGAGTAAAAACAAAAGCATTGAATGTGGCAAATATTGATGATTGGCAGAGATAGAGACAGAAAGGACGGATAATAATCATAAATAATATGCGTACAACCCATTAAAAAGAAGAATTAAATATTTATTTATTTCACGCATTAAAATGCACGAAAGTAATTAGAATCACATGATATACAGATAATAATATATCAAATTCATTAAAATTTAAAAACTACAAAATTCATTTGTTTTAGAAATTAGGGGACGCATTTTACTATCATTTTTGCAAACATATATAATATTATATGAAAATGATAACTGCTATATCAATTCTTTTATTAGGAGAAAAAGGTTGGTTTGAAGTGGGTAATCGTTTCAAAATCTTCGAGTCTGAGAAGTCGCAAATTTTTTGTACTGCTCACTATCTCTGCCTTTAATTAAGGGTATCCAAAGTTTTGCTATAATTGATAAGAAGAAAAATTAAAAAGAAAAGGATAACGATTTCCACAATTGATTTTAATAGAATGTTGTTGAAAGCGATCTTTAACTTTGAAACAATTGACTTAAATACGCGCAAGGTTCGTAAATCTATTATGCTTATTATGAGTTGAATACGGAGAAAAGATCATTCTTTTTTGAATTACGAGAACTTAGTGTCCCTATAAAATCAATGTTGTAATCAATGTGGACTTCATTCAATATACTCTTCATTTTATTGAACCCACCCTTACCTGCCTTCATTTTTAAATTATATTTGAGCCCGTCGGTACCCGCTCTTTTTTTTTGAATCTGACTACAAACAATCATATATCGTCTAACTATTTTTGAATAGCTTATAATCGCCAAAAGACTAGTTCCCTCAGTTGCTACAACAACTATTTCTAAAAATAAGACACATTGCTTCTACCAATATTAACGTTGATTAAAGAAATGTCGTATTGGCGGCCACTTAATAAAAAAGTACTCAAGTACTTGCTATCCTAAAAAATGAGATATGAATAAATTAAAAAAAAATTTTTTTTAATAAGTTAAACAAAGGTTGTTTTTGTCTTTTTATAAAAAATGTTCGCCTTTACAAAAATCGAATGTAATTAAAAAAAATTGCATATAGATTAGTGATAAATATGTGCTAAAAGCGGTGTTATGCCTATATATCTAGTGTTTTCTTTGGATGATTGTTTTTATTACACAACCGTATTCGTGTCGGGCTATTTTTATTTCCTCAGTGATGGGGGGGGGGGCATTTAGCCCCCTACTTTTTTTCCTAAATATAGAATATTTTAAGGTGAACTTATTAAATAATTGATTGCGAATCTGATGCTATAATTTTTTTTATGAAAATCAATTAAACCTGTTAAAAAATTAATCAAATCTGTCAATCAATGCCAAATATATAAACTTTAAAATATGTTATAAATTCCACATTTTGTGGCTTAATTTTGTCTTAATTTATTTAATAAACCAACTTTTGGGGATCATTTCACTTACCTGTTAGTAAATTGTCTTTCTCATGTGACTTAATGCCAAACCATACACAGTAAATCGAACATTCTCAATATGATACTCAAAATATTTTTGTCATTCTAGATTTAAATTGGGGTTATTGTTTAACTTAGGTTAATTTGTGGTTAGTTTTTTTTACGATTTTTGAGTAATTTTCTTCCCATTTTCAAATCGGCCTTTTTCTATTTCATCACGACGGTATTTTTGTCAATATATACCATGGTAATGAATACTAAATTTCAATGTGGTTAAAATGGTTATATATTTAGTGAATTCGACACTACATTGACTTATATATTTAAGCCCAATCGAAATTTTCTTTCTTGATATAAAAATGATTTTATCAATCTCGTAAATAAGGATGGGATAAAATTTCTACCAAAAACAAATTGAAATCATGTTCGCTAAAAGCTCATAAAATTAAAATTTATATATTTTTATTTCTCATGAAATTTTTCAATAATAACCTTGGGTTATATGTTATAATATATTTGATGATAAATAGTTAAGTCATCCATAAAAATTTAAAAATCGCTGTAAAATGACATGGGGAAAATATTACTGTGTGCTACTCTAACAAAACCGAGAACCTTTGGCCCTCCTTAGTTTGATTCCCTTTTCTTAATTTATCCTTCCCTTCTTTTGATAATAATTAATTAAAGAGAGAACTTTGGACTATATATCTCAATAGGACCTCCATTTACAAATTTGCTATAAACTTGTAGTCTGTAGTTAATTTCTCTTATACTTTATATGGTATCTAATTTTGCTCTTTATTCTAAACTGATCGTTGCTTGGTAGCTCTACTTTCATCAAAAATTCATTTTAGGCAATCTATGTTCGGAAAACCGTTTTTTCAGGGATTTATTTAGCTCAGAATTTAAGCGATTTTAGTCAATTGATGATTAAAATAAACTAATAAGATAAAGGTTTAAAGATTTTTCATTCACAATGGAGGAGCTTCCTTTTCATTTTACACCATATCCTTGTTCATTGGAAAACGGCATATCTTTCGTTTAGACGAGTTGCATAATTCTTTCAAAACGATATAGTTCCTCAAAGCACTTTATTAAACGAGTTTCTATTTCATTTTTCTTATGGTCCTAATTTCAATGTGCCTTCAGCTCCCTTACCTCATACTCAAATATTTGTACTATAACGATACTACGAAAAAACTTGACAAATATCTTTTTCATTTTTTTCACTCTCTAATTGTAAAAAATGAGTCCAGAAATAAAATCACCATGTTTGATACATTATATAGGCGTAAACGGCAAATTGAATTAACAGTGTTAGACATTTCCATATCCTAATTACTAAAACTGAGTTGAGAAATGAAATCAACATGATCCATTTGGTATAAAAAATACCAAATTTAATTAATATTCTTAGAGAAAATTTTTTAGACGTAAACCGCCTAATCAAACTTTCTGACATTTTGTCAACGTAATTGCGAAAAAGAACTCTATACTTAGAATAAGCATGGTTGAGTTAGTATAAAAAATCGTTTTTTTTTTAAATAATAATATTTTTAGAGAAAAATTTCAGGCATACACTGCAAAATTGATTGGTACTTTTAGATACTTTGACTCTATAATTGCAAAAATTGAGTGAGGAAATGAAGTCAGGATGATTGATTTAGTATAAAAATATATTTTTTATTTAAAATTTCAATAATATTCTTGGAGGAAAATTTCAAACCAAGACTGCAAAATTGATTGATATTTTGACACTAAATTTACAAAAATTGACTAAGGGGAAAAATTTGACACATAAACCACAAAATTGATTGATACTTTTAGACAATTTTGACACCCTAATTGCACAAATTGACTACAGAAATGAAATCACCATGATTGATTTAGTATAAAAATTTTTTTTTTTTTTAAATTTGAACAATATTGTGGAGAAAAATTTCACACGTAAATCGCAAATTTGATTGCCACTTTCAGAAATTTTTACACCCATATGAAAATTGAGTCTAGAAATGAAATCAGCATGGTCGATTTTTTACAAAAAAATAATTTTATTTAAAATTTGAATTAATGTTTCCATAAGCAATTTTTTCATTCAATTGATTGACATTTGCTACAAAGTTGCCATGTTTTTTGAAAGTATCTAATATAAACACGAAGTTTTAAGTCAGACAAAAATTTTCGTGAAAAAAATGTACATTTGATTTTGATTGACAGTTTTTGACATGAGGGGATCATCCAACTATCGTAAAAATAGTATCATAAACGATTAATTTATTAACAACTAACGATTTTAGGGAAAGACAGAAAGTTTAAAGGCATGTAATTTAGCCAATTTTGTACAATAAATAGAAGTTTTAGTAAAGGAGGGGGGTTAAAATGGCCCCTGACACTGATAGGGTTGACACTCTTTGGTTCAGATGCCTTATTATTTTCTTTGTTCTTGTATTCTGCCATTGATTGATAACGTGGTTTGCATGTAAATTTTCAGTATTGATTTACCAAAACAGAGTACAATAAAAATATGTGTTATTCATGTCGTCTATTTTATTTAATATTTATTCATTATACATTTTGTGTCCTTGAGAAAAGATGATATACTTTGTTTACATTTATTTCATTATTCTCTTATGAATTTGTTTTTATCGTTTTGTCAATGATATTTAATTTTCATCACTATCAATGAAATCATCGCTGTGTTCTGGATATAATGGTACGTAGTAGTAGTATCAATATATGTTGTATACAAGAGAAAATTGATTTGAAGGACTGCAACTAATTTCACTGCTACAAAATTTCAATATCAGATGTTTATTGACGCATAATTTTGTTTTTTTTCTCTACAACTCATATCATCGATTCGCTGCTGTGCTTTTGTATCTGTTTCTTCGATTGGCTTCTTTTTTGTTTGCTTTATCAATCATTCTTCTTTGTGCTTTTGTCAATTTTATCGCAAATCCAAAAATCATCCCAAGGGCTGTGTGTTTTGGTTAATTTCTGAATATCTCACACAGGCTTGTGGAGTCGGAGTCTTGGATTTTGAAAAGAATATTCCATTGTTAGATTAAAAATGAATTCATTCACGCTCACTCTCTCTATTTCCCAACGTTTCAAAAATGCAGCATTTAAAATGTTTATCGTTCTGGTTTAACGTTATCTCTCTGTGCAACTCATAGAAAAAAATTTAAAAAATCAATTATAATTTAAAGAATGAACTTTTTTATTACACAAAATACCTTGTAAAGGAACAATGCTCAGTTTATGAATGGAAAATTTTTGGGAAAAATTTAAACCGAATCAATACTTTTGAAAAAATAATTTAGTATAAATTTAGTTTTTGAATGCTATTGTTTTGACTTAGATAAAAAGGTTGTACACAATAATTTGAAAATATTTTTAGGACAATGTAGGAAAGACACTAAACTAAAAATGTAATCCAATAAAACAGCATTTGATCAATTATGTTGACGAATAAGGTCAAACATTTTGCTTTACAACATAAAAGCACAGCGTGTAAGATCCAGGAAAGTTGAACACTTATAGTATTTGAAAGAGAAAGACTGATTTGGCCATAATTATAAATTTTTAAAGTCAAAGTCTAATAAATATGAATAGGTGGAGTTATCTGTCTTTAAAAATTGTACATAAGTGGAGTTACAGTGCATCGATAAAGCCAATTGCATAGGAAAGGCGTTTATCGACGCACGGATAGTGCAACATCACCATCTATTGTGTTATTTCTTAAAAGGGTTATTAATTTACCAAAGATTGCCAAAATCCCCAGAAGAATTAGCAGTGGAGCATACTATTTGCAGGTGAAAAATGTTAGGAATGAATATTTTGTTATATCAAACTGACGATTCTTTAGTTTATATTTAAAATTACGATCCTTCGTTAGGCGAATTATGAGTTAGCGTAGCACTATTGGTCAGAATGTATCTGAGCCATTTAATTACACACTCCAAAATTTGCTCTTATTTTGTAAAAATATGACTAAATTATTTTTAACAAGTAAAGTGAAAAGACGTAATGATCGAGGCAAAGTAGCTTGGGGTGTTTTCTTCGAGAATGCACAATTGTGCTGCTTGTGTTGAACAAGCCAAAAAATGCGTGAAGCTTGATCGAAGGCAAGAGACTTTTTGGTATCAAAGCCATTGTCTTGATCACATTATTTGTGTCGCCGAGAATGCGTCTATTTGTTAGAAATAGAGATGATCACATAACATCATCACGCGAACAAGCAAGTCATCCTTAGAATACTTTAAAATTCAGATGACTATGCTCAGGTCAAGTAGTTTTGAAAAAAAAGATCATGAAAATAAGGATAGGAAAATTATATAACCGCGACCAAGGTACTCATTTGGAAAGAAGAACCCATGTCACTCCTGACTCATATTCAACACTATATACCACACACTTACTTTCAATCATTATCTTATTAATACACAAACCCAACAAAGACAAAACCTCACTAACTCATATCGCCTTATATCTCTACTTTCACCCATCTCAAACCCTCTTGAAAAAATCATACTAAGTCACGTTGCACCAAACACCACTCGACTACAACAACCTTACATATCGATCTTACACATCATTGCAAATGGTCTCAACCAAAAGAAACCATCCCACTGAACTATACTGATTTCACTAATTTAAAAACTCATAAACACCACAGACATTAAACCCACAATTCTCAAATACATCTCCCACTACTCAAGAGATAGACTCGCATACACACAATTCAACAACCTAACCTCAAGCGAAAAATATACACACTAGAAGTATTTTTTCTTAGAAAATAAGTAATACTATTGAAATCAGCGTATCTGGAAATGCTAGTTTACATTTATTTTGGGATAAATATAGTTTATTTTACAGATATCACTTTTTGATATGTTGGGTAATTTTTGATTGATGTTCTGGCATATTTGCTAATTATTTCGTAGAAAATAAGTAATACCAATGAAATGAGCGTATCTGAAAATCCTAGTTTATATGCAAAGTTAATTCACAAAAGCATCTTATACAAAAAATATTTTATCGGCAGCTACTGTCAATTTTGATTGATGAATACCACCATCTAATTCAGAACCTTTAAAATGTATAAAAACGTTTACCCTCATCTTATATCATCTTTTCTCTCAATTCTCAACTTTTTAATCGCTGGCAGAATCCGCCCCTGCCATTTAAGCACACTTTTTTATTCTCCCTCATATAGGGTTAAAATTGGGCCTAAATTTTAGTAAAAAAAGTGTCACCACTTTTCTTTAAGAGCATAAAGTTAAAATTTAGACAATTTTTTATTGAAAATGGTATCATTGGAAAGCTCTACTCTTTGTGGTGAACATAGGCTAGGTTTTATCAAAAAATATGTTTTTATTTTTGCAATATCTGCTTTTTTGTCAGGTCAGTCAAATTTTATTTACTTCCAAAAAACACCCATATTTAACCTCATGAATTTATATTCTTTTTTTCAATGTTTCATATAAGAAAGTTAGAACTTCTTTTTTTTATTTTGAAATATCAGAGTAAAGGATATTTTTTACTTTTTAAGGGACAGTATAATGTTTTTATAATAAATTTTTCTCAATATTTCTTGAATAAATGCTAAACTTTACTTACAGAATAAGATGTCTTTTTTATTTTGATAACACAAAATTAACATTATTCAAAAAATTTTAGAACTTTTACATTGTAATGTTTCGTTAAGCTCGATTTAACAGATTTTATCTTATTCGGGCATTTTTAATAGGAAAATTAAAATTAAAATTTCTTCTAGTTCTAGTTATAGAGAATAATTTCATCAGAAATGTTTACTTGAAAAAAATTATAAAGAAACCTTTCAGAATTTTTGAATGGCAGTCCCCATATTTGAACTCGTATATAGGTATTTTTCATTTCATTTATTAAGTGTATTAGTTAAAATGCGTGTAGAGAATGTTATACATATTTTAAGAAAATATGATTATCCATGGTTACTAAAAAACTCACTACAATCCACTTTTTCAAATAACATAATCGTTCATTATTATAAATTGGACGTATATGTGAACACGTGTGTATCATAAAGCAGGCCATTTATTCATTTTTGGTAAACATATCGGTCTGTGTTATGTGCAGTGTGCACGTAGTCTTCAGTTTGCTTTATTGATTTTTTTGAAATCTTAAGTTTTTGTGCATTTTAATTTTTAGGGGGTTCAGTGCGAAAATTGTTTGCCTTTTGCTTTACGTTTTATTCTTATGATTCTTCAACAGTCGTCATACATCCTCCATTTTGAGTGATAAGTGTAACCTATTTTTCTATATAAGAAACGTACAAATTTTTTACTTTTGGGTTAAAAAAGATATAGATATTTAACCCTTTCATGCAAAATGGGATTCCAAAGTCCCAAAAAGCGTCTGCTTAAGCTATATAAAAACTCACCGAGAAAGAAAGTGGACGAGAGAAAACCAATGCCTGATAATAAGACTCAGAATGTAGATAGGGTAAAATGTAATTTTCTTCGCGAACCTGATATTTTCTCTTTTTAGAGATTTCTAAAAAGGTATTTTAACACTTTAAAAAGTATTCGAATGGTTTATGCTCTAGCTATACACAGTAAAATATCTCTTCGTTGAAGTGCTCACTACAAATACGTTGCAATTAGTGTTTGCAAATTTGTTCTTAAATTTTTGTTGTGTCTCCAGAGGATACGGACCTAATTTCTGCCACTGCCCTCACGGAGAAAATGAATACTTTGTGCATTGATGTGTGGTGATGATATTCTATGAAATTTTTCCCGCCCCAGGCCTCTCCTAGTTCAATTTACTTGACTGCAAATTTAGCATGTATTTTTTTCTGTTGCGTATATACTCTATTTTCGATTTCCTGCCTGTTAATTAAAATTTTTGCGCCATACTTACTTTCTTCTGAAATTGCAGATCAACGTAATGACAAATAATTGATGCGTTTTAAATGCACATCTCTTTCACAACCACATGCTTCTTTTTGACGCAATTGAATGGACGGAATTTATCTTTTGAAACATTCCCTCCTTGTGATATCCAAGATTTATTATTAAGTCTTTGAGAGAGGAGATTATGTATAAGTAGTTTTGATCCTTCTATTTTTTGCTTCGAGTTTTCTTTTTAAGCATTTCTCTTATCCTTCACACACTACAATTATTGTTTGCTGATACACGAGGCACATGATAAATCGTGCATTCAGGGTCAGAATAAAGATATTTTTAATTAAAATATTTTTTTCTTTAATGAGTGTACTAAAACGCTTTACGAAATTTTTTCGACGAGCTTCTTGATATCATCATAATAATACTCTTTAGAGAAAATCTGTTTCATAATATTTTTCATGTTCTACCCCGTTCATTTACGATTCAAAATCCTAAAAAAAATTTCCGACTATAATTTATGGTTCAATCAATTATCTCCCACCCCTCGCTGAGTACTTATTAAGTAGAAATGCTGCTCATTGAATATAAAGACGTTTTATGGACACTTTTGCTATTCTAGCTGTTATATGTTTTGATTGACTCAAATAAATAGTCCATTGCAAGATGAATAAAATGTCCTCAAAATTCTTATGTTATCGTTTATGCAGGAGGCGTCTTGTTACCTTCTGCAGCATTGCGATTCATTTAAAAACATTGATTTGTAAAATCATTTGAGGTTTCTGATTAAAACTCTCCCGATACTAAACTGCTTTGAATTGTTGGCGCATCTCAATTTTTGTCGATTCTTTTTATAAAAAGTTTTTCCCCAAATAGGATTGAGCTCACGATCATTCTATTTAATCCTTGTAAACTGAAATCTCTTTCTAGCATGCTTGATATTAGAATAATGCTTTGTGAAGAATCACATCCAAATAAAAAGGCTTGGGTTAAATTTCTCAAAGCTTTGTTTATCCAACAGTTATTGACATACTTTAAAATTTAAATAAGTTTTTTAAATTCATCTTCTACTCCTTATTTTATGAATTCGTTATTCGATCATGAAAAAATCACGAGAAAGCGAATTATCAACAGAATAGGAACCAAGTTATCCTGAACCATGAATTCATTTTTGACAACAACCAATAATTATAAACTCGCAATTATCTGAATATGAATCAGAAATTTTTTACTTTCATCAGAAAATTTAAATAAAAAGATGAAACAGCACACTTTGTTTGAAAGGTTATGATTTTATTGTCAAAAAATATAAACTTCAAAATGTACTTCACGACCTTTTTGTGCCATTTTATTTTACACATTCAATATGAATTAACAATAATATCGAAATATAAATTTTACTAAAATATTAAAAAACTAATTTGTATGAAAAAGTGCTGTGATTTATAATTCAGACATGAGCAAAAATTTTTGGACAAAGATTCACTTGTGGGATTTTCCATTATGGATTGAAAGTCGATTTAAAACTCATCTAGCATTAAAAGTTCAAATAACTTTTGGTTATTAGTCTAAGAATATATATAGTGTACGAATGGTATACAACTAGTCAACATTTTATTTTATTTCACAACTTTATTTTATACAACTTGAAAGCATGGGAAGAGTTGGTTTTTTATCTAGGAAAGAAGCAAGTAAAGAAACAATTCATCCATCGAAAAGATTGAAATCGAATTGACAAACAGCTGAGTCTTCCATTAGGTCAGTGAGCCAATTCGAAGAAAATGATGAAGAAAGCTTTAGTTCAGAAAGTAGTGATGACAATGTGATTGAAGAAAACCCAATACGGAAAATTAGAAGTAGGTCTGAATTGGCAAGGCAACTTGTTACAAAAATGAATTTGTCGACACGTAAAGCATCAATGGTATGCAAGCAATTCTCACAGGAAAGTATTGAATTGTCCTCTCCGACATAGCAAGGCATACACAAAGCTTTTTATAGAGAGGCGGAAAAGACCAGAGTCAAGTTAATTGAAACTTTACATAAGCCTCATTGGAGTTTACATTTTGACGGGAAAGTGATTGAAGGAGAGAATATCAGGCAATCATTGTCAAGAACAATAATAAAGAGTTCAAAATAGGGGCTCAGGGTATCGCTAAAGTTTTAGATGATTTCAATTTATGGAGCTCAATTAAAATGATTGTTTGTGACACAACAAGTGTCAATACCGGAAAACGAAGTGGTGTTGTTGTAAGGCTACAGAACATGTTTTTATCCAAGAATCAAAGCAAGCCACAATTTATAGGCTGCCAGCACCATATTCTGGACCGTATTTTACGTGTCTTCATGGATGAACTTCTGGCTAGCTCCAATCGAAAGACTGATGCTGAATATTTTTTTGTCGATGAGCTGGTCTCAAATTACGAAGAATTAAAATTAAAGTTTAAGAATGGATCACACGTGATAAAGGAGGAAACGCAATGGAGAGACGACATGAGGTGTTACAACTTGATAAATTGTTACATATATTTCAAGGAAAATAATGAAATGCCTTTTGTCAAATTTCATAAAATTCTGAATATTTGTAAAGCAAGATGGGATACGAGGGGAATTTTAGTTATTTTGGCTTATTTTCTTATGAGTTAGTTAAGGAGTGAACTTGAGTCAGTCTGTTTTTTCATTTGCTATACTTGGTTAAAATTTTGGTTTGACGGCCAGTTATTTAAAGACAACACCTATGGAGAAATGGAACATGCTTTACAGCCGTATGAGAAAGCATTGAAATGTTTCAATACGCATTGGTCGATTGAACGATCCATTATTAACATTCCTAGTGGCAATCAATGCTGTGAGAGAGCAGTCAAAGTGATGCAGGAACTTTATAAAATCTGCTAAAATAAGTCAAATTTACATGTACGCTTCATTGGCTCCAACCAACCTTTTCATATGAATTTTTATTTTTTTGTGTTTTTTCCAATTTTCATCAAAAATTTTGAATTTGAATAAAGTGATTAATTTATTCAAAATTTATTTTTTTATTTGTTTACTTCGCTTATATTATAAATGATAACCTTTTGAATGAGATTTATGGGTGATCATTTTTGAGTTTTAGACTAAAAAAAATCATGTTTTCGTGATTCTTATAAAAAAGTTCATCTAAAAATAGTACATGGTTTTTTATTCGAAAATAATGGTATCCCTAATATATACATATATAGCTTGTGAAGTTTTATTTATTTGATACAAAAAATATATAATTTTTGGTTTGAATTTTCTAGGTTTTGTGAAATTTGAGAAAGTCTTTACTATTCCTTCCTTTTTCATAAATTTGCATTTTTCAACTTGGCATCTTTATTTGAATTTAATAAATTTCATTATAAAAAGAACAGTTTGTATTTGAGAAAGAAGTTAAAAAAATTAAATTTTCATACAACTCCGAGATGAATTAAAAAAAATTCTTTGCTTCCTTTTTGCTCAAAAGTATCTCAACATTTAATTTACTTCATATGATGAAGCTTTTTCGCCTTCCTTTATGCACACACCCTTGCATGTAGACGTTATTAGGGTTATGTGGAATTGATTGTACAAGGCATTCCAAGTACACGGATAAATGGCAAATTAAAAATGTGGCTTTAGACTTGAATAAAATGTGTGCATATACACTATTTCAAAACGTTACCAAGTTGTGTGTTTTGGGGAGAAGATGTTTTAAGTCCAAGTTCACACTATTTATTTTACTGATATGCAATGAAGATATATATGCCTTACGCCAAAAACTAGATAATTTGTGCAGTATAAAAGAAGTTTTGTCTTTAGGCTCAGAAAATGAAATTTATGCAATTGTATTAGCATTATTAATATTTATTATTCTATTTCCTTGGTTTAACGAGAAGTAAAAGGCAGGCTTTTGCTTTAGGTAACGTGTTTGCACACTACGACGTCGATGCAAAAGGATTTTACTATTTAAGATTTGTATACATTTAATTAGCTACTGCCTTAATTCTCATTTTCTTCTCGACTTTCTCCATGTCTAATGTTTGCGAGGAGGAATACCATCCTCTCTATTCTGAGGATGATGAGGACAGTTTCGAAGAAACTTACCATAATAATACTCCTATTGACAATACTGCTGCACTCCCAAAACAGCAGTTAATGGTCCGCACGCCAAGAGAGTTACCTGAACAACGATTTAATAGACTTTCCATGATGAAACCTAAATCATCAGCTTTGAATTCCACTATGCACAAAATATCCAAGCATGTTACATTTGATACCATTCGCAAATTCACTAATTCTATGAGTCGTAAGTTCTCATTTTTTTTTGCTAAAACTATCCTTTTGATGTAGATGGTAGATAGTAATTTTTGATTGGGATCACGTAGGTGTCTTTTTCTTTTTAGAGATTTTTGTCATTCTTAGCCATTGAGAAAGTTTTCAGTTACTTCAAAAAATTCGTATTATTTTTCGACTTTATTCCTTTTATTAATTTTTTAATGCCGTAATGTTTTTACTTTTTTATGTTTAATTTCTGGGTGTTTATCTGTTGTACCATTCATCATTTTGTGATGAAATTTTACTTGAAATTTATTTATTTCTTTTCATGCATTTTTTTACTAATTAATTAACAAACTTTTTACAATTGCTGTTCTTGACGAAATACTTATTGTGCTAAAAGAGAGAGTTCTCTTGTAATCTCTCATCATATATAATAAGTACGTCATTACCACAAGCAATGCTAACTCATTTAATAAGTAAAAATCATCCTCAAAACTAATCGATTATGTCTAATTGTCAGTGGCCCCCTCCCAACCCCAGCTAGATTGCAGTTTTATATCTCACCGAAGAAACCTCAAAAATTTTTAAAGTTTGATTTGGACACATACAAAGTGAAACCGATTAAGCTTCAATACCCGAAACTTGTACATTTTATTTTTAATTAAGAATATCAGTGCAAAAGTTGATTTGATAGAATAGAATAGGGTTTATTATTGAAATCAAAGTGTATAAATTCAGACATACATAAATAAATAAAATAAATTGCTTTGAGTTGCAGGAAATTATAGTATAGCCCTCTCTTATTTTTTTAACTAAAGCTTAAAAGCATCAAAAAATCTCTATCTTTCTTTTTAGTGTATGAAAAGGACGTCTCACAACTGAAAACAATTGTTCCTGATTCCAATTTTGAATTATACGAGGTAAGCGTCATTTTCCTTTCAATTTACTTTTTCTCCTCTCGCACTAATTTTCTTCCGAACCAGGGCTCGGGAGTAAGAGTAAGATTACCCATTAGTCGCCAAGAATAAGTTTTGTTTCCCTAAGGCTTACTTCATTGCACTCAAATTGATTGATTGAATCTATCTTATTTTTAAGAATTAGCATGATTTCATTTAATATTGATATCATATTCTTGCTTTTTGATTCACTTAGTTGTTTTTGTTTTGTTTTTTTAGTATTAAAACAATTTTTTATCGTTGGGTAAGTAATAGTTTTAGATTTAATTTAATTGTATTAGTAGTTATCTCATAATTTAACCAAGCTCTTAAATTTTGCTTGATGATTCTTAAGACAAATATTTTTTAGGGTAATATTTTTCACTCTGGAGTAAGGGTAAGAGTAACATTGTAATTTTTTTACTCCCAGAATAGAGGTAAAACAACAAATTGCATTACAGAAAAAGAGTTGGTTGCGAAGCAGTTAAGAATGTCAAGGCAGGTTCACTGAGTAAATTCCTTGAATCTGAAGAGTTATCTCACATTTAAAAATATTAATTTAATAGGACAGTGAAGTTCCAGTTATGGAGCAGATATTACGAGGTTTGAAATGCAAAAATCATTACACCGAAAAATATGCCAAAATAATTGAAGAAGATGGAAAAGTTTAGGATGACAATGAAGAAGGCTTGGTCAAGATTTCTTCTTTTTAAGAAGTTTGAAAAGCGATAACAGCTTTAAAAATTTTATGATCGACCTTCACTAAAGGAGATGAATTTTAAAAAAAATTCTAAAAGTTCTCAAACAACTATTGATGGGTTTTTTCTTCAAATTCCAGTGAATGATTTATCTGCAATATATGTTAATATATGAAACCTGCTTAACGACCAGCTTTTATTCTCCTTATTTCATCTTCTTTGAGCTTATTTGACCTTCATTAAGAGAAAACGTGTTCTCTTGATATAGGTTTGAGTGTATATATTTAATGTAATAAATATAGTGGATTAATTCGTGTTTTTACTCCAACCTTCAATAAGGTCACCCCTCTAATATGGTCAAAACCAGGAGTCCCTTTTCTGGTTGTATTAGAGAAGCTTTACTGTGTGAAATGAAGGTTGATTTTTTAGTTAAATTCATTAGCATTTCACTCTCACGCTTGTTTAAATCAAAGTTCCTGTTTAATACTTTGTCAAGCACATTGTGGCAAGGTTTCAACTCATTCATTGTAAAAATATAGGACAAAACCTCAAAGTATAAACACTTTAACAAACTTATAATCCTTTATTTATATCATTTACTAAGCTTGCGTGTATATAAAGTGAGGGCATGCATCGGTTCTTTAATTTTGAAAGTTACACTTATTTCATTTTCTCAAATTTAACTTTTGAATTCTTGATTTAAAATTTTTTTGCAACTTTCAAACAAAATATCGGTTGTTAGTTTGGAAATAAAGAATTCTCAATATTAATTTTAAAGTAAACTCTGATTTAACGCTCACCTCTATCAAACGACTACCTCTCTTAACGACCAGGTTTAATATTCCCCAATTAATCCAGATTTTCGACGTTAATTTTAACTTTAAGCCACTTTTTTTACAAAGAGGTCTTATGATGCTACTCTTAAGTGGTGCTTTAATTAGCGTTTCATTGTAGCTATGAGTTTTAGATTATTCATTCACCGAAATGATGTTTATCAGAAAATTATTTTGCAGAAACTTTTCTTGACGAATTATTATACATTTAACCCTCACTTTACGGACTACGGGCATTGTTGTCCATCTCAATATTGAAAGCAATATTCTGAAAATTTTTATTATAGAAAAACCATTGAAAATTCTAAACGTTCAAAAATAGGTTCAATTTTTAAATTAAATAGAAAATCAAAAAAACGCAAAATTTAGAGGAAAAAATGATAGATGACGTTAATAATAATAATGAATTTGTTAAAGGCAATTAGAGCAAAATATTCTGCTATGAAAATGACAGACAAACTTTTCAAACTTTTTAGATGCTTTTTTTGTTTTTGGCAAACTGAACAATCTTTTTGAAGTAGAATGTGCACTTGATATTTGAAGATATTTCAGACGTCATTAATCTTATTTTCATTTATTCCTCAACCAAATGGTCAATCTTTTCATAAAAATCTTTAGGGGAATTGAACTTTAAAATTATCCAGTCATTGTCCAGAAGATAATTAGAAAAAGGTGCATGCGTCCACTTTCTGTTTGGTTTATAGGATCCTTAAGCTTTCACCATCTTATTAGAAACACCAACGTGTCCTTTAAATTCATTATATGCTAGTAAGCTTTCAGGGTTAGTATGAATATTTGTAGTCCTCGAACTTTTATTTTGGAAAATAATATATACACCACTTTGAATTCTTAGTCGCATGTTTTCTAAAGTAATAAGCATCAGCGAAGTCAAACTTGTGTTTCTAGATACTGTTATAAACATATCTTCCAATGGAACGAACGAGATGCATAACTTCTTTGAGAGAAGATGACAAATTTACTATGGGATTCTTAAATGAGTTTTATTATTGCTTCGTAATAATAGTTAAGCAAAGGTATACAAAATTGTTCAAGTTTTCTTTTATAAAGAACGCATTTCGTTTGACTATTGAAAAGCGCTTGTATTCTTTTTCCATATTTTCACTCTTGCATTGGTATTTTATAATATGTTTTGTATATACAAAATGTTTTCCCAACTACTCAAAGACTAAAAGATGATAGCCTAGCAATTTTTATTTACACCAGTGACTTTAAGATGTTGAAAAAACTCGATACAACAATTTTGAACAAAATCTTAGATAAATTTTTTAAAAAATTGTGCTGCTTTCCTATTCCCATAGGCACATTTAAAGGTAACAGTGCTTACCCAGATCTTTTTTCTGCTAAAAATTGAATTATCTTGCCTTCATGGAGATAATTGTTTGAAATCCAAGTATACTTTTACCTTCTCTTTTTAAAAAAACCCTGAAACAAGCTAGATTGAATACTGACAAAAATCTTTACACCCGCACTGCCATCAAAATTTAGAAGTGGAAAAACATTCTTATCTTCTCGTGTGAAATTCTGTCATCATCCACTTTGTTTAAACTGTAATCTCTACGCCAGGGGTGGCCAAACATTTTTATATAAGGGCTACTTTTTTTTTAGAAATTTTTGGCGGTCTACCTTGTAAGTATAAAAAATAATTAATATTCTTAAAACAAATATAACTTTTGTTATTTTATATAAGTAAAAAAAAATTTATTAACTTCAAAATATACAACTTAAAAATTATAAAAACTAATTTTTTTTGAAGATGAAACCTGGCACTGCATATTTTATGCTAGTTTTTCAAAATTTGGATCGAAATTTGTCAAGGCGATTCTTAAACATGCCTGCAAATGTTCGTTAGTTAATTGAGATCTATGTTTTGTTTTTATACTATTCAGTGAAGAAAAAGCAGATTCACACAAATATGTGGATCCGAAAAACGAATGGAAAGTAGCAAATACCCTCCAAATGTTGGGGTATTTATCTTTAAAAATATATTTTATAAAATCTTTCGACCCATGCATTGATTTAAGACTTAAGTCACATTTTATATTTATAAGTTCTTCTTCTAATTCAGCCAAATTGGCAATTTGTAGAAAGTCGCCAATTTTTTTTAGCTAAAAATTCAATACTCACGTCGTCCTTGAAGGGGTTTAGTAGAAAAGTGGTGATACTTTTAATATTATTAAAACTTTCGAATCTTTTTTCAAATTCATTCATGAGAGTTCTTAGACTAGCTACATATCTATCCACATTTAATCTTTTTTCAGCACCTCTTTCTTCATCTAAATTCGGAAAATGTTTTAAGTCGCCACGTTCCATTTGTTTAAGTTGTATATTCAACTTTTCTTTAAATGAATTTACATGACTAACCATTTCAATTATTGATTTATCTTTGCCTTGTAATTGGGTATTTAGTAGGCTTATCTTCTCAGTAACGTCGCAAAAAAAGCTAGATCGCAGAGCCATTCTGAATCACTCAATTGAACATATTGAATTTTTTTAGTTTCAAGAAAAATGCAAACTTTTGGTAATAGTTCTCTGAAACGAGTCAAAAACTTAGCACGGCTTAGCCATCTAACATATGTGTGTAAAAGCAATTCATTGTGTTCTTCTCCACACTCTTTTAGCAAAGCACGAAACTCTCGACGCGATAAACTCGTTGACCTGATGTAGTTGACAGTTTTGAACGCTATGTCCATGACATGATCAAAGTTTAAAAGTTTTGAGCATAGGACTTGATTATGTATGATGCAATGATATCAATAAATCTGGGAAACTTTTCATCGCGCTTACAACGAGAAATAAAGCCATTATTGCAACCAGTCATTGCAGGGGCACCATCTGTTGTAATTGAAACCAGTTTGGAAATTGGAAAATTTGTAAGTGATATAAATTCTTTGAATGAGTTGAAAATATCTTCACCTCTAGTGCGTTCATTCATCGGAATTATTGTTAACAACTCTTCTACGGCTGACATGTCAACAAAAACCATTCTGATGAAAACACTGAGTTGAGCAGTGCCAATATAGTCAGTCGACTCGTCAAACTGTAATGAGAGAACAACGCACTTATCAACATTAATTTGTAGAGCTTGCTCAAGATCTTGACTGATATCCTTTGTTCTTCGCATAATAGTATTTCGTGACAATGGCAAGTTATTTATACATGTCAATTTCGGACTTATTTTTGAAGTTTTCAAATAAAACATCTCCCGCTTTGATGAAAGCTTCTTTTACTATTTTTCCATCGCTAAAATATTTGTTATGTTTAATTAATGTTTGAGTAATTTTGAATGAAGTGATTGTATCAGATTTTGAGCTTGTGTTGTATTTAAAAAAGTTATTTTGTTGTTCGAGCAATTCTGCTTTGAGTTGTTTAACTTTTGATTTTCTTAAGGCTGTATTTTGTGGAAAATCAATAGAATAATTTTTGTGAACTTTAAAAAAATGTCTCTCCACGTTCGCTTTTTTAGGCAATGCAACTAAAAAACTTACAAATTAAACATAAACACTTGTTATTGTTCATTACAAAAAAGTAGTTCTCTTCCCATTCATTAAGTTTTTCTTTTTTTAAAAGATGATCCTGGCTCATTCATTTATCAGCCACAAAGATAAAATCCAATATAGTTAAAACTACTTCTAAAAAAGATAATAAAAGATAGTAATAAAGGTACTTTTATAAAAGGTTAATTTTGTAAAAAATTGGTATTAAGTTGAACATTATAAACAAAATTGCAACAAAATATTTTTTTAGGTTTTAAATTAAATATCAATTGATTATTTATGTTGACAACTATTTTTATAATGATTTTTTTCATTAATTTCACTTTTTTACATTTAACTATTTTTAATTTGATTTAATAAAATTATGACAAGCATGCCCTTCAAATAGAAAAAAATTCAAGCAAGGATGTTATTTTTCTTAAGTTACTGTGTCGAATAACTGAAAGATTTAAAATAGATTTAGTAATTTAGTATACTTCATTATAATAAATGTGTCACATGTGCGTGCATATAAAAAGACTAAATTAGAATTTTTTTAACATTGACTTCAAAGGTTGCTATAAACACAAATTAGAATTTTTTATATTCAACTTTCATAGAAACATGCATATGGTTACTATTGTTCAGTAAGGCAAAATGAGACACTGAATTAACGAAAAAAAATTAAATTATAAGTAGATTAAAAAAATTTTTCGATCTGACAAAAAATACACATCAAAAAAATTCTACTTAATACTTTTCCTTTAAATTATAAATTATTGCTTTATTACATAAGATTAAATTTAATATAATTTTCCTATTTCAAACTTTAAAAAAAATTTTTTTTTTGAAAATTGTAGTTAATAAAGTAAAATTTTTTTTAATCATTTCGATATACCGAAAAACAGTTCTACTAAATGTCTTAGTCTCACAATATGTCTAAAAGAATTCTAAAAATATTTAAAAAGGTTAATAGTCGCAACGTCGAAAACCAAAATGTCCGAGACGAAAACGTCCTAAAACCAAAACGTCCGAAAAAAAGCGTGTGAAATCCAAAATGTCTTAAAATCGAAACATCTTAGAATTAAAGAGTTCTAAAAAAAAAGCTTAAACTGAATTTTAGAACTCTTGAGTCGTTAGATTTCAAGAAATTTTGGACATAGAATGTATTGCCTTTGGACGTTTTTTTCAAATGTTTTAGTTTTTAGACGTTTTGTTTTCGTACGTTTTGCCAGGAATCATTAAAGAATAAAAAATTTGACATTTTGCATTGTAAGCGTAAAAACTTTTTACCGAAAAAAGACTAATTTATAAATTTAATGCACTTACAAAGACACAAGCAAAATTTTATAGGTGGTAAAACGCAAAGAACAATGTTGAAAATAATGTTCAACTTCTGATTTTTAAAATTTATATCATCAATCAGACCAATTCTACTGCATGGAGAAAAGATGATCAAAGTTAAATAAATAGCATACCACCGGAAATAATATAAGCTTCTCAAAGCTCTTAAATTGGTAACATAAATACATAGGTTTGCAACATATAGTTGTCATACCCAACATATAATGATAATACAATGTCCTTAATTTCCTCATCATCTTGAAAAATATGAGGATTATTCATGGAAGGGAAGTGTGATGTTGCGCATAGAAAAATTTTAGCCTAAAATAAGAAATCTTTATCAATATGATTGATTTTAACTATGCGAAAAATTGGGAAAATGCAACTTCATGAAACATTCACATAGATAATAATATGATAGAAACGGAAATTCATAAGAAAAAAATTGATCCAACAATTAATTTCTGGTTTATTCCTTAATTGTTTATAAACTACTTGAGGTCTACTTTCTTGAGCTTGGCGGCATGAGACTAGTCGACCGCGGGCGACTTCTTGGACACCTCTGCTCTACGCAATATGATTAAATTCATCCGCATTCGGCCTGTGTAATCGTTCACATCTGATACTTCACTTGAGCTCCTTTTACACTACTAATGAGAGTTTTTCATTCTTTTCTATTTATTTTCTTGAATATCAAAAATGGTTATTAGTAATTTTCTATATTTACGGATTCCTTCATGCAAGATAAAATTCTATAAATTAACTTAGAAATATTAGGGAGTATAGGTACCTTTTTTTTGATAGATGTATAACTCAAATGTGACTTACTTTAATAAAGAAAATTTATCAATTTTTCCAGATCAATAAATTTTTTAGTAGATTCATGTATGAATTTGTATGAACTTGTAGCGGGAAAGTTTATAAAATTAATCTTATAAGGAATATTCCTTAACTTTGAAATCTAATGTTATACCAACCGTGGATCATGTTAGATTGTTGTAATTCTTTATTCTGAAAAGCAAGGTATCAATGATATTGATCCGAGTTATTTATATAGCATTAATATTTGCCATTACTTTTCATTTTATTGGGTGAAATTGTCATGGTGTTTTACTTTTCTTTGTTCAAACTGCCATTTTTGAAGGAATGAATTACACTCGAGCTAAATAGCCCTCAAAGATCTAATTTTTAGCAACGTTTTTCTTCTAATTATTCTTGCTATAACTTTTACAAATGTTTTAGGAAGAGGGAAAACCGCGAATCGCTTCCTTATTTTCTTCACTAACCTCTTACAATGCCGTTCTACCAAATGCTAAAGAAACTGAAGATAACGCGGTACAACCAAAGGTACTCACACTTGACTGTTTTCAAAAATTGACTTTAAATTTTTGCATTTAAAAGAATAAGCTTGGCACCTTGGTTGGGGTTTATTTGCCATGCATTCAAAACATATTTGGCGTGATCCTTTTCATTCGCTTAACTTGGCTCGTTGGAATGTCAGGCGCTTTTCAAGGATTCCTTTTAGTCTTCATGTGCTGCTGTGTTGTAAGTACTTTTAATTCCTTATCATTTTAAAAATATTTTACTGAAACTACCAATGTCAAGGCCAGACATCTGTGGGGAGAATGGTGGGCGGTCCACCCCGAATATTTTTGGCCGATAAGGATGTACCCTTTTGTATCATTTTTATGAAAAAAATTAAAAAAAAATTATTTACTTATAACAAATTTCTGTATAATAATATCAAAATTGAAATCATTGATTGACAATTTTTACAGTGAATACAATTAAAAGAAATTTTGCTCTTCAATAATCTCAACAATGTACTCCTGACCAATATATCTATTGTTTTCTTCTTTTCTTTCATTTTTCGTGTAGGTTGTGTTGAGAATCTAGCGTCTGAATTTAAGGTTAATCAATACGTTAGGTATGTGATTTGAAGAGATCTTTGAATAAAGAATTTATTCTTGATAAAATTACAAAATAGCAGTGGTAAAAAGGGTGGATAAGAAGAGGATAGACTGGTGATTATTATCTATCCTTGCCATTTTAATATTCCTGTCTTTGGAGTAAGAGAGTTGCATTTGTGTAAATTTATTGACATTTCCCTGTTGCTTTTATAGTCCAAGGATATATGCTAAGAACGATTTAAAAGCTGTACCAGACTGTGCAGAAGCGATCGAATACTTCTTAAAGTGTATGCTTGCTCTGTTCTCTTTTGTGCAGTTCCGAAATTTCACTCTCAAGCATTTTCAATTGCTTTTTTTCAGTGAATGCGAGCACATGTTTGAAAAAGTCCTTTGTCGTTACATTTTATGCTGTTTGTAATTTGTCGCAATGTATCAGATAGATGACGGGATAGCCAGCGTGTTGACGCCGAAGACAAATGTGTACACGGCTCAAAATTAATATTCGATTTTCTACCACTTGTTTTTTGGAACTTATTCATGATTGGCTTATTGAAGGGGGAGCACATTCTAAAAGTACCTCAAGCTTTAAAATACCTATCAAGAAATTTAAAAACTTTAAATAGTTATTACTATAATCAAATTGGTGCCATTTCTTTAATGGAGGCAATCTATTATAGATTAGAGCTGATATGTCATGTAACTTTCTCTAAGCGAATAGACTATAAAAAATTGCTTTAATATATCTTAACTTGATGATCAATGAAATCTGATCTATAGTGTGGCAAATAGATACCGTCTTTTTACAGTTATGTTTTATTATTAATGATTTGGATATTTATGCTTAAAACAATGGTCCAATTTTTAACTTCCTTTATATGGGAGAGCAGCTGATTGTAGGGTACAAACTATCCGATCTCTTGTCTCCTTATAATGAATGAGAATTCACTAGCATAAGTATCAAAAAAATGTTGTCCATAAAGCATAGTTAGTTGGATCATAGGACTTTATGTGTAAGATTATTATCGTAGAACATAGACAGGCACTTATTGTGAAATACATACTATATACGTGGACAGAGAGGAATAACTCATGTGTAATAATATTGATCAAATCATTATTTCAGCATTATATAATATATATATTGTTTTCGATTAAATCAATATAGCCTAATTCTTTTCAAATGGAAATAATACAATCGCGTATACTTTTGTTTTAAGTTTGTATACAAATATTCCATTTCGTTGCACCATGAAATTTTATGAAAGAAGTATCATCTTATTCGATGTAATTAAAATATAGCCAAGTGAATTACTTTCAATAACTAACTCTTCGAGCGCAGAATCACTCTTTGTCGTGTCCTAGAATGTGGTCAAGGCGTTAGATTTTTTATCTTGTTATGTTGTCGTCTCTACCAGTGACGTACCGATTGAATCGACATCGTCATCGTTAAATTTTCCGATGATGATCGATCTTTTAAGACGAGGCTATAAACAAATTGGAGTTCATGATAGCCGTGTTGAGAGTGTATAAGAGAGCATTATAGTATTTCGCTTTCTTTTTGCAAACCATTTGTTGTTAAAAAAAATATTACGTGGAGATGGCTGGGTTTCGCAAATCACGTTATCTATTGTCTTGATATTATGTTTGTTATGTAAAAATTTATTGATTTCTTTTCAAGCACTTTCGCAAAAGAAATAATTTTGAAGAAAACCCCTGACTTTTGGATAATTTATATGACTGTTTTTTGCATTATGACTCGCACCAATGCTATCTCAGTAGAACTAAATAACTAAAATTATTTGTGCGAGTTATTAAGGGTATTGGGCAAGTTCATAGGGGTATTGAGCAAGTTCATAGGGGTATTGGGCGCGTTCTTAGGGGTATTGGGCGCGTTCTTAGGGGTATTGGGCGCGTTCTTAGGGGTATTGGGCGCGTTCTTAGGGGTATTGGGCGCGTTCTTAGGGGTATTGGGCGCGTTCTTAGGGGTATTGGGCGCGTTCTTAGGGGTATTGGGCGCGTTCTTAGGGGTATTGGGGGATTTAGGGGTTCGGAGGGGTTTTGGGGGGGGGGGGGGGGTGGGGGGGGGGGGGGGGGGCGCGTTCTTAGGGGTATTGGGCGCGTTCTTAGGGGTATTGGGCGCGTTCTTAGGGGTATTGGGCGCGTTCTTAGGGGTATTGGGCGCGTTCTTAGGGGTATTGGGCGCGTTCTTAGGGGTATTGGGCGCGTTCTTAGGGGTATTGGGCGCGTTCTTAGGGGTATTGTGCGCGTTCTTAGGGGTATTGTGCGCGTTCTTAGGGGTATTGTGCGCGTTCTTAGGGGTATTGGGCGCGTTCTTAGGGGTATTGGGCGAGTTCTTAAGGATAAAACTAAATGTAAGGCTCACATCGAAAAAAGATGATATGAATGTAGCGTAAATAATTCCTGATTATATTTTACATTATAGCATCTCATATTTATTTTTTATAAATTTTGTGGTCTCTCAGTAGGCGTTTTTTTTAAATAATTATGTACAAGGGGGCATTAAATAGAAAAAGTTGGAGAAACAACTTCGTGGTACTATTTTATCCATAGTAGAATATATATATACTATATTTAAATTCTGTTTTTCTTTACGGAGGGAGCACTTTGCATGCATGCTCATGCTTTCACATCAGTATTATAACATACAAGGAATCAATTTTTATAAATTATTAAAAAAAATTAATGTTGGTGTGATAGTTCATTATAAAAATTGATATTTTAATAATTAAATTTCCTCGGCTCAGTCTATTTTCAAAGAATAAAAGCTGCTACGAATGCTGCACCGTAAAGCAATAAACCTCATTTTCCATCCATCCACGATTAAAGCTTTATGCGAAATTTAATCCATACTTATCTTTCTGTTATCCTTTCTATCATCAAAGTGCTAGTATTTACTGCCTCTTCGTTTATGAAGTCTTTCTATTTTGTTCAACTCTTCATCTACCTTTTAATTGGCCTTAAAAGATATTTCGTAACTGCGAAATATCTGTCGATAGGAGAACGCTTTTAGAGATTCCCAATTCTATGTGTGACAAGTTGGGAGAACAGCGTGACCATACTACCTTATCGTCATTCCATACTTCTTATAGCTAGTCACTATATAGAGTATTAAATATTCACGTATTTGGTTATATCTAGGCCAGTTAAAAGTTAAAGTCAACTTTTGTTATAGCACTCTAAAAAACACATTAATAGCCTTTTTTTATAAAGTTCGATTTATTAGGTCAGCAAAGGTCAATTTATTTTATAATCAATTTTTATCTGTGTGATCTAGATGTTTTTATAAATTTTACGTTTAACAGAAAAAGAGCAAGTTTTTAGCATGTTTAAAATAACTTTTACTTATTGCCGATTTCATAAACCAACTAAAAAATAGATTATTTCCTTTTGATTGTAATACTTTTAATGTAAGGTAAGAAGTACATTGTGCTTTTCCATTCAGAAGGTACACTTACATTTTTTGTATCAAAACTATGAGCAATGAAGCTTCATTGCTGGATTGAACGTAAGACCTTGGGTATAGAAGTAGTGGCGTAGCAACAAATAAAAATGAGGTCGCACTAGAGACACTTTTTTTCAAAAAAATAAAAATCTATTTCTCAGAAACTCAAAAGCCAATATAATTTTTATTAACTCTTTGAGGACGAGTGTGACTCCGGTGTACCTACCATGAAATGAAAATCGCTCGCTAACAAAAAATTCCATTGAAAAAGAAAGCAGATGCTTAGTGTTCAAAATTGTGGTCCTCAAAGGGTTAAAATAGTGAATCTAAGGCTAGCTGACTGTACTATCTATCTATACAAGACTCATCTCGTTCCATTTTACACAGCAGTGTTTTTACTTTTCAACGCATTGCTTCTGGCGAGCATAAAGACTCATTTATTGATGTAAACGTAGTGCAGTGAGACCTAGTTATCGGTTTGACGTTTGAACAGGAAACTTTTTGTATTCATATATCATTAATAAAAATTCAATAGTAATATTTTAGACAAATTAACATTCGCTCAGAGTGCCACTAATAATAGATACGCCATTTGCTTGGTGGTTTTATTATAATCAGCCATTAATATTCTTTCACGCTATTTTGAATAAAATTAAATAATTTTTAATAAACTATCTATCACATTCGTGTCTGTTCGAGTTTTGATTTCACCTCATCTTACATCTATACTAGTACATATATTGAATGAAGACCCAAATCTTAAGTTCTTGTGTATTTTAATTTATAATGGCTTTACTGCGAAAATTGGTTGACTTTTGATTTAGGCTTTTTTCTTATTATTCTTTAACAGTCATATATTTTCCATTTTGAGTGAAAAGCATGCTCTATTTTTCTATATAAGACACTTACAACAGCGATATCGATGAGTGCTATAGCAACTAACGGTGTTGTACCTGCTGGCGGTTCTTACTTCATGATATCGCGATCACTGGGTCCTGAATTCGGTGGCGCTGTTGGTTTCCTTTTCTATCTGGCGACTACTTTTGCTAGTGCAATGTACATAATTGGAGCTGTTGAAATATTCTTAGTATATATCTATAGACCTCTAGGATCAATACCAAATATTCACATTTATTTTTAAGGTTTATCTTTGTCCTGTAGCTTCATTTTTCACAAATATGTTTCATAATTTCAGATTATTTGGAACACTTCTTCTTATTTTTCTTTCTCTTATTGTGATGGTAAAGTTCATTTGTTTATTTATCATTTATCATTTTTTATCTCTTCTATTTTCAGGTCGGAGTCAAGTTTGTTAACAAATTTGCCACAGTCTCGCTATTTTGCGTTCTTATTTCTATTTTATCAATATTCATTGGCGTTTTTGTTAACATCAAAGGAAATAATAAAATAAAGTATGAAAAATTATATTATGATTTACCATTTTATTATCTACTTTTTTCAGATCATGCCTGCTTGGCGATAGGCAATTACTCAAAATTTCTCAAGATATTCCTTGTTCCAAGTATTTATCAAATAAACATAAAAAGAATACGAAAATTTGGGATATGTTTTGTTTTAAAAACAAAAATGGAAAATACTCTAACTGTTCTTCTGAATTCACTAACGGAAGAATGCGAACAGATACTCCTATCAAAGGCCTACTTAGTGGAGTATTTTTTGGTATGCTCTTTTTCAATAATTACTTAAATATATTTGGTAGTTTTTGCTCTTTTTTGGTAGGATAGGGACATATCACTATCGTTTAATTTATACTAAACATTGGGATCAAAATTCTGGCTTTTCATGTTTTAGTTTGTCTTTTCTTTGACCATTACACGACAAGCACTTTTGCTTACCCACATAATGGTAAAGGTAAATGTATTATGCGGTGTTCCCTTTGAGAATGCTCAATTGCACCTCTTTTAAATTCGCCACGTATTTAATAATATAGAAAAGAAATGCTAGGTTGTTTTAAAAATAGCCTCAAGGACGACGAGAACATAACAAAAGATATCAATTTTTTTTAATAAAAAATGATCAAAAACTTAAAAAAACTTTTAAATAAAAATCAAAAGATAAAAAATTAGCGCGATGGTTGCCTATCCTCAAAATTTTTATAATTTTCAAAATTTACTATAAAACATTTTTGTCCATCAAATTACCCTACATTACACTTGTACTGTCAGCTCCCAATCCCATAATAACTGCAGAAATTTTACCAAGTTGAATTACCTTCTTTGTAATTATGATTGGACCACTCTCTCTGCCTTCTGCCTGAAAAAAAGAGATGGAGTCAACATAGCGAAAACAAACTGATATTTCTTCTTGTGTGTATTATTTTTGTACACTCATCTTTTAGGATTGAGTACATTCCCACTTTTTTTATAGCTTTTGACAAACTTTCATTTTTGAAAGTAGGATTTTTAGGCAGTACAATACGACCTTTTGTAAATATTTAGGGAATAGAAATCTTGGAAGCCTGTATTTGAGTTTGCCTCTGTCTTTTTAAGATGGTATAGAAACGCTTGCATGGGAAGATTCATCAGGAATAATGTCAGAGACCTAATTTATCTGACACTCAATTATCCCAAAACGCCACTATCACTTATGCAAACTAAACGTTCTCACGCTTGCCTTCATAATAATGTATCAATCAAAAAATAAAAAAATAATTGAAATGATTATGACAGCAATAGATTACGCAAATATAAATACAGCTTTCGAAGTAGGAAAAAAGCTGACAGAGGGAGAAATTATCTCTCTGTGGGCAACAGAAGAAATTGAGACTCCAGAGAGTGATGATTATGAAGACACACCACCACCTACTTATTCAATAAGAGCAAAGACAGTTAGACAGGATCTTACCGCCCTCACTTTATCAAGAGCGATTCTCAGACATGTTTGTCACTACCACTTTGCTCACAGCTTTACTGCAGACATCATTAGCAAACTCGCAACAAAAATCAAATAGTGTGAATTTACATATATGCATAATGTATTAATTTTCATAGCATCTCTCATCCACTATACTTGATAACTAAAAAAATATTATACCCTAAATAATTGATTCTTTGGAATAGGAAACTTAAAAGGTACTGATATTGAGGATTCGTTAATCCGACAAAAATGTCCGTGAACAAGATTCTTATTTCTATTTTATCAATATCCATTGGTGTTTTTGTTAACATCAAAGGAAATAATAAAATAAAGTAAGGAAAATTATATTATGATTTCTCATTTTGTTATTATCTAAGGTAATGACAACAGCCTATCTCTTCATTTAATCTAGTTTGACCAATGTGTTAAGATTTTGTCTTTCAGTATTTTTAAAGTACTAGTATGTTTTATGAATAAGAAATATAAAAAATAATAAACTCTTTCTTCATAAGTAAGCAAAATTTTAATAACCAAAGTCATAGTTATTAAAAAATTCAACATTAACTTTTCCTAAATGAAAATGTTTATCTTATTTTTTAATAATTCATCCAACTAATCAGGGCCTGCGCACCCTATTTTTTTTGGGGGGCTTGAGCCCCCCCCCCCCCCCCCATTTTTGACCTGAGCCCCCTTCACCCCTCACCCCCACTCAATTTTTCAAGCTTAAATAAGTTTTAAATGAACATCAGATTAAATGCGCTTGTGAAGAAGTCTTTTCTTTGTACATTGGTATTTTCAATAAATATATTATAAAATTGTCTAGAGTATTTTTTGAGTGTATGAATATTTATTCAAGCTGCTCTAACAATAGGAATCAGCACTGCATCCTGTGAGAAAAGTTTTTCGACCCTTAAAAGAGTTTTCGAACTATTTCAACGAAAAGTCAAGACGGCTGAATGTTTGACATGTAAATTGCTTTATTACTCTAAAAATGATTTTCTTTCACTTTTGTTTTATAATAATTATACTCCTCAATCCTCATCACCTTACTTTTATGACCTTCTTTAGCTTCCAGAAAGAAAATTTTATAGTGTGTATTTTCATAATGTATAGTATCAGCTCCTTTGAGCCCCCCAAAAAATTTTGGTTAGCGCGGGCTCTGCAACTAAGCATACAAAATTAAATAACTACAAACAATCTGTATTATTTACACTTACATGACATTCTTGTGAATTTCTTACATCTTCCATCATCATCATCACATCAAAGTAGTCAAGCTTTGCAAGCTCTCTTTATATCGACTACTATCTCCTAGTTCTAAATTCCTCTAATTTATTTTTTTTCACTTCAAAGTGTACACATTGTTTTAGTAATATGGAAAATATAATTCTTGAAAACAGAATTTGAGGCTTTTTTAAAGTATAAAACATTTTCAGTATCGCAAATCCTCTCATAATAATAATCGTATAAAATTCAGCTCTTTAAAAATGTCTGCTTGCGCCCTTGGATATATTTGAATATTAGTAGCTTTTATTTTTTTGCATGTATACTTTTTTTGCTAGAAAATTTATGGCAGGGTTATACTCTTCCAAACGAAGTGTTTCCGAAGGAAATGGCTCTAAATTCTAATATCGTTCAAGCAGATACCTTTACATCGTTTACAATTTTGCTCGCCATTTTTTTCCCATCTGTAACAGGTCTTTTAACATATTTATTTTCTTACTAATATAATTTTGACACTAAATCTTAATTGCCCTAAATAGGTATCATGGCTGGGTCCAATAGATCAGGTGATTTAACAGATGCCCAGAAGTCTATACCAATCGGAACCATTTCTGCTGTTCTTACAACTTCATTTGTCTGTAAATGATTTAATCTTATTTCGTGTTGCGTATTTCATATCATTTGCATCGTAGATATAGCCTGTGTTTTCTTCTTCTCTGGCTCTATTTCTAATTTCTTACTGCGTGACAAGTATTTTCTTATTTGCTTACATATTCGCTGATCTTTTCAACTCACCCACCTTATCATTCAGACTTGGCGAGAGTATAGGAGGTGGAATGCTTGTGGCCCATTTGTGCTGGCCTCACCCGTTGTTGGTCACTTTGGGAGCACTCTTCTCTACTATTGGTGCTGGTCTACAAAGTCTTACAGGTAGCATTGTGTCACTTATGTCAGTCACAAACAATGAATGTATGCACACTACGAGTTTATTCGTTTCATAGGTGCACCAAGACTTTTACAAGCAATTTCTAACGATGACATCATTCCCGTTCTCAAAACTTTTTCCATTACTTCAAAGTCTGGGGAGCCTCACAGAGCACTAATTTTGACTTTTATCATTTCGTTAATCGGAATTCTTATTGGAAACTTAGATCTCGTTGCGCCAATAATAACAATGTATGCATTAGGCAAACAAGGATGTTGCATTTAACTCTACTACACAAATCCTTTTTTCAGGTTTTTCCTCATGTGTTATGGATTTGTTAATTTAGCTTGTTGCTTGCAAACTCTTTTAAAGACTCCTAATTGGCGACCAAGATTTAAATATTATCACTGGTAAAATAGTTTCGCTACTTTTACATCATTTTATCCCACATTTAAATTTTAGGCTGCTTTCTCTATTTGGTGTGTTTATGTGTGTAGTAATAATGTTCATCTCGAGCTGGTATTATGCAATTTTTTCTTGTGCTCTAGCCGGATCTATTTATAAATACATTGAATATCACGGGTATATTATTATTTTTACTAACTAATGTATTCTTAGTTTGCGTAAATTGTGTGTTTTCCATCATTGAATAATTTTCAAAAAAGTTGTTAATAAGTATGCAATTTTTTATATCTAAGAATATCTATGACCCTTTCAGGCATAATGGGACACTGGTGTCCCAAACAAAAAAATTAAGATGAAAATAAAATGAGCATGTTACTTGCACGTTAACTCAACTTTTTAGTAATATAACCTTTATTTCCATTTAATTATATCAACATTTTGAATTTTTTTCAAATTTTTCTCTCAAAATTGTTTACAAAGTGGAAAAAAATATGAACTATTGATGAAAATTTTTTAAATCAAGTTTTTTCAAATGTATTCTTTATAGAATCATCAATTTTACCTGAAAATTAAGACACAAAAAATAATAGATACATATTTCAATAATTTGACAGCTATCCAAATTTTTTTTCTCTCTTGCCTGTGTGAGAGTAGATATCAGCAGTTTAAAAAATTTTAGCCGTCAAATGTGCTGATAGATGTGTTTTCTATATTTTGTGTCTCTGTATTGAATCCCGTGGAACCTGCACGACTTGTTAGCAACACACATCACAGATGTTAATGCAGAAGAGAATCTATCATTTATAGTAGACTAATTTTGACAACTCTAAAAAGGGAGCAGATAAAACTGAAGTGTTCATATTTTTTAACTTCATCACCAAGTTTTACTTTTTATCCTTCTTATGTCTCTGAAAAGTAAAATATACCATAATGGAAGAGAATTGACAATAAGTAAAAAAGATATAACTGAAATTATCTACGCTGAAAACTCAGAAGGTATTTTTAAAGTTGGACAATGATGATATTCAAGCTCTGATATCTGGTGATGAAGCAGGATGTAGCTCAGTAAGAATTTCCAATAATGAAGCGTTTTTCCAAGATGAAGAAGAAGAGAAAAATCCTGAAATTGAATGGACTGCAATAATTCGAAATGCGTGTGCTCCTTCTGTAGAAAATCCTATTGAATACGGTAAATTTTTGGATTCATTTTCACAACTGTTAGATTCTTCTCATATAAATGACTAATTTTTTGTGTTCAAATAAGTAACTAATTTTGATATATTATTAAAAGATATAATTTTTGTATAATCTCAAAGATATGCTGAGCAGAAAGGTCATATTTTTTCAACCAATTAGCATGAAATTTCTGCTTTTATTGAGATGCATCTTGTGTTTTTTTTCATCGGCTTCCGACCATAAGAAACTATTGGTCTAAGAACAAAAGTTTAAATGTAAGCTATATTTCAAATATCATGACATATAGTAAATTTACTGAAATCAAACGTTATTTTCATTTCAATAACAATGATAAAATGAATGGTGATAGGGCTTATAAAGTGAGGCCGATTTTCAAACATTATAATGCTGCTTTTGGAAAGATATTTTATCCAGAAAAAAATCAGTCAATTGATGAAAGAATGATAAAATTTAAAGGCAAATGTAGTATGGAACAGTATGTTAAAGCAAAACCTATTATGTGGGGTTTCAAATGTTAGTTCAGAGCTGGTATTACAGGTTTCGTTTATCAAATAGAACCCTACGTTGGTAGAGAAAAAGACATCGAGCATTCTTTAGGCGGAAATGTTGTAATGCGGTTATCACAGAAAATTTTCCACACGAGTTGTCATCTGTATTTCGATAGTTTTTTTCCTACTGCCAATCTTATGAAAATGTTGCATGATAAAGGTATTATGGAGACTGGCATTATACGTGAAAATAGAAAACTACTCCCAAGCGATTTGAAAAATCATAAAGATATGAAAAAAGGCAAAACAGACTGTCATCAAACAACTGATCGTAAAATCAATGTTTGTAAATGGTTCAACACTCGTGGAATCACAGTGCTATCAAACTTTATGAAGCTCAGAAAAAAACGAAAGCGTGGAGAAAGAGATGGCTTTATTCAAACAAAACCTACTATGATCTCACATTACAATACTTATATGGGAGGAGTAGACTTGTCAAATCAATACAAAAGCTATTACAATTATGATCATAGATCAACACATAAGTATTACCTAAGAATTTTTTTGATTTGTTTAAAACATCTCTCATAAATTCTTATTTGGTTTTCAAAAAGTTAAATAATGAATATAGTTAATCTTTTATAAAATTTAAGCAGGTTATTGCTACGCGATTGATAAACAACTTTACATCCAGAAAGTACCCTTCTTCTTCCACCTCAAAAGAAAAAGATTTCCCTCATCTTCCTGATTTCAGTGAGAGAAGACAAAGATGACAATTTTGTTGTAAAAATAAAAGAGAAAGCAGAACATTCATTTTTTGTGGAGCCTGTGAAAAGTTTCTCTCTGTACAAAAAGATAGAAACTGTTTTTTGAACTTACATTTAGAATTATGATTTTTTAAACTAAAAACAAGTTTTTTCAATAAAGTATTTTTTATTTTTTCCTTATCAAGTTTTTTATTAGATCAAAAGTAAAACAGTTCCCAAATTTCATTTGATACTAAGACTAAAAAATTTGTAGGGCTATTTAACAAGATAACTTGGTGAAAAATATCTCCTAGATAAAAAAAAAGGGTAATGTTGCACTATCCGTGCATCGATAAAAGACGTTTATCGATGCACGGATAATGCAACATTACCAAAAAAAGTTTAAAAGTAACAACCATTAAAACTTTTAATCCATTTTCTAATAAATGAAATTTTTTTAAAAATTAAAAAATTTTTTTCCTTATATGCACAGTGGAACACTGATGTCTCATTTCAATTTTCTGGGTCAATGACATTTAATTTCAAAATTGCTTCAGTTTTGTCTTAGTTATATTACAGGAACATTTTTTAAAAAGGTTTCACATCATTTTCACTGCGTAACTTTTTCTGTGCCTGAAAGGGTTAAATGATATCACAACTGTCAAACGTGTAAAAGTTTTGTTAGGTCATAAACTACGCCTCTACTCTCTAGTTCACTATATTGTAGTCCATGATTTAGAGCTGAAAAGGAATGGGGCGATGGAGTAAGGGGTCTTGCTCTGAGCGCTGCTCATTACTCTCTTTTGCGTTTGGAAGAAGGCCATACACATACAAAAAACTGGAGACCACAAATCCTTGTATTTTGTCATATGGACTCATCATTAAACGTCACGCAACCACGTCTTCTATCACTGGTGAACCAGCTTAAAGCAGGTTTATTATAAACGTTCTCAGTTACACTTCTTCTTTCAATATAGTTAATCATCATTCTTCAAAATGATCACTATCAGGCCAAATACTCTATTCGATGCATGATTTTCATCAACCTTCTAGAACAGTTATTCTCAATATTTTTCTTTTATGGAACATTTTCAAACTTACTGAACCCTTTAAAATTAAATAATTACTATTAAATTAATTGTAATTACTTTTAGTATCAAACCTGATTCAACAAGATATGAAAATGGGAAAGCATTCACATATAACTGAGCTTTTTGCCATAATATATCCATTTTTTCAATTTCTGAACTTTTCCTCAACAAATTACTATACTTACTCCTGGACCTCTCTTAAAATATAGCGGATCCCTTGGGGATCCACATAGATCACGTTAAGAAACACTGTTCTAGAACTTAATGATTCTTACTTTTTAATAATAAGTATGACTAGTTTACAAGAGTCCGTTAAACAGGTGTTAGTTATATCATTTAAGATTTTAAAGGGACTGTGACTTTGAAAGACTCATAATTTTTTCAAGAATCTCAATATGGTTTCAATCCATCATGATTAGCAATATTTTTATGGCCATAATCTTATCTTTCAAAGTAAAGATAAATACCAAATTATCTATTTTTGAGAATGAAATAATAATAGACTTATTTTTACTTTTATTAAAATTGAACTAAAATCCAAAGAAACAAGTAAAGTTAATTTTGTGTAAATGTTATTCTTTTATTATTCTAACAAGAGTGATCACACTTAAGTGATGGCGTTGCTCTTTCGCCACTATTTATGATTGGACTTTGTTGTATAGAAACTTATATTTTGATTTCCACTAATGCATGACTCAACAATACGAAGATTACCTTTAAAAGTATATTTTAAATTTTTTGATATAAATTTAGAAGAAAATAATTTTTAAAAAGTAACCTTAAATGAATATAGATGCATCCAATGAAGTAATTTTTATATACAAATCCGTAGGAACTTGCCTCAAACTAAAGGGGACATTTTATTATACTTAACCTGATATGAGTATAGACTACTTGTAATGTGTATTTTGAAGAGATTGTTGAAAATTAAGCGGGCATCTTTTTATTTCTATATTAAATGATAAATATACTGAAACCTTTTTAATACAACTTCAAGTATCTAGATATATATACCTTGTCTCCATTCCCATTTGGAAATCGGAAAATTTCCCCTGTTAACAGATAGTATAAATGAAAGTGGTGCTACATGAAAGTATGGAGAGAAGTCTATCATATGTTTTTTTCTACTCATATTTGTAGCATGTCTGTGTTTTTTTTAATTATTTTTACAACGTATTTTAGGAAAAGGTTTGACTATTTGTGGATCGATTTTAAAAGGCTCTTGGATCAAAGACTCCGAATTATCTCAATTATGCAAAGATGTGTGACTTAATTTCTTTGTTTGATGTTTGACTAATGTTTTCTTTTTATCTCTGTTTAGAAGTTGTCTGCACTTATGGCCAAAGAGAAAATCAAAGGATTTTGTGATGTTCTTCTCTCTGAGGATATTCTAAGTGGGCTTTCACACCTGTAACCTTTAAATTATATTTTATCTCAATGCATTTCATGAATTGTACCGAAATTTCCTTTGTATACAGTTCACATGTAATAATGACAAATGCGTACAATGTTTCATCCATCAAATTAATCTAATTAGTAAAGATTAAACTAGACTTTAATCTAATTAGTAATTACTCTTAGATGTGCATTGTGATTATTTAGATCAGTGGCGACCCAATTTAAGCCTCGCCAGACTTTCTGCGACCCCCACAAAGAGCAAGACTATATTCATTGAAGGTATACATAAGAATGCTACATAACTGCAGTAACTTATTTTATTATAGCAAAAACAAAAATATCAAGTAATACAAGCTTTATTTTGATAATAAACAATAATGTTCTTAATGTCATATTTGGTACTGTTTTTCTATCACCAACTTCTAAATCTGTGATTTTGTTTTGGATACAGCACAACGTAGGTTATCTTCAGCATGGAGTTTATTTCTTAGCTTTGAAAGTTGTAAAGATGAAAAGGTCACTTCACACATAAAGAAAATGCATGAGAATTCTCAGCATACCTTCAGCCAAATTTGGATATTGAAGTAATTGCTTGATCCAAAATTGATTCACTTCTATGGATTCAAAGTCAGTGTTGGCACAGTCAGATCTGATAAGATCAATGAATTCCTTTTGATATCTTTCAGGAACATCTTCAATTTTTGCAGAAAATGGTTTTCAAAGTAAGCTATGGGATAACTGAGGCATTTCTGGAAAATATCAACTAAACTCCTCTTTTGTCTCCGTGTTGGATCAGCAAACTTTAAAAACTGTTGTTGAATGGAACATCAGTCTCATTTTCTTCAACACGTGTATTTAATGTGGGAAACATGTAAAAATTTCTCTTTTTTATCCTTGACAGCCAAAGATCCTGCTTCATTAGGCAGGCATTTTATTTTTCTGCAAAATCAAGTGTTTGAAGTCTCTCCCTGAAGTGAAAGATTAAGGGAATTCAGAATTGTGAAGAAATCTACCAAGTATGCAGTTTTTAAGCGATCAACTCAAAAAATCTCTTCAATACTTTTCCTTTTGACAAGCCGTCTTACCTCAGTGTGCAATAGAAGAACTTCATGCTTGGAATCGATTTCTTGGCACAGTTTAGCGAACCAGCGATTGTTCAATGCATTTGACTTTATGAAGTTAACTGTTTTAACAATTGATTGCATAACAGTTTTCAAATCTGTTGTCAATGTTTTTGAAGCAAATACTTGACGATGTATAATGCAATGAACTCGAACAACTTGTGGAGAAAGATTCTTTACCATCTATTGAAACCCAGATCTACCGCCTAGCATAGACGGTGCACCATCAGTACATATGCCACCAACATTTTCCCACTTAAGTCCATGTTATTTAAGAAATGATCCTATTTTTTCATTTATCTGAATTTTAATTATTCACCAACAACTCATTTATTATTTCTTACATATATCCGCATGTCTTTCTTCAGCTTACTGTAGGTTTGTAAACATCAATATTTTTGGCATATATGACTTGAGACTAAGGTTGGTAATTTGCAGTGAAATTATCATTAATATTCAGGGAATATCATTATATTGAACGTAGTTAATAGAAAATTCAAACATCAGACAACCTTTTATTACACACTAAGACACACAAAAAAAAAGAAAAAAACTACTAAGTACAAAACCAAAACAAAATTAGTCCTTTAAATACTGACTATTAAAACACAAGAGATAAATCAAATTTTAAAATATTACAACGCTCGATACTTACAACTTTCCAAATATAAATTCCATGTTGGCTTAAGCAGACTGGTAGCACAATGACATACCGACATGCCAGATGCAAACTCTTAACTGATACAAATTATCCTAGACAGGCATATATATTACATATCCGAAGCACTATGGATACAGGTAAAAATAGCCAAGAACCTGTGATCCCCGCAAGTTAATCCTAGGATTAAAAAGGTCCTGAAAAAGACGATAGACAACAATCTACTGTACAATTGATTGCCCCAGTTAATCTTGGCATTAAAAATGGAAAATAGTACAGTTTGACCTAACGCATATTCTATCCTTTGTCTTTTAGAATTAGGCCTATATATACCGTCTCAGGTCGGAATGGGGCAATGTTTGGGAAAAGATTACTGAATCCTCTTAATCCATTGATATCAGTCAAATCCCTTATAAATCATTATCAATTATAATGTCTTGCGACCCCAAGCAAATTACTTGTCGACCCCATTGGGGTCACGACCCTGAGGTTGGGAACCACTGATTTAGATTAGATAGACCCAAATTTGGGTTGCCAGGGGCCAATGAAAAAAACGGGAAGATAAAAAAATCTTGAAATAACAAAAATAAAACTTAATTATACGAGTAGAAAACAATAAATTTACAAATCAATTCGCTATTCTCTCGTCCATTCAGCTGTATACACTTGTATTTGCAAGTAAAACAATGCAATGCATACCTAGTGCCTATCTTGTTTCAATCAAATAAAATCCATTTGATATTTTAAATCCATTTGATGTGAAAATTGAAGATCTACCCCAGGAAATTTCTGATATCTACCAATTAGCAACTAATTGAAATAAACTTGTAGAAATATGAATCTTCGTTATAAACGTGTATATGTGTGTAATCGTATGCAAAGTAAATAGTATGAAAATATTTATTAACTTTTTTAGTATTCAGCTTTCAGGTCTGGGTGGCCTGCGCCCAAATTGCGTTATGATGAATATGCCAAAAAATTGGCAAAGTTCAGACAAAACAATAAATACAGACTGGAAAGACTTTATTGAAGTTATACATGCCGCTCATTCTGGTAGTCTTTAATTAAATCTTTACTTTCCACGATTTACTTTTATTTGCTAAGGAAAGGTTGCATTCGATAGGTATTTATTTTAAGTGAACCGATAAGTGCCAACTCGTGGGGAGTTTTGATGAAATTTTTGGCCAAACCGAGTCTTTTAGATGCAATGGATATTATCTACTGGAAGATTATGACTAAAGTTGTGCTTTCCAGAAACATCTCTTTCTCTTGTCTTCCTTCCTATTTACACAGGGCTTTACACCAGCCATGCTGTTCCACGTGTACTTTGTTTTTAAACTCTGAAGATTCAGTCCAACTTTTAGCAGACTAAATCTTTTTTATCTGCATTCCAAATCTTTAGCTTTTTTTTTGACAATGTAGCCCTTTTTTGGTAAATATTTTTAGCGTGATCCTTTCAAATCCATCATGATAATCCTCTCGCATAGAGGTAGAAGTACAATCGGAGTCACCTATTAATTTTTGTTCAGTCTAAACAATTTTTTGAAACTGAGTGGACAATTTTCCCTACAAAAATGTTCGCAAGGTTAGGGCTTGGAAGTTTCGTGTAGTATCAGCTGCCATATGATTGTCTCAATCAGTAGCCATCCACTTATCGCTAAGAGCTACCTAAATTACTTTAATATACTCAGCTCCACGGCCGAGCAAAGATATAATAGATTGGTGTGTGTGTCAGGGTAAATTTGGTGAAGATATTCATAAAGGTGTAGTGATTTATCAGCTCTAAGTTGTGCGAGTGTGTGTCATGTTTTGATCAGCCGATTTGTGCTGGTGGAATGTTGATGATTTATTGGGGTTAATTATGGAGAGATAATTTGTGATAGTTTTTGTGTGTATCCTTTTATTTATGTCTCTTTGGTATTCATTTCAACCACAAAAACTCTTCCATTACACATTCCCTCTTATTTAGGTGGCTGACACAAGCTATATAAGGTGGCCATTGTTTTGCTCACCCAAAGAACATTTTGAGTAATGATTGTGATTTTAGCAAACAGCTTCCGTGATTGGTTTCTTGAGGCCACCACCAATAAAGGCACCGTATATTATCTACAATGCTAACACATGTACCGCCTTTTAACATATGGATATTTAATATAACATAAAAAAGCGCAATTAGAAGAATTAAATTAGGCGAATGGATTCAATAAACATATAAATTAGTGTATTAGTAAAGTGGTGCATAAAACGAGCATTTGATCGTAGAAATCTTAGCCCGATGAAGCTAACGAATAGCATTATTTAATTTAGCACATGCAGTTTGATGAGAGTAATAAACAACCCTATCGTGTGAAATTGGAAAATTCTTTTATTCAAATTTATCCTCGTCTCCTATATATTACCTCAACTTTTGAATAAATCCTATTTTCTTAAATTCTTTTAAGCCTTTCTTTGCGATTTTTCTTACAACTTTCACTTTATATCATTTGAATATTTAAAGTTGTTATTATTTCGCTGTACGTCTAATATACATTTTGAGATTCTCTTGAGTTTTTCTAAATGCAGATAGTCACGATGAGTATAAACAGAGAACTACCTCTTTAGATTAATCAAGGATATCTATGAAAATAATTGAAAAAGGTATTCAATCAAAAGGAAAGCAACGGCATTATTTTTCATGTGTATCAAATAAGACTTACCTGGCTGCTTATTGGCGAGGCTTTATTAAAAATGCGCGTAAATTAACAAACACATTTATAGGAAAAATGGCATTCATGGTTGTTAAGAACGTTGAAAACTTTCCATCGAAGATGACTAAGTTCAAGGGTGGCACGATTGATGTGTGGTGGATAGTTAGTGATGGCGGAATCCTCATTCTCATCGCATTTCTTCTCATGCAAAATAAAGTGAATTTCCAGTTGTAATGCTTATCTCTTCGCTAATCCGATTTTTCTCTTAGATTTGGAAAAACTGTAGCTTAAGAATTTTTACCGTTGCTGACATGGAAGATAATACCATTCAACTTCAAAAGGATTTAAAAAAGTATGTATATAACTTGAGGATACAAGCTCATGTAGAAGTTATAGAAATGGTAAGAAAACCCATTTTACATTTTAAAAGAAATTTTCAAATAAAACTGACTTTAAAAGTGTATGAAACTCGCCCTCATTTTGATATCTCTTACTGCTACTTATGTGCTATTACATAATTCGATTTCAAAAAGCACATACATACACAGTAGATCCTTTATAGCACGGATGGCGGCTTCCAAGTCACGAAGCAGCGTTATAACGGATCGACTGGAACACGTGTTATATGATCATAAAAAACAGGAGCCAAGACCCCTCCCAATGGATCTGCTGTGTATTTGAAAATATTTTATTTTTTTACAGCAAGGGATTTAGAGAGAAATTTCATTCGATTTTTCTACCTTTTTCTTACTTGAGACTTTAAAAGGGTAACTCTTTTTGAATAACAAAATTTCGGTTTAATTCTTGGTATTTATTTTTTAACATGATAAAACGAGGAACAGGTATGAAATGTATATATTTGAATCTTAAGTAAAATCTTGTGTAGTAGGCGAAACATTAATTTCAAATGTAGGAAAGAACCTGGGTGAAAACGGAATGTGCAATTAAGATATTGAGCACATCTTATACACACCCATATTCTTCTCTAGATCTTCACCATTGTTCTAATTGGTAACAGATCCTGCAATTGTTGCTCTAATGAATGCGAAAAACTTATCAATAGTGTCATCCTTTGAAGGATTACTGGAAATTCACACATACTAGGTATGCATTGAAAATAATACCCTATACTTGGGAAGCGTATAAACACGAGTATTTACTTTCTAATTGACTCTATCATATCACAATGAATTTCTCATCCGTTATCGGGAAAAGGGCTCCAGTGGAAAAAGCATCCATTTCATGGTTGTTTGCAGCTTCCATTTTTTAAGCAATGTAGTTTCTCTTCACACTATTCGCTGGCATTGCATTTAAGTTTCTACTGAAAACTACATTTCTCATACTCTTGCAAAATTATATGATGATCTTGATAAGTCTGAATATGTGTTTTTAATTTGAGAAAATAGAATTGAAATTGGAAAAAATGATGCAGTTTTTGTTGATTTTAAACAAATTAATGTTACAAATAAGCCATATAAAAGATATTTCATTTTAATATTTTTTCATTTATTAGAGATTTGAACTTTAAAATAATTTTATAAATAGCATTTTAACGTACATATATACCAGAGGCGCACATCCTTAAAATTGAGGGCGGGAGGGGGGCTTTTTTTATAATTTTCAAAATTAATTATAAAAGAATTTTGGTCCAATGAACACACCACCATTATTACCCGAATTTATACTTGCACTGTAAGCTCTAAATCCCGCCATAACTGCACTGATTTTATCAAGTCAAATTACCTTGTTTGTAATTCTGATTGCATTAGCCTTCTAGCTCAGTGGTTTCAAACGTGAGTCCGCGGTTCCACGAAGAAGTTCCATGGGAATCAAGAAGGGGACACTCTCAGTGAATCGTTTTTCGCAAAATATTGCACCCATATTGGGTCATTTGCCATTTTTGCCAATAAGCCACATTTAAAAAGAATAAGTTCTTTGAATTGAGTACTGGTTTTATTCTTTTATTGCTTTTCAGGTCTAATTTTATAGATTTAAATGGGCATTTTTCTTAATGGCCTAATAAATTAAATATGACAGCCTGTTGTGATGAAAGCATTAAAACGATACTATTTATTTAACAACCTAAAAACACTTTTTTAAAAAATTTAAAAAAGAAAAAAGAAATTCCAAAAAAACCAAAAAAAAAAGAAAAAAGGGGAAAAAAGGAAAAAAGGGGGTGTGTGGGGAGTTTTTAAAGTTTCCAAAAAAAATATTTATTTGTTTTGGTTTGGGGTGTGTTTGGTGGGGTTGGGGAAAAAAAAAAAAAACCAAAACCCATACTTGAAATTTCGTTTCCTGCATTAACGTCTTGGGGAAGAAGAACATAAGTGTCTTTTGTGTTCTAAAATGTTATAGCATCCACTTTTCTAAAGCCCGTGAAGTGAAGCTTGCTCTGAAAATGAAGCACATGAGTATTTTAAACGTTAAGTTAAAAGAATTGCCCGAATTCAGGTTTGATAAAATAGGAATCTTTTTGCAAAATATTAAGTGTGGTTTGAAGAGCTTCTATAAATTTTTAAAAAAACATCTTTTATTAAAAAGTGACCCAACATAGGAGAACAGTTGATATTACCTTGCTGCAAAGATATCATGTTTAATGTGCAAAGAAGACTGGAAAAGAGATCACAGTACTACAGTCATAAAAAATTAGCAGCTATTGAAATGAAGCTCAAATTAAGTAATTTTTAGACAAGAAAAATTTTGTTCGTATATTTGTTGATGAAAATGAGACGAAATCCCGAAACAGATAGGAAGTGAGTAATGATATGAGAGTTGCATTTGTCAATCGAAGCTGAACTTAGACAAACTGGTTTAGACAAAGCAGAAGCATCCATACAATTGACATTGATTGGATTATTCCAACAATTTTTGAATAAACAATTGTGTCAATTTTTTAGTACAATAGTTTGTATGTTGATTTATTTATTTTTTAATGAGCCCCCGCGCTATTAAAAAATTATAGTTAGGCCGCTATGCCGAAATTTTTTAGAAAGCCACTCTTCAAGTTCAACAAGGGAACAAAATCATTCATATATGATAGATCACTACTCAACAGATGTAATTAAGTCATTATCCTTCCATATTGCCATTCATCAGTTAATAAAACGCATGGCCACTGTCCATCTCTATTATGGATTGATTACTCTGTACGGAAATGCATTCTTGCTTAAGATTAAATTCTAAAAAATTTTAGCAACGAAATGTTACCAAGCCTGATTAGTAACAAAGAATCTACACATAATATTCAATCAGTAAAGTAAATTGTTTGAAAATATATTTAGGACATAGGTCTATGAATTGTCAGGTATGTAGCCTTGAATTTAAATTTGGCCCTTTTAAATAAAAATTGAAGGTTTAGAATTTTTGGAAGAAATATTCAACAATTTACATGAAAATGAAACTGATTTTAATAGAGTCAGGAATATGTATACATTTATATATTTCAAAATAGTTTCAGAGGGGTAAAATAAATTCCGCCCCCCCCTTATCAACGGGCTTGGTTAATGTAATTAATAGGGATAAACCTTATAAGCTTTAAATTATAGAGTTTTATATAGTTATGTGCTATAAAAATATTTACCTCGCTCAAAGATGTATGGGCTCTCATTCAAATTACTGGCGACATTACTGCCTCTGACCAAATGTAGCTCAAATTTTCATTATTATATAGTTAGCTGGGAAAACGGCCATGCCCGGAAGGGCGAATGGATGATGATGATGATATCAATGAAATGGAAATTAATGAAAAAATATTCATTCTAAGACTTAACCTTAAAACAAGAAGTGTAATATGGAAAATCTACTCACAAGACAAACAAGTTTAAGAAATACTATAAAAAAGATATATAATTTAAAAAATTGAAAATTATTAAGGGGGGGCAAAAGGCTTTTCTGCGTCCCTGATATAATAGCGCATAATTATATATAAAATATTTAAAAAATATACACATATACACGCACACACAGATGTGACATTAAGACTGTGTACACCTTTAGAGCAAACTAAAATAGACGTTATTTACCTACAATCAACTTGTTAGTCTCCAGAACATAAATGTCTCTGTAGTTCTTTAAGTAGTGAAGAGACGGCAAGAGAGTATACGTTGTATTTCAAGGATATAGACTAACGTTCACTCTTGTCTAAGTTGAAAATGGGCAACCCTCATATTTATTTTAAACTTATTTTGTAATCATTTTCATTTATGTGTACACTCTTAGCATAGGAAACATATTTCTCCCTACACCTACGAAAGAACATTGCAAATGGAGCAGAGGCTTGAAATGCTGCGAAACCTTAAGCTATCTCGCAAACAAAGCCTCGCTGTTGTAAGATTCTTTTGTGTGTTTGGAGGTATATTGTACGTTAAAAGTGAACATTTTTGTAGGCAGATGTCATCGTGGAAAAAAGTCATCGTGCTTCCATCACAGGTGCTCCCTTGTTTGTTAAATAAAATCCACGTTGCTTATTTATTCTTTTTTTAAACAGATTTTATAAACCAAGATAAAAGTCAGGGCCAACCAATCATCTTACCCGAAGAAAGTGTTGATGAAGCCAAAAAGAATAGATTTTCTTCGATAAAACTGTAAATATTTTTAATTACTATTCATTTTTTGTGTCTCTAATGATAAGTTTTAGTATTTTGGAAAGAAAAAAATAATTGAATTTCAGATTCGAACAAAATTTGTTTTCATAAATTTAAAAAAAATAAAAATAACCAAGCTCTAGCAATGAAATAATTCATATTATCTGCTCATACGAAATTAAATTTTTAAACCAAAATTCCTGGTATGAACGTTTATTGCATATATCTACGCATACCTCGCGAAATTTAGTGATTTATGAAGCATTGGTAAAAGTATACCTTGCAAAGGTTTTAGCGGATTCATATTATCATAGAGGAAGAGAACTAAGAACAGTATGGGCTAAAAGCGAAATATTTTGTGAGTAAATTAATTGGCATGAATTTGGAAGAATTAGTATACTTGAAAAACTTGTAAATCTCCAGAATTTCAAAGTATTCTGTTAAATACTCTGACATGGCAAATTTTATGGGAAGTAGCTGGTAGATACTTGATTGTGATCGTGAACGCTTATCCATGACATGCATGCCATCCTTTTCTTTATGCTGCAGGAGCGGGCAAATGCAAATCTTAGAGCCACATTTGGCTCTTAGTAATGTTTAATTGATGTTATATTTTTTTCATCATTAAATTTTATAAATCTTAATATGATATAATGTTTTATCAAAGTAAATAGTAAGTTGCTTCTAATATTTCATTAAATTTTATATTATTATTGAAAGAATAAAGATTTTGTATTTAGTTTCTCTCTCAAAAATGTATTTTTTGTATCCAAAAGTTGTCTGTTCAGGCTTTATGATCTGTTAGAAAGTTGTATGAGACGGAAAAACGTGGCTTCAATCCATATATAGTACAGCCTGTCTATTTCAGCCACCAAGTGACTGATAAAAAAGTTTACACAAAAATTACAAAAATATAATGTATTAAATCAAACAATCAACATTGTTTAAAAAAATCTAAAAGATTTCTTCGTTTCAAGGTTGAAATTTTGATTTTATCAGCCATGCTTTCTTCTAGATCAATAGTTCTTTCCAAGAATTCTGTATTTCCTTTTTGCAGAGCAAATTTTTTAATTTTCAAGATGCAGCTTTCATCTTGTCTGATGGTAATTAATTCTTATTTAGAACTATTATTATCCATACTTTGTTCATCATTCAATATATCTTTTGGATCAAGATCCCAATTTACTTCTTGCTCATGCACTACGAGATTGCTCTCTGTTTCTTTTAGTTGAATAATGTTTATGTGAGAAAAATTATTAGAAAGTTTTTTAATTTGATTTGATACATCATCAATGCCACTTTCTTTTTCATTCTTTATATGTTCGCAAACTTCAGATGTTAACGTTTTCAAAAATCCAGCGTGATTCAGTAATTTAAATTTCATCAACTTCTTCCCATGATTTGTTGAACCAAAATATAGCATCAAGTAGACATATTTGTTTTTCGACACATCTGAACCATTTTGAGTACTATCTTCCTTCAGTGCAAAAGAATGTGGCTTTCCATGTGCGCCAGTCATTTTTATTTAATGATATACCTGATATTAAGCAAAGTCTACGTTGTAAAATGAAGAAGTGTTAGCAACAAACACAGCTGTTAAATATTGTAAGATTATTAGTCATTGTGTTTCTGTTTTTCAACAATGCTGCCGCTTCTTAGCAGATTTTTGTTACATGAATTGCTTTGAACACAGTGGCGCTGCAGGCGTTATAGAGATGAGCCTTATTAACTGTTGAATTATATTGGAAATGAATCGGTTATTTATTATAAAACTAAATCAAATAGAGAGGAGGGGCTTTTGACAGGTTGAACTGCATATAATAAAAATATAAGATCGGGATGAATCAAAAAATTTGTTTAGAGCCGATAGTAAGATAAGTTTTTGAATTGAGAAGCCCGTATAGAAAAATATCCTTAAAAAACTCGGTGTCCATTTTTAAAGTGTTATTTTTGAATTAAAAGTATTTTTATACCATTTTATAAACTCCTTTTCCCTGTCTGTCTCAATATTCCAAAATAATTTAAAAAAAATAACACCATTCCATCTACATCTAGAAATTATGAGAGTTTTTAAGAAAGCAGGCGCCATTATGCTCATACACATTTAACAAAGATTTATTATTAAATAAATTCATGCAGATATGGAAATGCTCATGTCTTCTTGTCATATGTGATGCTTATATTTTTCTTCAAACTTAAAAGCATTTGATTAGAATCACCCCTTACATTGTAAAGTATATTCTGCTCGTGCAGTCTTTCGCTTGTAATGTAAAGCGAGGAGTCAAGGCAGGGTAAATAGAGAATTGCAAGTTATTTTGCAACGAAGGTAGTTATGAATATTCACGAAATCTTGTCCGGTTTTTAGCGCTACGTGTTTTAGTCCTTAGAAGGGGTGTATGTGGATAGATGATAAATGGCTATTTTCTCTTCCTAAAATGTATCCAGACATGAGAGCATGTGTATAAAAGAATGATTTCGCAGGTTATTCTATAAATTAGTAGTGTCAATCAGTGCTAAACTCGACCCAGAAAAGGTGAAGTCTTGGTGTGTAAAGTTCATTTGTTTTAAGTGGTATTGGAAGCATGATAAAGAAAAAGAGTAGAGAGAGCAAGGACAGTCCAAACAAATTTAACGATCAAGACTTTAACTTTATCGACGTGTTTGGGGACGAAGAAAAGAACGTTGAGAAGGGTGGTGCTGTTAAAGCTGACATCTTGGATGAAGACGACAGTGAAGGAGAGGATGAGCATTCTCCACATAAAGATTTCTTGAAGCAGGAAACACACTTCCTGACCACATTAAAGCCGTAAACTATCCTTAATTAGTGTGCTCCTTCTTTAAGACCATGTTGCATGCCTTTATCATTCCATCCCTAAGAGAATGCCTAGCTTTCTTTGTCATGTAATTCTCTGCTTTTACCATGCCTTTCACCTACAACTTTCGGATGCAAAATTTTGGCTAAATTAAAACTAACAAAAATATTAGATACCTTCCCCAATTGTAAAATAATTAAATATTTTATTTATAAAGACAAAAATAATTAGCTTTAAAAATTTTCTGGTATTCGTGAAATTGATCAATTAATCCATAATTATTTTTTCCAACTAATGTTTTCTATAATTTTCATCCTTCTAATTTTTCACTTAACATTACTTAAGAGGGCGGACAATAATGTCTCATATTTCATAGTTAAAATGATTAATTAGATACGTTATCCTTTGAACAAAGAAGTATGTTATTCTAATTAAAAAATTAATATAAAATATTTGTAAAAATACGCTTCAACATTATCCATTCATTTCAGCCTTTGATTTGAAGCTTGCTTTCAAATCTTATAAAAGTGGATACCACATTGCCAAAATAACTATAAAAGTCTATGCATTATATTGGAAAATTTTGCTAGTATGATGAAAAATAAAGCTGTATTTAAACATTCCCTTTCACATACTCCTTGTAAGTTAGAATCTTCAATTTATTTATGTATTGAAGGGACGTGAGTAAGGTTGGTTAGGTACAGCGTTTCGAGAACTCAAGGTCTTGGGTTCGATCCCGCATCAAGCCTACTTTCTCATAGTTTGATACAAGCGGCGTAATTGTGCCTTCTCGATGAAAACACCCCACGGTACTTTCACCTATAGTGTAAAGACCGGATTTATTAGACTTTAATCCTGTAGAGCTAGTGTTCTCAACTTAGACCATATGGCCCCATGAGTTCAGGGACCATTCAAGACCCACAAAATATATACGAAGTGTTTTGTAATTAAATATTATTTACAATTAAAATATTAAATTAATCTAACCCATTTTTTACCTTCAACATACAATAATGCTTTGAATATTTTGTTTATCGTGCTTCAACTTTTAGGTTTGATTTTGCGTATATTTATTTTCTACTGTTTAACCTCAACTCACTCTGTACTCTCCCATGGATACGAGAGTGGTTGTGCCCAATCTCATCTTTTTTATTTCTAAAAATGGCCTGTCCAATTAAGAAAAATTACGAGTAAATTGTGTTGATTTTATTAGTTTTATTTTACAAGGGAGTACATAAACTTGCATAACCTCCCTCTTAAATGAAAGTTTGCGAACCTGCAAATTAAAAAAAAACATTGCAGATTTTTAGCTAGATTTTTAGAAAGTTACACGATGAGTTCCAAGGAATGATGACAGAGAATCATATCTCTGCCCAACATGCGACAAAAGTAGACTAGGGAATGTTAGGTTCTTCTTGTGCTATTCCTCTGAGCAACTTACCACTATCACGACACATTGATGAATTGACAGCTGATGTTCAAAATCAATGCGTTCAATTCAACTCGACTAATCAACCTTATCTGCTAATTCTGCTTCTCTTATGGCATTTGTCAAGTTTCTTCTTGTTGATAATATATGTCTAGAAATTATTTTCGCGTTCACAACATATGAATGGAACAACATTCCATTCAAAAAAAACCTGCTATATTCAAGTTAATACCTCTTCTTTTGAAAGGGTGCTTTCGGCGCAGAAGCATTATTTACTTGAGGAGCCATTAGAAGAGGAAGAGTAACTTTCAACTTATCGAGGAGCTCTGTATCTGCTTGAGGTTCAGCTTCCTTCCACGTACTTTGTGATGCATTGATAAGTGTGCAAGCATTCTTGTTGAGAATACTAACATGCTCAGGAGTAAGGTAGTCGATGTATTCATATCAAAGGTAGAGATAATAATCTCATCTTTGGTATTTCTTGCCGTAACTTTTCAATCTTGTAAAGAGCAAACTCTTTTACGGTTTTCCGAGATTAGAGTTGATAAATCAGGATTATCTGTAGATAGAGCTGGGCTTGCGGGAGTGTTAGCAACGCTTTGCCGAGAAGACGTATTCGAGGGACTGAGTAGCTCTATATCATGATGGTTCACTGGTAGGTTACTATCTCCAGTTATTGGTAAACAAACATTCTTCTTGGTTTGCCATTTTTGATGGAGTAGGAAAACTCTTGTCCGTAGCATTTTTAATGGAACACGGCGAAAACACAAGCTTTCGTTGAGGGGTCTTGTGTAGGTGTGGCAGGGAAGAAAAAACTTGAAAGCACGAAAAAAAAACAAGAGAAAAAAGTGAGATAGCTCCAAGTGCTTTGCCTATTTATAGTCCATGGTTCTTTTTCTCCCTGTGCAACAGATAGCGCTGCTGCCATGATTGAAAGGTATTGACATTCTTCTGTATGCACTATATTGTTGAACGGCAGTACCTGATAGCAAAAAGAGTAGTAGCATACCCGCAGAATTACCTATAAGGTCAATTTGATAAAAAAAAAGAATGCACTGAAAGATCGCCTCTTTTCGCAAATATGTGAAAAGAACGGTGACAAATTTGAACGATTGGTGTTGCATATTGAAGTCACGTGACTCTCCACAAGTAATTAGCTGCATTGTTTTTTGCACTTTACTGAGTGGAACAGAATTTGGACAGAAATTATTGATGCAAAGAATGCCATCTATCTCTGTATAAACTATTTGAAAAAGTAAATCTGAACAAAGAGTTCCACTAAATGACTACTTTGTTTTTCTGCAAAGGGGCAATTACTGCACCTAATGGGAAACACAAGTTTATCTGGTCGAAACTTAGGAGATGAGTTTGCACAATTTCCTTCCTTAGCAGATATATACACCGAGCTGCTTGATGATCATGATCTAGGAGCCTAAAGCAGCTGAATATTGATATAAAATCTCGCTTCACAGAGCTCAATGGAAATGCCACACTGGCTTGTGATCCATCAATGACTGATGGATCTGAAGTTGTAATCACGCTGCAAGAAAGTTCCATTGAAATTAAAAATAGCACAATAGCTCAAACGAGGTTACAGCTCGAAAGACACCAGAAGCTGTGAATGAATGTACACATACCAAGAAGTACACACAACTTTGGAAAAATGTGTGGTCACTCATAATCTCTTTTCCTACAATTGAGTCTGATTTCAGTGGAATTTTATCGGCTGTCAGAGACTCAAAATCACCTAAAATAACCATCTAAGCCGGACATTGATAAGTTTTAGCAGCCCCGCAGAAGCTAAAGGGATCCCATTAAAAATTTATTGTAGTTGTGATGTTTTGTAGAAAAAAAGTTTGTTCAAATTAAATATCTATCCAAATAATGTTACTGTAGTTATGAGTCCATAGAACTATCCACTTTACAAACCTGCCCCCCTATATGTTAAGTTTAGAGAAAGAGCAGGGTGGGATAAGAACTTAATCTAGCATTATGAGGCCACAAAAACTCAGATTGGATCCAAGGGGGCAACGTTCAGAATAGGTTTGAGAAACACTCTGATCGTCGGTAAACAAATTGAAGTAGGGGGATTCATTGTTCTTGCTGTATACAATTTAAGTGCGGTAGAGATCTCAGCTTTAACTTTTTGACTAGAAATTCTTCCAATGTTCGCAAGATGCACGCTGCTGTCCACCTCAATGAAGTGATAATGCAGAAATCGTCGAATGCCAACCTTGTCCTACTCAATCTGCCTGCTCCTCCCAAAGAAAAGTCTGAAGAATCTGCTTGTAACTATAACAATGTTTTTAACGATTATAATTAGAATGAAATCTCTAAGCATCCAATAATTATAGTCACGACAATCTATTCTCTCCCAATTTGTCGTTTCCTCATCTCCATTCTTAAGAAAAATTCTATATTATCGTTTTAGAAAAAGACACAGATATGCTAAGCTCAAATTGGCATATCGTAGCAGTAGAGTAATGAAAAAATACCTTTTTTAAAATTGACCCTCACTATGAATGAAAAAGGTATTACGCAATGAAGATACATTATTTGTAAAAACTTAAGGTGGACAAATTAATTATATTTTGTTTTATTGTCACAAGCTGTCGCTGTGCATAATTTCTCAAACAAATTATAAGGAATTAGTGCCAATTTTATAATTGTTACTTCGGGATTAGAACAAATTTTCTTTTGGAATTAATTTTACACGTGTATACCGTATACACATTTCAAAGCTGCAAAACATGGAAAAGAAGCTGCAAACAAATGGCCAACCCTGGTTAGCTGGGAAAACGGCCATGCCCGGAAGGGCGAATGGATGATGGTGATGATGATGATGATACCGTATACACATTTATAATCATATTGAAAGCATCGTAAGAGGTATTGTGAATTATAAACAGGGAGATTTCATTTTAGTTTTTAACTTTTCTTGGTGCATACCACTTTGTGGCTTTAAATGCGATGAATCCTTTTTAGTTATCGAGTTTCTGGACGTGTTAACGGAAGGAATGGAACGCGTGATCTTGATTCGAGGCGCTGGAAAAGAAGTTGTTACGATTTATTCCTGACTTCATCTCATGAAAGAGCTTAGTGCAATACCTACGCCATTCTTTAAAACTCTTTTTATTTGCTGAACTTTTACAAAAAGATTTTATTTATTTTACTCCTTATATTGCGATACAAAACGCCATGCAGTATTTTTGTTCTTATATCATAGTGGTGGCGCGTATAACGCACTCAAATTTACCTTTTTTCTATTCATGATAAATATTCTTCACTACATAACAATTAAACTTGCTTTAAAAAATAAATATTTTTCACATTTTTACTGGTGCAAAAGTCATTTATTGTTCATGCTTTTCGTTTGTTATTTCGAAAAGGGAAGTTGAATACCTTAAAAGAAATTTCGAGGCAAATTGATCTCTCTTCCATAAATACTTATGAATGAATTAAATGGCAAACTGAAAGAAAAATGCATCTACAAATTGCTAACACCAATTCCTCTTATTTATAAACGCCTCAACAACTTCTGTGGCTAAATAAATGTTTTTATTGACCTTTTATAGTCGGAACTTTGAGAAAATGTTCTAACGTTTTCGGCATTACTATGATTTGTCCACTATAATAAGCAAAAGTGTGGTCGGAGTGTGCAAATAATTTTTTGTACAAAGAAAAGTATGATATAAAATAAATTCTTTAAACTATTAACTATAAAAAAAAGTGAACAATTTTATTAACAAAGTATACATAATAAATTGATGTTATTATCACGCAATTTTTGTGAACATTACCGACACAAATATAAAATTTAATTTACACATGTATATCTTAGGAATTTTTTAAAAGAATATACATCGATAAAATATGAGATCCAGGAATCATGACTAGGCTAGAATTTTGGATGCATTTATTCCAATCAGAGTATTGACTTGAAGATCCCAAAATTATGTTACAATTTTTGTCTGTACCTAAAAACTTTCCAATAAAAATTCTTTTGTCGCTTATTTTCACTTTGATATTTTTCCCCAATAAACTTTTCAAAAAAGAATTTCTTTCACTTTCTGAGGCTTTTTCCTCCATTTAGTTCATTTTTTCTACAAAAATGGTAAAAAATAAAATGAGGGACTTGGTACAAAGAGTATTTTAGCTAAAAATTTTCTTAGAAAAAAGTAAAGTGCTTTTTACTAAATTCTTTTGTCGCTTATTTTCATTTTGATATTTTAAATTTTCTTTTTTTAAAGCAAATTTTCTTTAGAATACATTCTTTTTTGAAAAGTTTATTGGGAAAAAAATATGAAAGTGAAAATAAGCGAAAAAAACTAGAAAAGAAAAGAACTTTTTAGAGACAAAAACTATAACATCGCTAAAATTTAGATTTTAGACCAAGCTTTTCTACGACAAACATTTGATCGTTTAGGCTTTTTATGTTTAAAATTCAGTTGTGTTTGCACAAATAACTATTGGCATCAATACACATTATGAATAAACGCAAAAATATGACAGCGCGAAAACAAATAGAAGCACACATGAAAGATCTAGGCTACGGTCGCGGGATATTATAAGAGCTGCTGAAGCATAAAAGATTATCGAAAACAATAAAAAAACAAAAATATATGCCTAATATAAGTTTAAAAGATTATTTAGGACATTGAAGTGTTACATAATATTTTTATGAAGCTATACTTTGGTATAATAATTTTGATGTGGTGTTATTTCCGGGTGAAATATTTTTAAAAACATAATAATGTTTTGCCAACATAAATTGCTGTTTTGAAATGCTATCCATATTTTTTTGGAAAATAAGTATAACAAAAATCAATCAACTTAACTGAAAACAGCATAATAAACATGTATTTTGTATAAAAATAGTTAATATTTTGAAAGATTCTGTTAACTTTGATTGATATTTTGAGAAATCTAGGTATAATTTTTGTGAGAATCAATAAGCGTTCGTGAAAATGGTACCGTTCAGCGTCCTAGTTTCGATTCCAGATTGTAACGTACCTACTATGAAATCACGAAAGGTTGATACGATACCAACAACTAAAAAAATGTAGAATTAGACTAAGTAATTTTTAATAAATACTGTATAACAATCAGAATTTGATAAAGGAATTACAAGGCTGTCAAGTTTCAGAAATTGTCATGCGGGTGAAAATTTTAAGTCAAGCCTTGGAGAAAATTCAATTTTCCAGTTTTTTTCCCACAAAAAATCAGCCAATAAAAATGCCTTTGAGATGATTAATAGCCAATAGACTTACACAGGCCCCTAATCAGAAAAAAATTTCAGTTGAGAGAGGGGGCACTCCATTAGGTTAGGATATGGTTAGGTTTCTACATCATTTAGTCACCGTTTTAACACTAGAACGTCCAAAGGGGTCATTTTGAACCTTGCAATATTTTAAATGACAAGAATTTGTTGTCGATTCTACTTGGAACTCAATAAATTCCTAAATAAAATACATTATTTTTAAAGTCACTAATATACCAAAAAACTCTAAAACAAAAGCAACAAATAAAAAAAGGCGCTAGGCCCTACAGCAAAATCCAAAAGATCTGTTATAAAAGGTTTTTTAGTTCGTGGATACTTTTTATTGATTTCTATATCTTCAAATTAATAAACTATGCATAAGACTGAAACTAAACGTGTTTTATGTGACACTATGGAAATTTTCATTTTTGAACTATGTTTTTATAGCTATATTGAATGTGAGAGGAGTTACTGTCTAGAAGTTAAAATATCAAATTACATTCCATAAGTAGATAAGTCAGAGTAAATGGCCTGAGCGCATTAAAAAATTAAGTTGAAGTATAATTTTTTTCACATCATAAGTATAATTACAAACCTAATTGTACCTGATGAAACATGATTTTTAATTTGAAAAAAAAGGTTCAAATTGTATTGATGAGTCGCTTTTTTTGACAGGATAATAACTGAGGTGGGGGTTGGAAATTAAAACATTTTGAAACTTCCTCGGAGGCTTCCATTTTAATTATCAGCATACTAGATATGGTCCCCTCCAACTGGAGACGATTTCTCACTGTCCGCTTTATTGCTTTGATTAGAGAGATCAGAACCAGCGTTTGAATGACGTAGAGATAAAATTTGCTTAACAATTTTTACAAGTTTGGGAAAACGAGCAATTCCATGACAATCTTTCAGTTTTTCTAGATATGACCAAATAGTCTCCATTTTTTATACACGGCAGATTTATCCTCTTCTACATACATTACTTTGGCCTCCGTCCAAATATGTTTTGGTATATTCGATTCTTTGAAAGATTGAAAATCTGCAACCTCATCCATCAATTCATTTTGTCTTCAGATCTTGGAAAGGTTAAAATCTGTAATATTATTTTATAAAAAAAATATAAATTTAAGCAAAATAGCCAGAATTATATTACCTTTCAACAAAATAATTTGCTCTATCAAGATAATCAACTGCCCTCATCCATTCGCGAATGAAAATTGACCATTTTTGTTTGTATGATAAGATTGCTACTACTACTAATAAAATACTGCTACGAATATGTAATATCGATCCGTTATTTTATAGTAGTGCTGAATCAATTAAATATGATATATTTTTAACTTCTGCAAACTCTGAAGGTATAAATTCGCAAAAAAACATTAAAAAAACGTACTCTATCTACTATTGAGGAAAAAATAATATTTGAGATAAGAAAAATATATAAGCTAATATTAATTTGTAAAGAAAATTGTTTTTGAAATGGTGAAAATTTGGTGTATTGTGCTAAAGACGATGCTGAGGAAAAAAATAACAAAAAGACGGGTAAGCGGGGACGAAAATCATTATGAAATTTAAGATACCGTGAATATAAGTAGAAAAAGCTTACAAATTTTAAGTCTAAAAGAAGTATAATAAAATTTATGAAAAACTTATACTCCAAATGATGTTTTAAAAAAAATTGGGTGCCATTTTAGAGGGGTTTACGAACATTATAATGTCTATTCAGAACAAATTACACATTTTTAATCTTGCAATAAAAATAGGTTGTCTAAAGCAGCTACATTTATTAATTGAAAGATCGTATTGAAGTTCATTTGCATGTATTCTATACAATGAGTCCAAATGCGGAATAAATAAAAAAATCATCTTGATTCAATCTGAAAGAGAGAGAGAATTTTATTATAAAAAAAGAGAGTTCACAAAAATAATAAAGTGGAGCAAACAATGAGTATATATGTTAATATTTATAATATATATTCACATGAAGAACTATATCATCTTTTTCAAGATTATCATTATAGGAAAAATCAATAACCATTTGACTCTTAAATTTTAACCCACTATCTTCATTGAATAAAGATATAATTTGAAAATTTATTGCTATAAAAATATAAATAAAAAGATACTACCTTTTTGGTCCTTGCATCTTAGAGCTGTTTCAATTTTAATCAACCAAACAAAGAGATATTATAAATGAGAAAGCACTGTGTATAATAGTTAAATCTTTATAAAACCATATTTTTTTTAGTTCAAACATTAGTGGTTCATTTGTATTGACAAAGATTTTATTTTTTTGTTCGGTAATAATTTGTTCAAAATATAAATTTTTATGCAATTTTAAGATAGTATGAAAAATGTTTAAGATTCTTTAATTGTGCACCGTTTTCCAGGGTTGTAATTAAAAAGTTGACCCTTGGTATATTGGATCTATAAAATAAGGAACAAGAATCAAACTAATGTTCTAAGGTTAAAATTTTTACAAAAATTGTTCTAAAATCACATGTTACAAATATTATTCACTCCTACTCTCACTAGACCGGGATCTTTATTTCAATTCTTCTTTCTAGGTTTATACATCTCAGCGTAATACTCACTAAAGAGGTAGAACTTATATATAACAAATTTGATGTTGCCATGCAATGAGATGAGGGTTAATAATAGAAGCGTTCGATACAGTATTGCAAGCCTCACCTCTGGGCTTAGTTCGGTTCAGAAAATAGTGAATAGCAACCTTCATTACTCAAAAATGTCTAAACCAGTTTTCAAATGTCTTTCTTTTGAGTGATAACTTTAATAAGTTTTTATGGTTATATGTAATAATAATTAGTAGGCCACATCAACTTATCTAAAATATGATTTGAAGAAGAGTAACAAAACCGATATTAAAAGGATATCTTATAGATATTAATATATCATTTATGCCCACCAGATGTCATAGCCGCTCAAATAGTATTATAAACTAAACTTAAACATAGATGAAAATAGAAAGTTAAAAACAATATATGTTATGTTATGTTATTTGAATTGACACAGCTTGTAAGACTTTAAGACTTAAAAGCTGGCATGTAGCTAGTAAGGCGAGATACATATTGAAAAGTCAGCTATTCACTACAAAAATAATATATATATAAAAAACAAAATAAAATTGAAATAAAATAAAAGGAAAGAAGAAAAGAGGAGTGAGAGAAGAGGAACAGGAAACGTAAGACATAACCAATGGACACCTACTCAGATACCAAAGAGAAAGGGCAAGGATCATATTTCACAAAGTTGGATACATTACGATGAAGAATGAACATGAGCATAAACAAGTATAAAAAAAAAAAAAAAAAAACTAATCAAGGAGGATGGTAGTTTAGAAACTTTTCTAGTTTAGTAAGAAATGAATCACAAACAGAATATAGATCAGGTCTAAGTATTATGTCGCATAAGGAAGTAGTAGAGAAGTTAAACTCAACTGCAAGTTTAGAAGCAAAATTTTCAAAAATATGGTTTGTTGACGAACAATGGTATACAAGGTGGGGTGATGATTCAACAATATAACAGCCAAACCTACAGAGAGGAGAATCACATTTACCAATAAGATACAGAAATTTTTTACAAATAGTAGCACCAATATACCATCTGAGTAGGCGACTAGGAACAAAAAGTATACCATATTTAATAAGCCTCAATACAAGGTTGTTTGAAATAGAGGAATAGAAGGGTAAAAAATATTTAGATGATGAAAGTTCAACATACCAATTTTCATTGATTATTTTGATTATATGACATTTTAGGGAGGACAAAGGATGCATAAAAAAAATAGGCTTGTACGAGAGAGCATCTTTGGCAGCTCGATCAACAAATTCATTACGGAAAAAAGAAAACAAAAGTAAAACTAGCAAACATTGAGGCTGGATCATAGGACCCATCACAAAAAATGAACACCGCATTTGATCTAAAAAGGATTTGATGGCATAAAGAAAGAGCTGCTTTCTTAGAAGAGCGAACTGATGATTTCACAACTAATTTCAAATGATTAAGCATAAGGAACGCTATATAGGGGAGAGAGGGTCGAATATTCAAGTACTCTTCTTTAGGGAAATGCTTACGAAATAGTTGATATGAAAAGTCAAAATTGGAGTAGTGAATTTTTGGAGAAAACGTGAGACCAAAGGAAAAGTAATCAGAGTTTTTGCTAAGATGAGAAAGTTTAAGGGAAACAACAAGTTTTTCAAATATAAGTTTAGGCGGAAGAAAACTAGAGAAAGAAAAGAGGAGATCTTTAGCACAAGATCTAGGAAAATTGGTGCATTTTCTCAAGAATGCACAAAAAAAGGACTTCAAACTTAGACAAGTATTTTTTATATTTCAGAATAGGACACCAAGAAGTAATACAATAAGTAAACATAGGAAGGATAACTCTATTTAATATTAATGAAAAAAATATATAAGTCTGATTCGTAGAGTTGAAACTAAGATATTTAAGACAGTTGAAAATTTTCGAGCATTTGGAAAGATTCACAAAAAAATGAGAGGACCAATTTAAGCTACTCTTATAAAACAGGCCTAGATACTTTATCTCAGATGCAGCTTTGAAAGTGAAGCCATCAAAATATAAATCAGGACAAAACTTTATGCATCTCGAAAAATTGATCAGGTTAGATTTAGAAAAATTAATCACTAACCCAAGTGAATGATAGAGAATAGAAAAGCTAGATAAAAACTTACTTAAGTATAACAAATTACTTGTTGGATCATCTCCTTCTACACCAATCATAAAATCATCAGAATAACATTGAGTAAAAAGGTTCCACTTTAAAGCATGTTCAATCAAGGGGTTAATCAATATGATAAATAAGATATCGGAGAGACATCCTCCCTGAGGGGTAGAGTTAGATAAAGGAAATGAAAAGAAATGATTAACACGAAAATGGACCTTTCGATTATGTAAATAGGAATGAAGTAAAGAGATTAGGTAAGGGGGAAAGTTCATCTCTGACATGTTTCGGAGAATACACGAATGACAGGCATAGTTGAATGCATTTTTAAAATCAAAAAATATACAGGTGAAACTCTTACGTAATTTAAAACAATAATATATCTTTGAAGTTTGAAACGAGAACAGGCAATTTCACATGAGTTTCCATTAATATAAGCAAATTGAAGATAACTTAAACAGTTTGACATCGAGATATGATTCAAAATGCGAATTCTTATTAATTTTTCTAAGATTTTCCCAAGGCAGGAAAGAAGTGTTAGGGGCTGCCAATTAGAAATTTTTTGTTGATCTTCATTATTTTTAGGAGTAAAAATAATTTCACCAATTTTGAAAGAAGAGGGAAAATAAGCATTCTGCAAACATACATTGAAGATACTCATAAGAAAATCAGAAATTAAGGGAAATACAAGCTTAATTTGATTATATCTAATTTGATCAAAACCTGGAGCAGAGTTATGCTACAAACTCTTGAGGACAAAGTGCAAATCAGAAGATGTGATATTATCAGGAGGTAAAAACAATTTATCAAGTAGAAAGGAGCATTTATGAGAGGATTCAAATAGAGAGTTAAAGATAAAAACAATATAAAAAATATACATTCTTAAATATAAGATAGTATTTACATGAAGCATAAAGAAGAAAAATAAGAGAAAATAAATTTATTACAGTTTTTACCAGTCGATAAACAAGCAAAAGAGTACACTGAACACAATAGTTCCTAAAAGAACGTGATAATTTATCTTTAACTAAATTAATAATATTAGCTTAGGAAAGAATAATAAACAAGAAACTTTCGATTTGGTGATTAAAAATAAATCATTCCTTAACATCATTTCTTCATTGTAGAAAAAATTGTTAGATCAAGTGAAAATTTAAAGCAAGAAATTTGTTTTAATAAATATCTACAAGTTGCGACTACTTTGTTTTGTTTTTAAGTTTTTTTAGAACAGATTAATCTAAATATTTCAAATTTCTGTCTTTTATCTAGTGGTTTAAATTATTACAACCTAATAAATCTCCTTACATTGGGAGGCCTATAATTTAAAAATGCAATCAAGGTTTTGTTGATCAAATAACTTTATGATGGAGCAGTTTTCTTAGATTGATTGAAAAAAAATACTGAAGATTTATCTTTCTCAAAATATTTAAATAAATAAAAACTTTTATTCACATAACAAACTATTCTTGCAATCTTATTAATTGTTACATTTGTTCTATGTAACCTGCATTTTTTTCCTTTTTTCATGTATGTTTATATTTTGTATATGTGTTTTATATATGTATGTTTTAGTAATATAAAAAATTTTACATTTACTCTATGATATCTTATGTATCAAATTTTTATTGAACTTTAACTCCTTTATTAATGTTAAATGTTCACATTTACAAACATTTTGGTGCATTTATTGATTAAAAAGCTTTCATTGAGAAAGCACAATTGCGCCGCTTTTATTGAACTATGAGAAAAGTAGGCTTGATGCGGGAACAAACCCAAGGCTTTGAGTTATCAAAACTCAGTATCTAACCAACCTTATTCACAAACCCAATTAAAAAAATTCCTAAAAAAGAATTTCGTTTTCATAAAATAACTCAGAAGTATATTAAAAACCCAATCGAATCCGAATTTTATGAGTAGCAACTTATCCCTAATTAACGAGCTTTTTTTATTTTATTTTATTTTCAAATATTTATTTTGTTACAAGCAACAGAGGTGATGTCTACTATGTTTGTTAATTTGTAAAATTCTACTCTCTTGATTCTATTGGGGTTTTACTCATTTCATTTTTTCTTCTAAATAAGCTTTTTTTATAATGTATATATTTTTTATGTTAATTTTTCTTCTGAAAACTATGTGATTTGTGTTTAATCCTCTAATGTGGATAATCGCATCCAAATAATTAGCAATTGTTTTCAGGAACATACCTAGTTTGTGTGAATAATCTGCACAATAACTTTTGAAACATTTAGCTCAAAAATAAAATATATATTTGTAATTTATATAAGACCATTTCACGTCTATCATCTGCTTTCTTTCTCAATTAGATTTTATATAAATTAAGCTGATGATTTTTGGACACTGGTTTTCCATTATTCCTGAAAGTTAAATAGGAAAATGAAGATATTTTTAAGGGATTAATCAATATGCTGGGGGTATATTATATTCAATTTCCTTATTTTCATTCACTTCTATTTCAACTTTTTTTTGGTTAAATTTTGTTTACATAGATGAATTGTGTCACTATTATTAGTTTGGTAAAAAAAAGTGTGATTAAACGCAGATGTTTCAGTGGCGTAGCCAAAAAATGGAAGTTGGGGGGCATGTAAGGAATTTAGGGGGGGGGGGGGGCATGTAAGGAATTTAAGGGGGGGGGGGGGGCATGGGGGGGGGCAAGTATATTGGAAATAAAATTATTTGGGGGGGGGGGGGGGGCACTGCCCCACCCCCTCTGGCTACGCCACGGAGATGTTTGCGGTATATTATAGTTTTATTGCTGAACTTTA